>JAHLJT010005437.1:71641242-71715307 GCA_031308135.1 Acheta domesticus
ACCGGTGGGATGTGTAAATTTTCTTCTTTCATTTGTTCTATTCTCATTTACCATGTCCAGCAAAAAGTTTGGTCTATCTTCAGTAAGCAGTGCCTTATAATATTCCCTCCACTCTTCCATGCTTATTGGGCTAATACCTGCACAGTCATTATTTTGTTTTCTCATTGACTTCAGTATACCCCATGCTTTATTTGCTCTAGTGTTACCAAACATTTTTCTATATTCTCCCCTATATTTTGCCATATCATCGTTTTTTGCTGCAGTAACTGCTTTTTGCGATTCTTTCCTCCTATCTCTATATATTTGAAGGTCTTCGTCACATTTTGTAGCGAGCCACTTAATATAAGCCATTTTCTTCTTATATACTAACTTTTCTAGACTTTCATTCCACCACATTTCTTTTTTCCTATTCCTTGCATGTTGTTGTTCTCGTTCCCTAATGCCTCGAAGGCAGATTCGTGTATCTTCTTCTTAACTACCTCATACATTTTAGTAGCAGAATCATCTGCAACGTCACGCAGTTTTGTGGCTAATCTCATTTTATAAAGAAAACAAGTAGACTCATCTTGAAGTTTTTGCAAATTATAATTTATTTTTAAAATATTCTTACCATCTTCAATTTTGTAAGTATTTTTTGTACTTTTAAAAGGAAAGAAAATTCTGGACACCAGTAAATGATGATCTGATCCGCACTCAGGGCCTCTCAATACTCTTACGTCTTTTATCCATAATTTTGACTTTTGTCTTAATATAATATAATCAATTATAGATCTTAAATTCCCAGTTGGTTGTATCTAGGTATACTGATGTATCTGTTTATGCTTGAACAAACCATTCATTATTCTGAGAGTATTTTGATGACAAAATTCTATCAACCTCTCTCCATTATTATTTATTGTATTTTCCCCATGTTGCCCTACTATAGGATCGGCAATTCTCCATCCAGTGCGAGCATTTAAATCACCGAGTAATAAAAGTTCTTTTCGGTCACTTACTTTCTCCAGTGATTTGTCAATTCTATATAAAATAAATCCTTACTTGCAATATCGGCATCATCATTTGGCGCATAAGCAACTATAATAGTAATTACATGGCTTTTAATCTCCAATTGCATCTTCAAAATTCTATCATTAATTTGTTCCCAGCTGGTGATATTGTTTTTATATTTATTTTGATAGCTATAGAAACCCCACTTCGAGCTCTCTCTTCCTTAGGCACCCCACTATAAATGTGGATGTACCCCTTCCTTTCTTCCGTACCCCTTCCTTTTTTTAGTTTCTGTGAATCCTACTATGTCCATATCATACTTTTTGATTTCTCTAAATACCTCCTCAGTTTTCGTGGCAATTCCCTGAACGTTCCATGTTCCGATATTCAAAGTCCGTTTCCGCGCGTGTTTTCGTCTTGATGATCCATCCTGATCCGAGGCTTTGCCGGGAAGTTTTGCAGTTTATTTCATTTTTTAAGGGTGACGGAGTGCAGGTCCGACGCCCCAACCCCCAACCTGGAGGACCAGAGATTTTCTTTTTGGGGTTACTTTCCCCTAGACAGGTTGGCTTCCCTCTCGCCTATAGAGTCCTGTCCACCCTACCTCCATAAGAAATAGGAAGAAAAGAGATTCGAAGAAGAAGAAAAGAGCGAGTATACAAGAAAAGTAGAAGAAGCGAAATGAATGACTCCCTAGCCCTCGCAACCTAATAGCATCGGGGTCGAAGAACACAAGGGGTCAAGAGAGACCAAATAGGAAAGTTAAAGAAGTATGGCACAAGTAAGTGGAAGTAATGCCACACTAGTGACCCTCCTCCTTTATCCGGGCTTGGGACCGGCGGTGCCCGCTGCCGCCGCACTGCTCGCCCCACCCACCACCATATAGCCGCAGGTGCGACGAACAGCCCAGCATCAGCAACAGACACAGGCGGAGTTGCATTTGAAGATCCATTAAAAACTACTAATTATGAATTTCTTTCCATTTTTATACTCACAGCTTTTTGTCTCATAATTTGCTGTTGTTCTTTTCACAAGTGCCACAGTATTTTGACAAAACATGAAAATCAGCCACAAGACCAGTCAAGATATCCATTTCATAACGAGTCAACAATTCCCATTTCATAACGAGATGTAGTGCCTCGTTTATGCCATGTTCCATCATACAATACTAATAAATTTATAACTTCATCACTTACTGAATCTAGAACATCTATGTAAGTTTCATGTATGGCTGCATATGAAAGCCTCAAAATTTCCTCTTATTTTTGCATTATTTTAAATAACAGAGAGAACATGAGAATTGTAAATTGAAACATTAATTCATGGTAAACCAATTACCATTGAAACTGCTCTATTGCTGAATGGCCCCTACCTGTTTGCAAAGAAACATCCACAATTTTCCTATTCACTTCATGTGGTGGCCTACTACAAGATGATGTTACAGGTACACAATGGCTATTTGAAATTTTATTTAACAAATGTTCACAATTATTACACTTGTTCACTAACTGAAAAGCAAATTACATTGATTGTTTTACTTCAATGCATACATTTGAGGATCCACAGAGAGCATTCACACGTATCCTTTCAGTAAATGTTTCCAAACACACTTGTGAAGTAACATGTAAGTGCAATTCTCTTCTTCGGATATTTCACTGTTCAGCAGGAAAAACATCAGTGAACTTGGAAAGAATGTTCGCACTGGCTGATGGCTTGACCGGTGAGATTTTGGCAGAAAATGAACAATGCTTGACATCTGATACTAAAAAAGTTTCTACTTCCTCAACACTAGCATTTGTGACTGCAATCTCCTGCCGTTTCTTCTTTACAAAAGCTGCATTTTTATTACCACTGCACTCTTTTGCACCGAAATAATTCTAACCTGAACTAGCCGACGGAAAATAAATTGAGAATATTAAAAAACACCTACCAAATAACTATGTTATAGAAAAGTTAAAATAAAGAAACTAATGTGAATAATAGTTTGGAATTCTTCGTTTAAAACGAAAGTTCGCAACAAATATTGTTAATGGCGTTAACGTCCACAAACATTAAATTTCTGACAGATTTCGAATTAAAGATTTTCGCCATGGAAGTCCGTCGGCTCGCGCATGGACTCGCTTTACTCCGCTCGGGTGTCTTCGTGTGCGTTCGTGTCTCCTCATTTTGCTCTCCCGAGACACAAGTGTTAATATCAGCCCACGGCCATACTCTACTTACTAGAGTATGGCCGTGATCAGCCGGAAGAGAGCAACTCGTGTTTACTTTCTTTTTTAATGTGAATAACAATGATGAAGGAATAAATAAAAACTTATTAAGTTTGCGTGCTTTCTTTGCTTTGTGAACATAACAATTATTATTATTATTATTATTCCATTACATCACGACTAAAGATCTTATGAGTCGGCTGAATATAAAATCTACTCCAGGTTGCAACCAGCTACCTAAGGAGCAGATTCGGTGACTATCAGTGCCTCTACAATACTTTACGCAAAATGTGGGCTGTTCCAAATAAAGCAATTTCTTGCACTTCCCAGTCTTTTGAATTACCTGGGAGTTTAGACAAGTTCTTACTCAAATTTTGCGGAACAAATCCCAGAGCTCCGATAACTATCGGGACGACCTGTGCTTTTACGCCCCACATTCGGCTGATCTCGATTTCCAAACTCTTGTATTTAAGACGTTTCTCTGCCTCCTTGGTAACGACGTTTTGATCGCAAGGTACAGCAACATCGATAAGTAAACACGATTTTTTGGCCAAATCCCGGATAACTATATCCGGTTTGTTTGCCGCTATCGTGCGATCAGTTTGAATTTGTTGGTCGTACAATATCGTACACAATCCAACAGACGTCACCGGTTTCGGTGAGTGTTCGTACCACTTGGGGCATGTGTTTGGAACTTCGAGGGCGGTACAGATCTGCCAGTGGAGGTAGCTACACACCCTGTCATGTCTTTTAAGGTATTCGGTATTTGCTAGGATTGGACAAGCTGAGACAATATGATCAATGGTTTCTACTTGCTCCAGGCAAATGCGGCATTTGTCATCTTGGGAAATTTTGAGAACCGCTTTATCATAATGTCGTGTTCTCAAGGCCTGATCTTGGGCAGCTATTACAAGTGCTTCCGATTCTGGCTTCATCCTTCCCCTTTTAAGCCACATAAATGATTGATCTTTATTGATCTGCACCTTGTCCATTCTTTTTAGGTATTGACCGTGGAGTGGTTTGTCTCTCCACGATTTCTTTAACATTTTTTGTGTCTCACACTTCATGTTTAGCAGCATCAGAAGTTCAGTGTCTGTGTTATTCGACGTGTCTTGCCTAGTTTTCTTCGCAATGTTTCTTGCTACACTAACAATGCCTCTGTTTCCCATTCTTCGGTCAGATTTCATGACCTGCCTCATTAGAGGGTCGTCTTGATGGCTGACTACATACTTACACAACCCGACTATTGCGTTGTGCCAGGAGGCCTCAATTTGTCTGAGGCCTCTTCCTCCTTCCTTACGTGCCACATAAAGTCTATGTATATCAGCTCGAGGGTGGGAAACATGATGCATTGTCAGCAGTTTTCTGGTTTTTCGATCCATGGTGCGAATTTCTTGCTCAGTCCAGTCCACTAGTCCAAAACTGTATTCGGCTACAGGTACCGCCAAACTACCTATTGCAGATATTTTATTCCTGGAATTCAGAGCGGACTGCAGGACCAGTCTCACTCTTCTATAATACTCCCTACGAATTCTCTCTTTCATTCTGTCATTCGAGATGGTTTCACATTCTTCAATGCCCAGATATTTGTAAGTTTTACCTGGCTCAAGATCTTGAATCACAGTGTGCGTATCAATTTCAATGTTCTCAGACGTTGTGAGTTTCCCTCTTTTTAAATTGATTTTTGCACACTTGTCAAGACCAAACTTCATGCAGATGTCATTGCTAAAGTCATTCACGACAGACAGCATTTGGGAGAGAATCGCTTCATTCTTGGCAAACACTTTCAGATCATCCATGTAAAACAAATGTGATACTGGCCTTTCATCACCATGGAGCTTAAAACCAAAGTCAGCTTGCGACAACTGTCTCGATAGTGGGATCAAACTAATGCAAAACAGCAGAGGGGATAGTGAATCTCCTTGAAAAATACCCCTGTTAATCTGAATACTTCTGGTTTCTACTGCTTCCTTTCCGCTGTGGATTAGTAACTTGGTACTCCACGACTTCATACTAGCCTTGCAAAACTCAACAAGTCTAGGATGAAATCGATAGATCTCCAGGGTCTTCAAAATCCAATCCTGTGGTACACTATCAAAGGCCTTTTGGTAGTCAATCCAAGCCATGCTCAAATTACGTTTGCGTTTCTTTACATCATTCAAGATGACTTTATTCAGTAGCAAGATTTCCTTACACCCATAAGAGCCTTTACGACATCCTTTTTGTTCAGCTGGCATTAGATGATTCTTATCTAGATGTCTATACATTTTGTCAGCTATAGCTGAAGTTATAACTTTGTACAGTACTGGCAGACAAGTAATTGGCCTGTAGTTCTTCGCCAAAGAGCTGTCTCCCGCTTTGGGTAGCAAATACGTGATGCCGCGTGTGAGCCATTCCGGGATTTCCTTTGGGTTTTCAAAAATTTTATTAACAGCCTTTGCTAGATGAGAATGTATTGCTGTTAATTTCTTAATCCAATAAATCTGGATCTTATCAATCCCGGGGGACTTCCAGTTTCCCATGTTCTTAATTGCTTGGAAGAGGTCCTCTTCCGAGAATTGGTGAACATCTTCCACTGTTTCTACAAGTTCATCGGCAGCATCAACTTCAGATTGAAGCCAAGATGCGTCTTTGTTGTAGGATCTGCTCTCTTCCCAGATTCCTGCCCAAAATGCTTCGACGTCATCTTTTGAAGGAGTAACAGCTTTGCCATTCGGTTTTTGAGTCAGATTGCGATAGAATCTCTTCGCGTCTGTTTCAAACAACCGGTTCTGTACACGGAAATCTATTCTACGTTTGTACCTTCTTATTCGTTGAGCCCATGCTTGAATTTTCTCTTTTAGCTTCTCAACTACCATTAGCCTGCTGGTGTCATTTTCAATTTGGTATTTTTGTTCAACATTGAATATTTTTCGTTGAACTTTAGAGGTGTGCGTTGATTTAGAAGATGCCTCAGCTAAGAATGATATTTCACGCCGGGTGTCGGCTATCCGTTTCATAATTCTGTTCATCCATGGGGGTACAGAGCTGTTTACTCTGTTTTGCTGTCGGCCGTCGGTGTTCTTGGCTGGCCCCAAAATTATCTGAGATACTAGATATCCAGTTGCATATATGATGTGATTGATTTCAGTAATATCTAGATCTCTGCCTGGGGTCTCCACCACCTCATTTAAGACAGAATTAACTGTTTCTATCACTCTTTTAGCTTTGGCATTTTCGTATATTCTCCTCAACGGTTCGCGAGATTCAAACGGAAGTTGACTAACTCTTTCTATCTCGCGCCGAAGGAGATTTCGCATTATGTCCTTATCGTGTAATTCATTGCCAGATGAGTTTTCACCACTGACGTGTGTTTCACTGGAAAGCGATGAACCTTCCACGGGATCATCATTTTCAAGTTCTACATGTTCGTCATGTGGATTGTTCGAGCGAAGTACATATTCCGCATTTCTCTCAATGTCAGCAAGTTGATCTGCTGTGAATTTTCCACTGCTGAGTATGTATCGTCGTTGACTGGCAAGCTTCTTTGAGTCTAGGGTAGGTCTCATATCTGGGTTCCGCTCTCTCCATACCTTGAAAACTTCTATTTCAGAGCCCCCATTTTTCGCTTTTGCGTAGTAAAAGCACCACATCACCTCCTTTAATTCATCCCGGGTCCATCTCTGACGATGGCTTCGAGCTACTGCCGGCTCTGGGTCCCTGGGACTAGCATCCGTGGGATGGCCAGACGTCGACAAGGTGACATTAGCTCGGTTTCTGAGCAGGTATGGGACATTGGTAGAACAAGGCACGTTAAGATTCATTACATTGCTTGTTCTATCCATTTTGCTCATTGGTTTGAATTGATGATTCGCAGGACGCAAGTTCGAGTTCACAGATCACACTTAACCCTCGGGTTGTTTCCTGTCATCCGTTACTGCGACCCACAGTGGCCTCGGGGCATCCCCCCGCAGGGCCCAGCAAGGGGTCCCTCCGATCGCCAGTCGGCATTACTAAACCCTACGGGATTTTCACTGACTGCTGAAGGCAGCCTCCTTCGCTGGCTAATGCAAGGTTCGGGCCTCCACTCTAATCAGTGGCCTGGTGTGCCAAACCAGTTTCTCTCCTGTACCCTCTATGGGCCGACAACAGGAAGTCCAAAGGTTCATGACCCTTCCCTCTCTACTTACTTCCCACTCTCCTCAAAATGGAGTACTTCTTCGTCTGACCCCTCACCTTCAACCCATTCAGCAAGGGAGGCCCCACCGGTAGCTAGGCTACCACTGACATAGCTTTAAGGCTCATGGGGGTACTCAAGCTCCACCACCAACTGCAAGGTCGTGTACTCCCTAGGTGGAGATATTATTATTATTATTATTATTATTATTAGGTATTTTATTATATCTTAAAAGTTTCTTTTTCTGGGGCCAATTTGTCAATAATATGGTCTACATTAATTGCAATGTTGCCTAATTGCATTATTTGCAATTGAATTTTTTTAAAAAAAAATTAAATACCCCAGAAACCGTCTAGATGAAACTGACCAACTTTGTCACCAAGCCCAAATTTTGTGAAGAAAATTTAAATTACGGCCATGCATTGTTTTTTAATCTTTTATGTAGTGTTCGGCGCAAATTTTGTGTGTTAACGTAGGGGCGCCATTCCTAAGGTCCGATTAATTAAGAAGGTGATTGACGTTTGTGAGTGGAGGGGAGCGACGTTGCCAGGCCGCAAACCACAGAGCACGTGTTACCGGAACACGAAAACAAACACTTCAAAAAATACGACCAAAGCCTAACCTCAACGCAACTCATCACAACACAGTACACATTGCGCGCGCAGCACAGGCAGAAACGCGGGCGGCGTGGCGGCAGGGAAGTCGCTTGCGATGCTCAAATGTTCCCGTGTTCGGCAGAGGCAACTGAGCGACCTGACCCGTCACGTTTTGTCTATCTGGTTGGCAGCTGCCATGGAAACGGGAAAGGCGTCCTGACGTCACACAGAACTGTCAATCATCTTCTTAATTTAATCGGACCTTAATCTGTGTAGACACCTATTGTAGTCAAGTGCAAGTTTTTTTGTAATGCGAGTTAGCATAATGTTAATTTTGTATGCCCATAGGCTGTAGGTTTGCAAAATGCTGTCCCCCTGAGGGTTGCACCCCTGGCAGCCGCCCCCCTGGCTAGCCCCTAGCTAAGCTTTACGACGCTGCCTTGTTCGGATCTTATTCGAATGCCCTTTCTATCAGAGCTTTTTTTTTTACAATTTTGTTATTTTATTAACGTGAATTGACAATCCAACTTTGACATTTTTTGCAGAACGGGATGTATATTAAAATACTTTTAAATTCTGGGCCTCAAGAAATTGTGCGCAGATAATCTCTCCCCCCATACGTCATATACAGTTTTTACTGTTTTTTGACGAAATAAACAAACAAATACTTTGAGCTTCGGTGTCCGCTGATTTCGGTTTCCTGACGACGCTGATAAAGGAAATGAAATGCGTTCGCTTTCAAAAAACGTAGTACGACGTGAACACGACCAAATGATGCACTTGTGACTAATAAAACCAGTAGAATTTTTCTAACGGCGAATGTCCGGAACTCGCGAATTTGCGGTTGTCGAGAGTTTACTGTATTATTTGATTTCATATAATTCATGATTTCGTAGCTTTTTACATGAATAAAAGCCCCAGTTGTCTATAACAAGTGAAGTATTTATGCCAAAAGACAACTTCCTTGAATTCGCATTAACTGATTACCTTACTGTATTAGATAACTTTACTGTGGGTCCGATTAAAATTAGTTGGTGATTGACAGTTGCGAATGGAAGGGAACAACGTTGACAGTTTGGGTACCACTGAGCACCTGCTCCCGGGACACGAAAATAAACATTTGAAATAAATAATTATTAAAGTAACCAAATCATTCACTCATATTGTATGAAGCTACAGCTTTAGAAGCACAATTGTCAGTCACCAAATTATTTTAATCGGACCATACGAGAAAATCTGTGTCATTCTGAACATCACAGATTTGTTGTTGGAATTGTTTGAATTCCTCTTCATCGCTTTATAAACAATATATTAAGATGCATCTTGATTTTAGGCCGAATAAATTAAAAACAATGTAGGCGTAAACCAAAAACCAAACCAAAATTATTGGCATTCTTCCATGGTTTATACTTTCATTTAAGTTAAGTGACTTCTGACAAACCACTGTCTACAGTTATCCAATCGTAAGCCTTGTTACGACTATTTTCTGGTATAGTTGCTCCCGATTGGATAATTGTACCCCAGCTGATGATGTATTAAAAGTCACTTAGTTTAAATTGAAGTGAAATTGCTCCACCTCCTTGGTGAGGCCCGAAATGTTGGCGATCCCTGAGCTAGAATATTTTCACTTGCGAATGTTTAGAAGGAAAACATCTGCCGATCGCCATGCGGAAAATTGTGCGTGGCGTGCGTGGCCGTGCGCGGCGAAATTAGAGCATTTTGTCTACTGAAGGAGATTAGTTTCAGACACGCCGTCCTAGACAATTCCATTTGGGAGTGGGTGTACCCTGTTTGTTTTGGAAGTTTCTTTTGTTTATAGAAAAAGGTTTGTATAGATTCTATGCGACTTCATGGTTTCGATCATGCATGAAGGTTAATGGTTATCTGTCTTGTATTAATAATGTGAAGTGAATAAGTCGAGTGAATTCAAGTGAGATTACATATCTGCAGTGAAGTAGAATAGCTTAAGAGCTTTATAATTTATGAACTAAACTGAAGATAAATGTTTGTAAGTATTAATTGAGGTATGAGTTGAGAGGATGATGCAAAGTATTTAACTGTCATTATATTTCTTGTGTTCTGATATTTGCACGCTTATCTTGTATTTGATCAAAACAGCAGGAAGATTGAAACCATTGATCTTATTTAGACTTCCAATTTGTTTTTTGCCCTTGTATTGAAATTATTTTCTTAATTCATATTTCTGTAATGAGTAGTAAGGATGTAAGGTAGTTATAAGAAATCTGAGTATATTTGGAGCAATCTTGAAGTGAATAACAAACTGAAGATAGTTGAATGAATTATGAAATAGCAATACAGTGTATTTGTCCTTTGTATGCTCTTAAAAAAGAATCTCTCGCTGGGTGTGGTGAAGGATTAAGGATATTGCGTTTAATCAGCAATACACTACAATATATTGTACTTTACTATACTGTACTGTGTATTAGTCCATTAATGAATTCATATCTGATTGCAGCTTGTAATTTTTGAAGACAAATACAACATGTATATATGGTATTGCCTTTTTGGATCAAGGAATCATTAAGACTGATGATGAGGTAAGAAAAGTTTATTAAATTTTGTGTTGAGACATAGAAAAATTATTGTAAGCAAAATGTACTCGTACTTCTTAGTTCGTGGTTAAAAACAAAGGAATATATTGATCACTTATATTTGATTGCTTTGTTTGTTTATAAAGGATATTAGCATGAAATAATATGTGAAACACAACTCATGAGGTCATTTTGTTGTATTTATCCATCCAAATTGTGTATTAATGCAATTGTAGAATAACATTCAAAAAAAAGAACTTGATGCACATGAAACAAATCAGTTTGAGAGAAATTATGTTAACAAATAATACTACAAACATTTCTTTTGATTTTCGCTCAAATAGGTTTCTTTCATGAAAGAATATGAGGTACTTAAGCTGCAGATTTTTAAGCACTAAAAACAGCAAAAATAGGTGAGCAAACTGGTCACATAAAATTTTAATATAGTTATTGAAATACATTCTAACAATTTATTATTAAAAATAATAGTACAATAAGAGAAAGAAGAGCCCAACAAGATTGTCATTAATGAAAATAACAGACTTGTGCATGATGATTGCGATGAATCATTTAATATCTGAATTCTCTAAAGTAAAGTGATCTCTTTTATCTGAAAACAAGTTCTTTAAGTGGGAGAATGGCCTTCACTCTTATAAGACTATAAAAGTGGGGTTAAGTACAAACAAGAACAGACACTTTGGAAGTCTCAACTAACTTACAATGCCCCATGATGACCGTAGATGCTTATAAGCATCATTACTACCCTCACGTTTTACTTGGTTTTTGAAAAATGAAACACCCATGCTCTTGGTGTTCAAATGTTACAGAATTATTGATATTGTTCAATTTGTCTGCCCTCTGCAGGATAAAATTGGAAACATTAGACTTATTTCAGTTCTTACTAAATGAAAACCAATATCTAACGATACTTAAACAAGAATGTTAAGGCAACTTTGTCATTTACTAAATAGAAATAGGTTAGGGAGAGGGGCATCCTTGGTAGAATTTTTATTAATTTTCAGGTATCATGAGTATTATATAAGTTACTAAAAGAATGCATTTCTTTCAAATGAGTAGAGTTTTCAGGTATTTATAGGTGAAAAAGTAAAAAGTAAATACTGAGATATAAAATATGCATCTTATGTAGTGATAGTAAATCTCCTTTTCATGAACAATATTCTCCGTTCCTTTTTGGAATTTAATGGTCATTTACTACATATGCATTTGCTGGTGTTATTTTGAGAATGTTAGTGATGTAAGGGGGTTGTCTTTCTGAGTTTTCTTCTGAGATTCAAATTTTGTCATGTTTAGTCTTCTGTTCCTTTGGTTTTTTGGTAATTATATTAGGATTATGTATGGTTTCTTGGAAATTGGGGTAATAGGAGCTTCATCATAATATGTAATGGATATTGCATATTGTGTGATTCCCAGGATGACTACTCTCTTGAGGGGTGTGGTCAGTAGCAGTACAAAAGGAGTGCAGACCCATCCTTTATAAACCGGGCCCCCTTTATAAAAGTATTTAGCAAACACAAGTAGTATTAGTACCTTCAATAATAAAAATATCCGTTAACAAATTCAAATTCATCAGTCTATGATTAATAACCAATAGTACTAATAACAAACCTGCCTGTATTATTTAATTTTATAAAATTAAGACTACGATAAAACCTAAATATATTGCTTACCTTTATTGATCTAGAAACAGGGTTACATGCGCTACCAAAACAAGAAACAAATAATTCTTCTGGAGGATGCTGTTTTAATCTTTTCATCAATTAATTATCATCAATTTAATCTCTTCATCTTATCAACTGTGGCAAAGTATCATAGAAAGTATCAAGTAATTAATGTTTCTTACAATTGCAAAACTTTCAACCTAAAAGGAGGCCCTCTTTCAGCTGGGTCCATCCACATTGCAGACCTGAATGTTCCATCACGGAGTATGGTTCTTATCAAAGTTGACACATTACTGATTTGGGGGTCACTTTCAACTCAAAGGGTAGCTTTGATTCTCCTTACTGCAATCTCCAATTAGGCAATGGAGAAGATGGGGTTATATTCAGTGGAATTCAAGATCTTTCACTAATCCTGATATTACATCATTGTTGTAGAAGACGTTGGTTAGACTTATCCTCAAAAACAACAGTTGTTCAGAACCCCTGTTACGACAACCAATAGATTATACTCTAGAGGGTTCAGCGTAGATTTCATAGAACTTTGAATGCCATGTCTAAGATCATAACTGCAGTGTTGTTCTTGACATCCTTACCTAACTAAAGGTGAATGATTTCACAAAATTTTACTTCTACTTTTCTTCAAACCCATTTTATGACTTAACACCTTTTACCTGAAAACCAATTCCTGTAACAAGTTAGTAATTTAATTTCTGGAACAATGACCTCCATCTTGATCAGGTTTTTCATCCAGTTTCTTTTGATTCATTGAGCAAACACTGAGATGGTCCCCTGCTTTGCTTATGAACATAAAATGTGGCTTCATTATCGGGACATATTTTCTGGAGCTCTGCTTTTTGTTAGAAATCAATGTGGCCAGAGTAGGAGTTTAGATACTTTGTTAGTAGTAGTTACTGTCGAATAAAGTAGCTCATTTTTTCATCATTTCTATTGAATGAGAATGATTATTTCTTGTTATCAAAGCTTGCCAAAAACACACATGACTACTGTTATTCATTATTCTTCTAAATGTAGCGAAAGAGAGAGGATTGAAGTTTTGGAGCTAAGTTTGGTGTGTGCATTTCGCAAGTGATTCCTCAGTTTATTCATATTCCTTTTTTGCACCAAATAAATTAATAAATAAATGAATGCCAGGTAAAGTTAGGAAAATTTGTGATGAGAGAGGCCACCCAGATATATTATAAATTGTTTTGTAAGTCAGGTGTGACAGGGTAATTTTAGAGTCAAATGGATTTAATTGAACATGTTGATAAAAAATCACATCCAAAATTTGAATTTGTTATCAGAGCAGTTTGGGACTGGAATTGTAAATTAATATTAAAAACACCATTTCCGTCTGGTTACTCCAGCATTTGTGTTCTTGCTCAATTTGGTCTTAGGTTTTATAGTGCGCATATTAAATGACTTGCAAGGCTTTTCAAGCAGTGGCACTGCCTGTAGTTACTTTACTTGTCCATTAACTAGTTGCATAGATGAACCAACTCTTTTGAATATACTATCACTTAAATTCGTGAAGAGATTAGATTGATTTGAATTTTTAATAGGAAATATTAAGTTAATTGGTAGTCCACTGTTAAATAAATCTCAACTCTTATGTTTCCATTGGGAAATGAAAACAGTACCTTTTCTATTATGAAATGATTTGTCGGGTTTTATCTGCAGTTATCATTTAAGAAAAATCTGTGATTGAGTAAATGTAGTTATATGAAATTGAATGTGATATTCAGTAAGAAATGCTGTGATTGTAAAACAAAACATTGTGGGATGTGAACAATTCTTATTATTGAAGAGTACATACTGTAAAACCCTTCTGTGTCTGCTCTGGTCATATAATCTATTATAATCATACAAATGTCATAATGTGTATTAAAAATCTGTAATTTGAGGTGATTGAACATTTGTGTCAGTGTAGTTTTAAAATAAAGTAAACAATATACGTTTTTTATTTACAACATGAGAAGGACTGGCATTTCACTTTATATTTAAGGGCAGATTGTTGTTGTTTTGGCTTGTGTTTTCTCATCACTAAATAAGAATATGAAATTGTCTGTTCTTGTGTTTTTTCACTTGGTGTGTTTAAAATGAAAAAACAAAAAAAACTTCCAGTCCTTGCACATTTGAATGAAGAATATAAACAGAATCTTCAAGTGAAAAAGAACTATTCTTAAAAAATTCTTACTGTGTAGTTTTCAGAATCTGAACCTTTTTCCAGCATTGCGTGCATTCTTGTTGTAATGTACTCAAAATTAGGACATTCTAATTCTTTTTATCACTTGTAAGTGTTTGAACAAATGTATTTTTGTAAAAGTTTGTGGGAAGAAACTTCCTTGTTTTTATGTGTTTGATTTCAAATGACAAATCTTAGTTGTTTCCCACTGAAATCTATAATGTAATTTTAAGATATTTCATTTTTTCTTCTAGTGAAACTGAAGGAAAATTGTTAATGAAAGTCTTGTTCAATCCATTCCCTCAATATAGTTTTGTATATTTCAGTACCACAATTCTTTTAAAGGTGTTGGAATTATGTTTTCAATGCACACAATGGCAAACATGTACAGAAAGTATTAAGGACGATTTAATGATCTGCAGCAGCAACAATACTGCTGAACAAGTCTCACAAAATGGTTTTTCAAAAGTAGCATGCATACTGCTCAGAAGGAATAAATAAAGTACTCTTGATGTAACTGCAATAAATTAAATATTAAAAAAAAAAAAAGTCTTGACAAATATTGAAACACAATACACAGCAATGACAAAATGTCATCTAGGTGGATATCTTAGTATTTTAATTATTGTGATATGGTGATGTATTAGAATCAGAGATCTGCACTTTGGAATACGTACACTACAAGCACTAATTTTTAATGTCTTTATTATTTATATAAAAAATAATGAACCGTAAACAATTTCAGTTTTCATAAGTTTAAATCATAGAACAATGTTGTTGGATCAAAAAGCAGTAGGAATAAGATAGCCAGAAAATTTTTAATTGTTTTCATCCTCCATTTTTTGTAGAATATCATAAAGTACAAATTACTTCATAATAAATTGTAAATTAGGAACTAATGTAGCTAAGCCATTTATTCTAGTATATGTTGTTGATTTTGACCCCCTTATGATATTTCCTCTGGATTAGAAACATATCCGTGTCATAGTACGAATGTTGTCTGGGAAACCAATTTATATTCAGCCTTAATATTTAGATTTCTTAATGCAGCCGGTGTGTGTTTATTGTAGTGTCAATTTTGAAATTTTCTAAGGATGTCTGTTATATTCTTTCATGAATCTTAAGCAAATCTATGCCTTTGTTATGTACTACTTTGACTATTTATTATCATTTTGTCCATAGGATGAAGGCAAAGATGTTTGCAAACCTGTGAAACATAGTGATGATGAAGAAACTGTATTAATAAATGGTGTAGTGAGTATGACTTTCTGTAAATACTAATGTTGAGGCTTGGTAGTAATAGTTTGTTTCATCTGTTAAACCCAAGTTTGCAAGTTTGAATCCATTTCGAGCTATGGATATTTAAGGGGAAACACTCCTTCCTAAGTGTTTCTTCGGAGAAGAAGTGAAACAAGCTGTCTCATGTTGAAGATTGTGGTAAATATCTGAGTAAATGATGCCTGTAAGTTAAATTCAAGAAGCTTTCATTGTCTCTGGAATTCCTCCTTTCAGTACTAGATGGTGATGATGTAGCAAACTCTGTAACATGGATGTTAGTACTGAAAAAGAAGTGAAACCAAATTTGTGGTTGTAAAGGAGATCATTAGGTATCTGATGTAACATACTTCAGCCATAAGAACTCTGCAGTACAACTTTTTGCAAAAGAATTTTCTTATTTTTTCTAATTTCTTCAGTGATTGAATTTATTGTTATGAATGTTTTATGTAGTTTTAGTTAAGTGACAAAAATAATGATTTGAAATTAGAACATGTATTAAAAGTATTTCAAAGGAATAAATAATTTTTTTGCATTGAAAAAAATTTGTAAATTTTCAGTTGATTACTAAATACAATATTTGTGTTAAATTATTTGACAGTACATATTTGTCTTCCTCTGATGTAAATTTGTTGATGCCATGGGCAAATTGTGTGTTGTTTAGGGAAAGTTCATATGTTTAGAAACGCGGGGTGTTCACTCTAGTAATATGCATGTACACACCTCTTTTCACTATTCATAACTATAGTTTTTTGTTAATGTATTGAGTTTTTTGCTTTTGAGTTGCATAGACATCCAGATACCCTTATTATGTAAAAGAGCACAGGGAATTTTAGTGCCTTTTCTGTAAATAGTTAAAATACATCAGATGACCTGTTAAAAAATTGAATTTGAAATTGAAAATTTAAGACTGAAAATTTATATTGATAATGTCATGATGGGCAATTGGGTAGAAACTGCATTACATATGATGTTTGATTTGTGCTTGCTTATTAAGCCTCAGCTTGTTAAGCCACTAACTTTGGTGGTATAGTGCATTACATAAATCCACAATGGCGTCATCTTGTTCAACAAATAAAACAACTGAGTGCACAAGTCCGAGCCCTACTGAAACAACTTGTCCAGATGTTGCAGAAATAGCAGGAGGAAGTAAATGTAAGGACAGTGCTGATGATGCAGGACCTTCTAAAGATGTGTGTGAAAGCAAAGCATCTGTGTTTACAAGTCCTGATGAAGCAGTGAGTACATACGGAATTGTGGAAGGTGACTGTAATGAATTTAGTGATGACTGTGAAGATGTGTGTGAAGATTCTGACGTTGAGAACAGTGTAGAAGAAATAGAACAGTGCGAGAGGATGTCATGTATAGATACAAAATTTGAAGAAAATGATAAGTTATCCCCAACCACCAGTATAAGTGCCATAAATTCAGGAAGTTGGTCTGGGAAACGGAAATTGGAAGTACAAAATGGGTTTCCAAGTAAGAAACCTTTCCCTGAGGAAAAGACTGCAATACTTTGTTTGAAAAAAGAAACTAGCCTTAATCCACTTGAGAGGGAGAAAACTAAAATTCCAAGGAGCATTATTCCATCAAAAGATAATCCTCCACTGGAGATGACAGAATGGATACAACAGTTTCAGAGATGGTCAAATGCAGAGCGACTTCTTGCCATTGATCAACTTATTGAAACATGTGAGCCCACCCAAGTAAGGCACATGATGCAAGTTATAGAGCCACAGTTCCAGCGCGATTTTATTTCTCTACTGCCTAAGGAGTTGGCATTATACGTGTTATCTTTCTTGGAACCACGAGATTTGTTGAGAGCTGCTCAGACCTGTAGAAATTGGCGATTTCTTGCAGAGGATAATTTGTTATGGAGAGAAAAATGTAGAGAAGCAGGTATAGAAGAAGTACGTGATAACAGAAGACGGCCTAGAGTTGCTTCACTATGGAAGGCTGCGTTTATGAGACAACATACTATAGAAATGAACTGGAGAACTAAACCTGTGCGTCCCCCCAAAGTTCTTAAAGGCCATGATGACCATGTGATTACTTGTTTACAATTCTCAGGGAACCGTATTGTAAGTGGATCAGATGATAACACTCTGAAGGTTTGGTCTGCCACCACAGGCAAGTGTCTGCGTACATTAGTGGGACATACAGGAGGAGTTTGGTCTTCCCAAATGTCAGGCACGATAATAATTAGTGGGAGCACAGACAGAACACTGAAAGTATGGAACGCTGATTCTGGTCAATGTATATACACATTGTATGGACACACTTCCACTGTGCGATGTATGCATCTTCATGGTAAAAAGGTTGTGAGCGGGTCACGAGATGCAACATTGCGTGTTTGGAACATTGACAGTGGAGAATGCCTTCATGTTTTAATTGGGCACCTGGCGGCAGTTCGTTGTGTCCAATATGATGGCCGCTTAGTAGTGAGTGGTGCTTATGATTATATGGTAAAAGTGTGGAATCCAGATCGAGAGGAGTGTCTTCACACACTCCAAGGACACACAAACAGAGTGTATTCGTTGCAGTTCGATGGAATTCATGTGGTGAGTGGATCATTAGACACCAGTATTCGTGTCTGGGAAGTTGAAACGGGAGCATGCCGCCACACCCTGATGGGTCATCAGTCCCTCACTTCTGGAATGGAACTAAGGAACAACATTTTGGTATCAGGAAATGCAGATTCAACTGTGAAAGTTTGGGATATAGTAACGGGCCAGTGTCTTCAAACGCTTTCAGGCCCTAATAAACATCAATCTGCTGTCACTTGTTTGCAATTCAATAACAAGTTTGTGATCACATCGTCTGATGATGGTACAGTAAAATTATGGGATGTTAGAACTGGAGACTTTATCCATAACCTTGTGGCATTAGAGAGTGGTGGCAGTGGAGGAGTGGTATGGCGTCTTCGAGCAAATGAAACTAAATTGGTTTGTGCTGTGGGGAGCAGAAATGGAACGGAAGAAACTAAACTACTTGTTTTAGATTTTGATGTGGATAACAAGTAGAAGTCCAGTATATATTTTATGTTAAGGAGCTCATGAGACTGATATTCTGAGGATTGACAGAGTTAAAAGCTTTTTCACCTCAGCTTATGTCCTAATGAATGACATTGTCAGTGTACGTTTGGTATAAGATGAATAAATAATAGAAAAAACTTCTGAAAGCATGGAAATGCAAGTTTTCTTGTGACTTAATTTTGAATAAACATTATGTCTTCACAATATAACGTCAGCAAAATTGTTCAAAGAATAATAGCATATGCTAGACATACGATTCAAATATATTGCTCAGTGGTGCATCCAGAAGAGAGATCTGATAAATGGAGCTGACTGTGTCAGTTCCATTTATAATTGTGGAAAAGTTCATTGTTGAACTAATATATTACATTATATATGATTATGTTATGTCCAAATATTGTTTTCTTGCAAGGTAAATCGAAGTTGACTTTAAAGGTATTTCAGATGTGAACAATGATAATTGAAGCATTGAAGTAAATGACGGGTCAAGTGCCAAAAAATTTAAAGATTGAGTTTATAAGCAAAAAGTGTTATTTGTGCCAATCCCAAAGCTGTAAAAAATTAGCCTAGCAACATAACATTTGGAAATTATGAAAAAAATTGCACATGATGGGGTGAGAGCTACCTCACAAATCTGTTTTAAACACCCTCCAATATGTCAGAAGATTTTGTCATTTGACCCAGTGTTTACTGAAATTCTTCGATTGCTTATGTAACCCCTTGTATGTTTACCTTAGTGTTTACTTGTAGGGGATATTATCAATAATAGTTCAATGTTATGGTCTATTTAGACAGGTGCAATAACATAACTGAATCTTGTCATATTGTGATTTTTACATCCTGTAAGAGTGAGTATGAAAAATTCAGGTATTGTTTTTGTGTGAACAAGTATTGTTTTTGTGTAAACCATTACTAAGTATAACTCATTAATGTTCAACTATTTCTGATGTAATGTCAGCTTGTGGCTGCCGCCAGAATTTTGGGTGTGTGACAATAAAAATAAATTTTAAAAAATGTGATTTTGTTCTTTTGTTTATGACAAGTTCCCTTCAATTAAATATAGGAATTAGTTTATTTCAGAAACCAGTCAAAGACCAAAAACAAATTACTTGAGTCGACAGCATTCAGCAATGTAGAAAAAAAAATCTTTTTTGAAAATGTCTTTTCATAAAAAATATGTAAAAAAATTGAAATAAATTAGTAGAATTAAAAAAATATTTTGTGAAAATAGCAAAATATGTAATATAGTATTAAATATGTAAAATAAGTAATAAAAGAATTGGATATTGTGTTAAGACGGTGATTTGTCAAGGTAAGTTTTGAGACCAGTGAGTAGAAAGGCAAAAAATATGTAATTACATAAAAATCCGGTCTCTAGTCTTGACTTTGTAAAACTTGAGCAATGTATCTTTCCTAACTCTCCCTCTGAGAGACCTAATTGTGCCACACATCAGACAATGTTCCTCACTGCATCACCCTTGCCAAGGTGAGATGTCTTATCCCAAGAATCTGAAGATATTCACTTGTTCTATTTATCTTCCAAAACAAGTTTACATCATAGAGGCTTAGGTTTTGCTTGTTGACATTTGTAAATTACACAACTTTGTTATTTTGTTGGCACTTCTAAATGTTGTAACTCCACACGGATCTACATATTCAAGTCAAATGCAACTTGCAACACACTCGACAGCGTTTGAATCTATATTGTTAAATAACACCTAAACAAGGCATTCTAGGTCCTTAAAAACTAAACTTTTTAGGCCAAAAGCCTCAAAGAAACATTTCTCACACCGTAATCCACAGAATGAACTCTTCCTGAACATTCTATTACATTTTTGCTGGTAGGGTGCTTCCCAATATTACATCACCTACTCACAGATGTGCAGAATTGGCAAGTAATGTTAATGAGAGGAACAGAGAGCAGCAGAGACAGACAGGGATACAGTGAGGGAGGGAGAGACAGTGAAAAGGGAGATTAAAAGGGAAAGGGGCAGAACAACATCTGCCGGGTTTTCCTAGTAAAATATAGAATTCATTTCTTTCACTCACCTCCAACGTTGTCAAGATACCAAGTAAAAAGTATCTGTGATAGAACACTCTTGTTCGATGGATTTATTTATGGTTCCCTGGAAAATAATCTTACATTAATCTGCATACATGTATACATATTTTGAATAGTTCTAATCGGGGGAATGTTCCTCTTGTCTCCATGCTGCCTTTTGCTAGCAGGTTTATTTTCCATACTGTTTCAATTGTATCCTTTTTCCTGTATGTTTTTGCTCATTTTGTTGTCAGTTCTGCCTCTTAGTAAGAAGTGGCTAGAACCTGTATCCACTCCTTTTATCACTATAATGTCCTGGAAAAATTTTCCTATCTTTTTATGTGTTAAATCTAGTATTGATTTATTACCAACTGTCCATTTTACCACTGTAAATTTGTAAATTTCTTTGCGTTTGAAGAACATATTTTTTACTCTCAACGAGTTAAAATCTTGTAACATTTTTCTGTTTTGATTTACAACTGTTTCCCTATTTCTTCCAGTTACATTTTAATGGACAATCCAATTCGAACATTCATAATCTCCCTTTACCATGTAATCATTTATATTTATGGAGTCGATGTCATTTTGGAAGCACATGTAGAAGTCACTGGAATCATCTTTTCTATCATCTTCTGGATCACACACATATATAACCCTCAGATAACTTTGAAATCAGCAAGTATTAATTTTTAAATATTTGAAATCAGCAAGTAATTATTTTGTTTACCCGACTGTATGATATACAGACCTTTCTTCTTTGGTATTATCATTCTCATCTTTCTATTTTTCACTTATGATGTAAAATTAATGAAAGTAATTCTTTTTTAAGGAAATAACTTTTGATTGTCTATAAGCAATAAGGATTCCTTTCATATCGAATTCTGAATTCAGATAATCATTCTTGAGTATTATTTCTACCAACATTATTTGAATATCTTATTGGCACCTTATCCATTGGTACCAATGTCACTTTCATGGACCTCTCAAACTGCTGGAATAGGTGCCTCTCCAGTCATCAGTTCTCAACAACAACCGTTTGGCTCAGAATTTCTCTGAAAATGGATCGAAACATGTGGTTATTGAGGCTCAGATAACATTTCTTACACATTTGCATACCATTGCAATGGAATTATACCTTCATACATTTCCAGATCTAAATCCTATATATATTTCTTTAAAGGTAAAAATACCTCTTCCTGCTGAGAAAAAAAGCGACAATTTGACATTTATGTATCCATGACAAAAACAGTATTCTTTATTGTTAGCTAACCAATTGTGACATTTAGAACGTAACTTGTATTTTTATTATTATTATTATTATTATTTTAATAATTATCTGATCTAAATTTAAACATTTAAACTAGGTAAATTTTTAGATATTTGTAAGCAGAGGCCAAAAACTGAAGGGCAGAAGAGTAAGGAGTAATCCCACATTGACCTAGTTCTGAGATATTGAGAGTTTTACTACAATTTTCATAAAATAACTCGGAAACCATTGATCAGTAAAATTGACTGTCATCAAAAAGTTGGTCTCAAATATGATTAAAAGAATTGCAGAAGAGTTGGTAGTTATTTTGAAACCAATTTCAATTGCACTAGACAAATTTCAAGGAAAATTTGGTACATTTGATGATGTACACATACAGAAAATTTTAGAAAATGATTTGTCCAGAATTTTATATTCGACTTAAGACTTTTAATACAAGTTATAGGCAAGCAGTAACTCATAGTCGTTTTGTGAGCTATTTGTTAACACCGAAATATTCTCTTATGCCCTAAACGAACAAGAAAAAGAATAAGCATTTGAATATTTAAAATCTAATTATAATTCTCTTGGTGCAGAACTCGTAACAAAAATTTTGACATTTGAATTGTGAACAGCTACCTGTTCTGGAACACTTGTATATCCAACAGTTATGAAACACTCATCCACAGTGTGGTGGACAAGTGTGAAAGCTGTAAAAATACATTTTACAGAAAAAAATTAAACTGTAAAACAACATTTATTAGCCTGAGCCTCTTCAGCTAACTTGGGACAAATTTTTCCCACATTTGAACTTGTCCAATCAAAAATTAAAAATTGCCTTGGAACAGAAAAAGCAGCAAAATTGATTTCTCTTCATAAATAATTCAAAGAAGCTGTTAATAGTTCATTGTTTATTAATAAATAAATATTTTAAATGTTATATTTTGTAATTCCTTTCTATATAGCCTGAAGTTTTTAGTCATTAAAATTAAAATTTACAATGAATTATATGTTTGATTCAAATTAACAATGTTTTTGTGGATTATTTCATTATATCATCAAATCCCTGATTCCTGTCAAAATAATATCTTCCAGAACCTGAAATCTATTGACATTACTAATCCTGTTTTAATACTGTGGCTTTGGAAAGAAATTTTAACTTTCTCATTGCAGATAAAAATGTAAATAATGCAATATTAAAGAGGTAAAAAATTCATTCTTTGGAATGTTTGAAAATGAATAATATTAGTTTCCGCATTAAGTGTTTCTTAAATCAAAAAAATTCTTTCACAAGGAAAACTGCTTATAACTTACTTAAATATTTGTATATATAAATAAGTAATTTACTAGAGATCAACCAGCTATTCTTTTTATTGGTGTGTGTGTGTGGGGGGGGGTTCTAGCTATCAATAGATTGGCATACTTTCTGAAGGTGGTCATCATTTGTAAATACCAACAAATGTCTTCCTCTAGACAAAAATAGTTTAGCTTTCTTCATGAAAGCACTCCAAGAGATAATATAGGAATGTAACGAATTCTAATTTCATTGGTTTGAGAACATATAACAAGACCTGACAACTGACCTACTATACCTGACGACTAGCACAGTTCCCATAGCCTATGGCTTATTAAAACACAAAAAGGAGTTACAGATAGGCCCTCTTTTTCTCAATTGGTTCACCTCAGAACCAATTATCCAACGAACTTTACATCAAAACATCTGGCAATGTTGAAGAAATTGATAATTCCCCTTTTTTTAAACAATTGAGGCGTTGCGTCAGCCACTGCTCCATGTAGTTTTATAAAGCAGTGTTGTTAACCATTTGTGGCATTGGTCCTTTTTTATTTTACTTAACAATTATGTTAAAGCATTAATATAAACGAATATTTTCGTGTATATAATACATCCCAAATTTGTCCCCCCTCCCCCAATAAAAGAACCGAAATCCCGTCTCTGTACAGGACAGTGTCATCTGGAAGTATAGCTACTTGAAAAACAAAAGAAAGCTATACTGCGATTTTTCTAAGAGCGACCCTCAAGGCCACTCCATAGAGGAGAGATATAGAGGATATTGTATCTCTCCTCTATGGGCCACTCACATCCCATCTTCGCGATGGAATATGTCACGGCATTTCGCATCTTTCTCAGTCGTTCCGCTTGATTTCGCACGATCGCGACTGTATGAAGCAGTGCTTGCGATCATGCGACTTCTACCGGCTAAGACCGAGAAAAGACGCGAAATGCCGTGACATATTCCATCGGGAAGATGGGATTTGAGTGGCCTTGAGGGTCGCTCTTAGAAAAATCGCAGTATAGACACCTCGTGCTTCAGCGACAACACGCGGTGAGAGAAAGAACTCTCGGAAACACTTTGCTTTGCTGCGATTGTTTGCTTTGAAAAGTTCCTTCGTGATTGTGTAATTCGCTGCGTGATGCCGCTGAAGCAAAATGGGTCCTCGTCCGTATCTTTTTTTTTCTCCAAGTAGCTTCTGACATTTTTACATAAAGTGCGATTTTTGTAACTTTGCCCCTCAAGCCCGTCTTCACAATGGGATATGTTTCGATATTTTGCGTCTTTCTCAGTCTTGCCGCTTAGACATCGCATGATTGCGACCGTGTCAGTGATTGCAATCATGAGACATCTACCAGCACAAGCGAAAAAGACGAAATGCCGTGAGATATTCCATCATAGCGATTGGGACTTGAGAGGCAAATTTATAAAAATCGCACTATACCTCCTGATATTAATCGCGCAACTTTTCTTGACCGATGGCTTGGTGACATGCGAGTAGAGTGGGAGTATTATACTCCGGTTTTTCCTTCTTGGTGCACGGGGGTATGTCAATAAAATGGAATATCTCACGGTATTTCGCGCCGTTCTCCGTTGTGCCGCCAGGGGTCGTCAGCACTGCTTGATACAGTCGGGATCATGCGACTCGTGGCGGCTCAACCAAGAATATAGCACCATAGTATAGTTACGACATCGGCCACTAGCTTTTCTGAAGCTATGCCAATCCCTGGAATGTCAATTACCTTCCCAACTTTTTCAATAATTTGAAGTTATAATTTCTTAGGACTTCGAGGTATCTCCTGTGATGGATCTGGATCTGCTGTGGTCATTTCTTTAGATTTGGTTTGGAAAAATACGACCAAGAGTTCTCGATTTCAACAGTAAATAGATTTTATTACGCGCCAATGAAGATGTGTTTGGAATGTTGTCATCAGTGCTCACTGCGAGCTTTTGCCTTCAACTGTTTTGGTTCAAGGGAGGGGGAAGCAGGGTCATCGGTCAAGAAAAGTTGCGCAGGTAATACCTCCACCCCACCACTGGAGTTGAGTTTCCTATACTTCCTGAGAGTCAATCACGGTGTAAAGCAGAGAGAATTATAAGATGTAAGAGTATTATACGATGTACGATGTATTGTAAGGTGTAAGATATATTTTACACCGTGGTGTGGATTGACAGTTGACTGACTGATTCCCAGCTGATTCCAGTGCAACCAACAGGAATCCAGAAGTTTTTTTAAGATGTTTTTCTTAAGTTTTGGGAAATAAAAACTTATTAGAACCCCCCTCAAGTTGAAAGTTTGCCCAAATATGCTGCTTTAAGTTGTGAGAATAATAATTGGTAAGTAGTAGGCATTTAACAAATTCGGTTTATTTAGTTCATGAACTGTGGAAACCTTTTTATTCTGTGCACAGTAATCTATTGTAATAACTGGTATACTTTTGAACAATCACTTTCCCACGTTATAAAAATGTATACATTACAATTTCATCGTAGCACTCCATGACTATTTGATAGTGGTGTATTATAACAAAAAAGGAAAGAAGATAATAAATGGTAGAGTGGAGGAGCCCAATTGGCGAGTTGGACATAATAAAAATGGAGAGACAATTAATTTTATTTAATAACATGTAATAAGATCACTTAATAAACTTTCCACAATGTGATTTTAGAAAAGCGAGGGAACAACTGTTACAATTTTGACCATAGACAAATTAAGAAAAAAGGGGGGAAAATTTACCTAATAACTTCCTTTTCATTGATTATGAGGAAGCATAATAAAATTAGATCCTAATTTTTAAGACAGTTATAGTTCCGTAAACTTTTTTTTTTTAAATTTGAAACACAAAAACACTTTATAACTTAATATCATTACAGTGAAATACACTTCTTTATTTTGTTTTCACAGATCATTTTGACTTATTTTATGCCCATCTTCTGGTAAAACATTGTTTTTTATTATTGCATAAGATTGTGTTCATCATTCTCTTGTTGAAAATCAATAACATTGTAAATTTAAAATAATAGAAATAAAACAATATATAAAAATTAAGTTACGAAGTTTCTTTGTGATTTTACAACACTTATGTCATGTTCTTCAAAGTAAACTAGTAAACTGTGCTCTATGCAGGAATATTTCATGAAAAAAAACACTCATTAGAAAGTTTGGTCAGGCATTCTCCTTCTACATCAATCCAACTATTTAATACGGCAGGATGGGATAAGCCAATTCATTTTTCTTTGCTTCAGCTTGAACAGTCAACATAAAACAAAAAGTCAAATGGGTTAAGAATTTTTGTTTATTTATAGTTTGTTAAGGGAAGTAGTGTTGTGATTTGTATATTCCTTCACACTGTAGAACATATTGTTAAGCAGGAAAGCTTTCAATTTACTTTTAAATGTACGTATTGTGTTTATGTCTTTGATATCATGGCTTAGCTTGTTGTAAAGTGTAATGCCCTCTATTAGGGTATTTTTTTGATAATGTGTAATTTCAGAATGGGGAATATGTAGGTTATCCTTTTGACGAGTGTTGAAGTTGTGTACATCATAATTTAGAGTAAAAGTGTCTTTGTTTTCCATGAGAATCTTAGTTGTGAAGACCACTATTTCAAATATGTACATCCATGGTAGAGGAAGAATCCTTAGTTCATGGAACAGGAGTTTGCAAGACTCCAGCTTATGAGTGCTGGTGATTGTTCACAGTATTCTTTTGTGGATAATAAATGTGCAATCACTTTCAGGGATATTTCCCCGGAAAATTATTTCATATTTTAGGTATGAGTGGACATTAGCAAAATACATTGTCCGAAGTGGGTGTATGTGCATAGCAAGATTTGGTGAGCTTCTTGTTAAGATTTGAGATGTGAGCATTCCATTTTAGATGTTCTTGGATCGTTAAACCAAGGAAGGTAGTTTCATGAGATATCTTTACAGGTTATTATGTTTAAGCAACTGCTGTGAGAATTTTTCTTTGGTTCGGAGATTCATGAAATTTAGAGAGACTGTCTTGCTGGTGTTTATGATGAGTTTGTTGTCTTGAAACCACTTTACTAGTGCATGCAAAGTTTTCTGAGTTTCTTTTTCTAATGATTGTTGAGTTTTTGCTTTGATGATTTTGTTTGTGTCATCTATAAACAAAATTATTTTGTTATTCCTTAAAGCCAAAGACATGACATTTATGTTTATAAGGAATAGAATTGACCCAAGAATGGATCCTTAGGGGCCTCCCCAATTTTTCATCTGAGGGCAGGATTAGTATGAGATTTTCTTTTCTTTAATGTGCTGGAGGGTAACTACTTGGCTGTGGTTTGATAAATATGATTTGATCCATTGGCCTGCAATGCCTTGAATCACTAACAATTCTAGTTTTGTTAAAAGTATGTGATGGTCAATGATGTCAAAGGCTTTTGACAAATCTAAGAGAAGACCAAAGACTTTCCTTCTGATTTAGTGCATTTAAAAGGAGAAGATGGCTGTGTCTGTGGATCTATTACTCCTGAAACCAGGTTGCGCATTTGTGAGGACATTATTTGCATTGAGAAACTGAGTCTATCTTTAAAAAGCCTTTCCAGAAGTTTTGAAAATCCTGATATTAGGGAAATAGGTCTGTAGCTCATTGGATCAAAGCTATTGCTCTTTTTGAACAATGGTTGAATTTTTACCATTTTGAAAACACCTGGGAATATGTCTGCTTTTAGGGAATAATTGAAAATATGGGACAGTGGTTGCACCATACATTGAGCACTGTGTTTGCTAAGAAAATCTGGAATGTTGTCCAGGCCTGCTGAGAATTTATTCTCCATTTGTCCAATGATTTTAAAAATTTCAGATGATTAAAAATTTCATGATACAAAAATATGGAATTTACGATTTGTGTAACATTGGTGTGTTTTATTGTTTAGAGTGTTGAGAGATTTAATTTTTTACTAATTTGTGAAATGTGTTCATTGAATATTTGTTTCTTGTGGGTCATGTAAAGTTTGGTTTTTGTAGGGGGAGCTCTATATTTTTCCTGTTATTATTAGATGGTGCTGTAGTTTTTTTTAATTTGTCCCACATAGCTTTTGTTTTGTTACATGCATTTGTAATATACTTCTCATTTGTCATAATTTTTGCTTGTTTGCTTACTTTTTTTAGGATTGAATTATATGTTTTGTAGTATGTAATGAAGTTGAAATTACATTTGTTATGTGCTAGTATTTTAAACATGATGCATTTTCTTTCACATGGCACTTTGATGCCTTTGGTCATCCATGATTTTGTTTTTGATACATTCTCTCAATGGTATATAACAGGATAAGATATAAGATTAAGTAACAGGTTTTTTTTCCATTTATGTTTAAATTAGTTTTTTATTGCATTCTATTCTATGTTTCATTGCCAAATGCAAGGGTTTTATTTGCTTGTCATTCAAAGCTGTTTTTTGTTGTTGTTTTTTTACAGAAATAATTACCTTAACAATGCCTCCAAAGAAACATTATATTGGACGGCATAATGGAAATGCTAAAAGAGCAAGACAAAGGCGTCAACGAGAAACTCCTGAAGAGAGAGAGATAAGACGTAAAAGGGATCGCGAGAGAACTGCTAAATTGAGAGCTTCAGAGACAGTAGAACAGCGTGAGAGACGACTGGAAATTCAGAGAGAGAGAACTGCTAAGTACAGAGCTTTAAAAGACCGGCAGCGTCGGGCCCAACTGCGAGAAGAGAAAAAGAGAAGAGCTTCAGAGCGGTATGAAGCCCTCCAACAACTGGCTAGTTTGGTGAGAGTCAGAGCTATAAAACCTAGAGTTTCAGCTTCAGGGATAGCATAACTGCTAGAGACTCATTCGCAGAGGCATAGAGTCAATCACAACTGCACAACTTACTAACCTAGCTATGGAAGGTTTCAACTGTGATTCACATAAAAACTTCTCTCAGCCTTCAAGTGTTTTATCTTTGAGACAATAGAAATGGTTTAATTACTATCAAGATGAGACAATTTATTTAGGGCCTCTGGTATTTGTTGTGAAAAGGGAAGGGTCAAATAAATGATGTCCGGGAGAGGTGGCTCAGGGAGTCAACTAATGATGTCACCACTGTAGTACCTCTGATTGGGAGGTCCTAAGTCCAAGTCCTGACAGCAGGATTTTTGATACTACCTGGATGTCTAGGTTGTATTCAGTCACTGTCTGGAGGAAAATTCTAGTGGCCTGTTGCTCTGATCAATAGTTTTCTGTAGTCTCTGATCAGCTCCGGACGGATGCCAGAGCAGTACCCTAATAAACACATCATGGACCATGCACAATCTTTCCCAGCCTTGGCCTATCCTCGTTCCTTACACACACTAACACATACATGCACCACACCACCACACATGCTAGGAGACCGGTCAGGAGCTTAGAGCTTGTCCCAGCTGGGAGGGTGATGTGCTGGTGGAAGATACCTGGTTGGGGAAAACCCCACGAGCTGACAGGTCAGCGCCGGATCTCACCATCCAGTGGGAGAAGATAACCACCACCTTCTGAGCAAAGAAATACACACTACACCTACGGGACTATTGACCTGGGTTGTTGACGTGCCCAGTATCATTAATTAATCAATCAAAATGATTGTGATAAGTCTGTATCTTGGTAATGCTAGGTAGTCCACTGATGGTAGCTTAGAAGTTTGAAAATGTTTGATTTTATTGTAGAGAGAAAAGGACCATGAGTTTTGATTTTTAATCAATATTTAAATAATTAAAACATAATGGCCCCAAAAATGCACCAGAGATTTTAATTTTTTTTTTTTTTTTTTTTTTTTACTATTTCAAAAATTGTTGACTTTAAAACCATACATGGAAATTAATGTCCTTTCATGATTTTCTCCTTTCTCTTATACTATGTACTTACAAGAGACTTTCCAACAATAACCCATAATGTGGGTCCCTGATTCAGAAAGAGCAGACATTTTCCCAAAAACAATATTCTCTTATTGATCTGATTGAAACTGAGGTCTAGAACTGAGCGCTAGTTTTCGAAGCCGACGCGAAATTGTTTAAACAATATCCGAAATTTGCGACGCCGCGCTTTTGAAAAATATACCTCTTCGTAGATGGCTGCGCGTCGTTTACGCCGGTCCAAACCGCGAGGCGATCCGACGTCTGTTTCCGGCACAATTATTTCCCAAAATCGCGCTTTCCGGTCGAATTTACGTAGGTTGTTGCAAAGTTCAACGCCCTCTATCGCCGACACCGAGCGTCGGAGGGTCTCGAAACTCCCGGATTCTCGTCGAAGGGCGCGCGGCGAAGACGATGCGCTGGTTTTCGAAGCCGACGCGAAATTGTTTAAACAAATTGTTATACTTTACACGACGCCTCAATGACATTGTCAGCAGAGACGTATCTAGGTATTCAGGTGCCCATGGCAAGCATAAAATTTGCGCTCCTGACAGGATACTTCAAACGAGGGTGTTTGTAACTTGTTTCAGTGGGTGTACTCCAAATAGCACCCCTATGAGAGGCGCCCATGGCTCATGCCATGTCTGCCATTCCGCAGATACGTCTCTGATTGTCAGAATTGTTTCACAAATGACTCCAAATTTTTCCATTAATTTTTTTCTCAGAACAAGGTACACTAATAACAATGGTGCAAATTAGATTATCCTTGCTCTGAATTTTCAAAAATTGTGAAAGTTAATAATTTTTTGTCTTGCTACAACTACAATTTTGAAAACAGATTTTCTCCTTCATGATATCTATTCATATTTTTTTTAATTTTAAGGTCTATAAATAATATCAAGAAATGTTTTTTGAAAATATGAGTTACACCTATTCAACATTCTTTTTAAAGAGTGAGGAAGATTGTTATTCCAACTGAGGCTTTTGGTATAATAGTCATGCTCATAGAATGCTAAACCTATATGCATGAATTTTAATCCAAAAGTAAGCTAGAATTTGGCAGGTTAGAAACTCTTTTGCATGTTCAAGTAGTATTATAATACTACAAGTAATAGAAGTAAGAACATGCTGTTGTACTACTAATTATGAAAAGTATTACTTTTTATAGCAGTGTTTATTCTTTGGTTATTATACATCTTAATATATCATAAAAACATTTTATAAAAATTTGGAATAAATTCATTAAAGATACAATAATATTTGTATGGAATCTGGCTGACTGAACATTTTTAATACCAGTTAGGGCTGTACAATTAATGCAGATTTTGAATTTAATAAAAATGTTGTGATCATGGCTCTGTACATAAATTAATTAGTTATACCTGAGAATTTTGGACTCAGCCATTTACAGTGCGAACAACTTTGTTTCTGCCTATTATATCTAAGTTACATAAAATTTTATTTTTTTGTATACTCTTTCGAGGATTGTTTTCTAAATGTTAAGTGCAGATTGAATGTTGTACCTAATTTTCAGATTGTAAATAAATAATTCATTTTGATTTCTTAATATGAACCAAATTTATCAGTTTTTCAATTCTTATTTATTTACTTATTTTTTGTAAATTGAAGATAAAATTCTCAGGAATTTTGAGAGTGCAATAAAATAATATACCTTTCTTTATTTCTATGTTTTCAGAATAAAAAAGATCCAGTTGACAATGCAGATGAGTGTTCTTGGAAAACTAATTTGAGTCAATACTTTTTCTTTTGTGTTATTAGTTTTTTCATTCTTTTACATGAAAAATTAAGAAAATGAATTAAAGAAACAGAAGGTCTGTTTTATAGTTTTTTTAATAAAATGAAAAATAAAACAAAACCTATATTAATAAAAAAAATATATATTAATGAATTCACTACAATTGTATAAAAAATTTGAGTGCTATTATTCCTTTTGGTCTCAAGAGTTGCCAAATGTGTAAATAGTTCAGTAAATTTAAATTAACATCTAGCTGACCATTTTCAAGTGCATGGAAGGAAAATAAGGGATATTTTTAACTAAAATTGTATTTACCAGACAGTTAATAGTCCATAAAATCTATTTTTATAATAATAATAATAATAATAATAGTAATTATTATTATTATTTATTATTTTATTAATATATGAACATTTTGTTCAGGTACTTAGGAAAGTATAATAATATTTCTATGGAATCTGGTCGGTTGAACACTTTCAACACCAATTTTGACTGTACAATTAATGCAAATTTTGTGTTTAATTCAATGTTGTGACAATGGCTTGATACATAAATTAATTGTTCTTATCTGAGAATTTTGGACTCATCATTCTCAGTGAAAATGACTTTGTTTATGCCTATTATATCTCTGTTACAGAAATTGATTTTATTGCATTCTCATGAGAGGAATGTTTTCTGTATATAATGAATTATAATGGTTGGTATAAAATAATGGTGGACTTTGTCCATTTATTGTATTTGGAACATTGAAATTCAAATCATTCAATAATAAAGGGTTTAATATAATACCATGTACCAATTTAGAAATAAATGTCATGTCATTTAATTCCCTCATTGACTTCAATGGTGGAATGTTTAAAATAGTCTATACTTGTTTATAATTGTGGTCTATAAATGGATCAGGTAGACTATAGTAGGGAGAGATCATTGTAAAAAAATTTATGCTGAACTGTTTCTAAACATTTAAAATGTATGTTAAAGATAGGACTCCAAGTTGATGTGACAAACATCAGTAATGGTCTCACCAGATGTAAATACAATGATCTCGATGCTTTTACCGAATTTAGTTCCCTCCAAGTCTTTCTGACAAAACCTATCATTTGGATTGATTTATAAACTATTTTATTAATATGTTCATATAATGTCATTTTGTAGTCAAAAACTTCAAATAATACCATTTGGTTTGCTTTTAGATTTTAATGATATAGGATAATTGTTTGTGTTATAATTTTATCTTGTTTTCTTTTAGGAGGAGGACGAAGAGTTAAAAAGTCCTACCACTGTGTTTGTGAAGACTGAATTGGAGTGTGAAATTGAAGAAGGATTTCAAGGAAATGAAGATGAAAAGGAGGTAAGAATAAAAAGGTAATTATATATTCAAATTAATCATTTTTCAGAGCTGTTTAATAGCATATTTATAACGTGAAGAATAATAATATGCAATATATGGTTTAAGTTAAACTTTATATTATTTAAGTGATACTTTGATGCAGTTTATAAATAGTGCATAAAATCAAGCCAATGAGGGAAATTTTTGTTCTGCAGGAGGAGTTAGAATCTCCAACTAATGTGTTTGTGAAGTCTGAAACAGTATGTGATATCGAAGAAGCATTTCAGGACGAAAATAATGAAGAAAATTGGGAGGAAAAACCATTTGAGAGAAAAGAAGCAAGTCTGGATGCAGAGGAGGTAAGAATAAAAGGGTAACTGTGTATTCAAATTTAGGATGATTCTGAGATGCTCTGCAGCATTACTTATGATAGTGCAGAGACTGAGGATCTGGTTGAAATTTATGACTCTCCAAAATACAAGATCCAACTCATAATTTTGGCAACACACTACAATTAAACTCTCAAATTTGTATTGAAAATGAATGTTTATTTTCTTATACCTACATATATTTGTAGTTTAGAGCAAGTTACTTGTACTACAAAAAAATAGTTGTTGAGATTTTATCAGAAATACACATTTTGGGTTCCATAATTCCGATATAATGTGTGTGTGGGGTTCTTTCTTTTTTTTTCTCTTTTTTTCCCTTCTTTTTTCTTCTTCAGAGTTTGTCTGCCAATCTATGCCTGTCTACTGTTCATGTGTCAACAACCATTCAAATATTTTTTTTTCAACTTGAATATTCCCAGATTTGTCTGGTTGGACTCAAGATCATGCAAATGTGGAACAAATCTTAATATTTTTGAGGGCACCTCACATGACGTCCTGGGACATAAACAAAATTTTCGCAAGAGAGCACTTAAAATTGTTTCTTTCCTACATATTACTTGCGGAGTATAGAGAAAGTATTATAATAATGCAGCAAAACGGAGAATTTTGGACTGAAAAACTCATTTTGCAGTCCCTGATAGCAAAAACTGTTCCAATTCCTTCCCATTTCCCAGTATTCTTATTCAACCTGGCTTGTCGCATTTCAATTCCAAATGGCTATTTTGATTTCTTATGGTAATTTTCATGAAGTCTTAATTGCATTTTCAATGAAAATGAATCCAGAAGCTTTCATGGCTGGAGTCAGTAGAAACTTGACTGTCCGGGAGTCACAGCATCTTAGGCATTGTTGTCAACGTTTCAACCTGTCAGGCATTTTGCCCTAAGGAAGGTCGCAGTATGATGGCAGAAATGTTGACAACTTTGGCTAGGATGCAGTGTCTCCCAGAAAGTGAAGTTTCCATTTTCAACATTTTCTCAAAAAGGGCTCGACATTTTTTCTTTTATCTCAGACAAATAAGTTTGAAAAATGGCAGAAGTTTTTTAACACTCCAAATTTTTTAAAGTTGTGAAAGTTCAAAATTTTTTTGGCATTACTCTGCAACTACAATATTATAGATAGATTTTTTTAATGAAATTAATAATAATAATAATAATAATAATAATAATAATAATAAATTTCACATAATTTCATGAAATTCAATTACTGAGACTTGCCGTTGTACATTTTTTGTGTAATAATAAAGTATTATTATTATTATTATTATTTATTATTATTATTATTATTATTAATTTTGCTTGACATGAAAGGCAATTTAAAAAATGTAATAATCTCATAAATGGCTCCAAATTTTTTCTTCAGGTTTTTGCTGGGACAATGCAAAATACTCTTATTAAAATGTCACAGGTCCAATTTTAATTGAATTCTGTGAATTTTCAAAAATAGCAAAAGTTACAAGTAATGCGAGCATGTTTGTGCTATTTAGCACCTCCAATTTATTTAAATTTCTTGTTGGAACAGTATGAAATACACTCTTGAAGATGACATAGGCCCAATTTAACTGTTACCTCTGAATTTTCAAAAATTTCCAAAGTTTATAATCTTTTGGACATTCTGTTATAACTACATTATTGAAGATTAAGTTGTTGTCTTTTTTTCCTGAATGAAAACTGCTCTTCAGATTTGTATCTTTAATTAGTTTTCATATAACTTTGTATGGAATAGCAATAAATAAAATGTAAATAAGTTTATTTAAAAAATGGCTCCAAATTTTTCTTCATATTTTCATCAGCTACAAGCACTGAAGCGTGACCTCACTACATACCTCAGATGACACATTGCTACACATTTCCGAGTTGGGAAGATGAAGCTTTGACCTTTGCAATTTATGGTAAACAACTTTGAGTCTGTGCAATGCATTATTTCCAATGCATTTTATGCCAAAATACTTTTCTGAATGCACAGGACACTTCACACTGGGACTATCATCTTACTTTTGCGAGCAGCTTCTGGCTAGGTCGCAAATTAGCCCCATAATTGCTGGAATGTTCACTTCATCCATATTTGTTCTCCAAACCGTCTGGCTAATTCATAAATTAATTCAGCGTATAGCCGAATATATTCATCAAGGCAATGAAGGATGTAAATTTGATTGTATTTTGTAACGTGATTGCAGATATTGTGAATTGTTTTCTTTATGCAAAGTATTGAAAGATTTATTTTATTCATTCCACAGGAGGTGCTTGAGCCGCCAGAATCTGTATTCCTTGAGCCAAGTGTGTGTGACGAAGAAAATTCTAAAGCGAAGGAGGTAAGTAGAACCTATAAACTTATTTATATGGATTTCTGTTTGTCGGAAACAATCTGCATAGGTAGATAAGTACCAACAGAGCAAGATAGACAACATTTGAAAACTAGTAAGTTATCAACTTGGGACTGTCAAAGTACTTTTAAGCTACAGTACTTAATTACATATGTCTTTGTAACAATGAGGCTCCTGCCTTTAGCCTACTCAATTCACTTTAAAAAGCCTGGGGTCTGTGTAATGTGTAATTTCCAATTCATCTTCATGCCAAAAATAACCAGAACCAGAAAAATGGCATAAAAACTGTGTGCCATGGAGACCCTCAGAACATAGTATGTCCGAGCTGAAACGTTAGCGCTTGTCCCCTTCGGTGCTACCCTGAGAAAATACCAAACATCATGCACAAATTAATGGCTTTAGTTGTTTGATTGACAAACTTTCAACTTCGGTTTAGAAGTTCACAAACTAAAAGCTCTTGGTAAGAAGATTAAAATCCATCTCTTCTAAACCCATTGGTTCTGAAAATGTTGAATTGATGCCTATAATTTAATATCGCAATGTAGGCAATAAGTGATTGATATTAATTATATATTGACAAACTCACGAGAACATTTTGCACTTTGTAAATCAATTATTTGAAAGATGACAAAGTTAAAGTAACTTTTAATGTAGGAAAACATGATTAACAAAACATTGTTTCAAACGATTTTCTGAAACATTTCAATCTGGACTTATGATTAGGGAAAAAATAAATCATATGCCAGTAAATGAAGTACTAACATCCATTGTAATTACCGCTTGAAACAGGTGATGCAGAACACCCTTTCCTTCTCCATCTCGTTTTCGCTTTATACTATTCTTCATTCACCTCACCTTCATCTTCTTTTATTATCTCATATATGTAGTATAGAGAAAGTATTGTAATGTTGTAAAACATCTATCAAGATTTTAACAGAAATTCCCCATTTCGGATATCTCTAGAAACAAAAGTGTGCTTCTTCATCCATTCCTGTGCAAGTGTGTTTGTACTCACATTTCTATGTGCACATGACTGGTGCTTATCTGATCCCAGGATATTGTTCAAATTGGGTGGGGTGCCTTCGAATCACATTCCAAATCCATCAAATTTTATATTGATATTTTAAGTTTTAGAGGCAATTTGCATGCAGTCCCAAGGGCATTGTAAAATTTTTCTCTAAACGGTCCTGGCAAAATGGGTCAGTCGTATCCTGACGGGGTGCAGCAAAGGCTCTCAAGTGTTCCTTTCTCCATTTTCTTTCTTTTGGAAATTCCATCAAAATCAGAAGTTATTTAGTTGATGCCAAACTTTTACTATTCATAACTTAAAATTATAAAAGAATAATTTCAAACCTTTTAGAGAAAAGTTTGAAAATATTGAGACTTTATGCTAAGTGCCCCCAAAAATAAAAATATCCATTTTAAATTCACAGGGGCATTGAGTTTGGCCAGATCTATGAGGGAATATCAGTTTTGGGAAAAATCATTTTAATGATTTACGCACTAGAGTTGACCAGAGACATGTTTTGCTATTACCAAATTTTTGGTGCCAATGTGGATTCTGAGTACTCAATGTGTCAGAAGTAATTTACTACATTTAGGAACAAGATTTATCGGAGTCCATCAACAGGGTTAATAAAAATCGTGATTAATTTTTTTTTAATCAAAGAAGCCTCATTTTTAAAAAATTTAAACCCAATCAAAATTTCAATATTCAAATGAGGTAAAACATTTAAATATGTGAAAATAGACCGAAACATTCTCTTGAACACACTTGTGACTTAAAGGGGACATAAGAAAAAAAAGAGAGAACAAGCATTTGAATATTTAAAATTTAACTACGATGATGTTGGTGTAGAACTTGTAATGAAAATTTTGAAATTTGAATTGTGAACATAAGCTTCTTTTACTGGAACACACTTATAAGATGCAACAGTTGTGGAAGAACTTATATCTATAGAGTTGTGGAAAAGTATGCAAGACATTAAACAAATTTTTACAGAAAAAGAAATGAACATGGGAAAACAAATTTATTAGCATCAGCATCTTCAGCTAGTATGGAATATTTTCACATTTGGTCTAGTCAAATCAAAAATTAGAAATCACCTTGGAACAGAAAAGGCAGCAATTGGTGTTCTTTCATAAACAATTAAATAATTTGTAAAAGCTATTATAGTTTCTGGTTTGTAAATAATAGTTTGGTTTGTAAATACTTTAAATGTTGTAATTTGTAATTCTTTTCTTTCTTGCCTTAAAATTTTTGATCATTCTTTGTAAAATTTTCAATAAATTATATTTTTTATTTAAATCGATATTTTTTTTGTGAATTGTTTGATTTAAATCAATGGTATGAATCACTTGGTTTAAATCATTGGAACCGTGCCCAACAATATGAGTTTTCCTGTCAAAAAATCGCAGATTTTTGCATTTCTCAATACTTTCTCTTTAATATGTAAATGTGTAATAGGTGAAAAATAAAAATTAGCAATTATTCAGAATGAAGAATTAAAGTTGATAGTGCAACGACAGTAGACAACTAATATAGTCATTTTCTGTCTTTTGAACAGCTGGTAACTGATGATGATGGAGCCATCAAATTGCTATTGTTTTAAATAATAATGTTGGCCAAGACAGTGTGTCTAATTCTTTTATGTTCTTAATATAATATTTCTCTTTTAGAAAACTAATTAATTTCAGCCTTCCTTCGGTATATTGCAGGACCCCCTGGCAACATCCAGTGGGAGTGAATTGCTTGCTTCAATTAGACAGAAAATTGGTGCATTATCTGCAAGTAAGTAAAAGAACATGACATTTAGGGCCGAGTTCACAGTCATGCATTTACGGAATAGGGAAATTTTAAGCAGTAAGTTTTGGGAGGCTCTTGTTTTCATGCAGGGTTGTCTTTGATATTTTCACCCTGAAACTAGTAAATTTCATGACTTCATTATAGTTATCCACACAGTGAGGTGACAAAAATCATAGGATACTAGTATTCAAAAACATAGATATCAGTAGTATTGTGTACAAAAGGTATAAAAGGGTAGTGCATTGGCAGAGCTTTCATTTGTACTCAAGTGATTCATATGTAAAGATGTCTGATGTGATTATGGCCGCATGATGGGAATTAAGAGACATTGAACATGGAATGGAAGTTGGAGCTAGACGCATGTGACTTTCCATTTTGGAAATCGTTAGGAAATTCAATATTCTGAGATGACAGTGTCTTGTGTGTGCCAAGAATACATATAACCTCTCACCATGGTTAACTTAGTGGCCAATGGGCTTCACTTAATGTCTGAAAGCAGTGGCATTTGCATAGAGTTGTTATTGCTAACAGATTAGCAACACTGTATGAAATAATCTCAGAAATCAATGTGGGACGTGCAACTAACGTTTTCATCGAGCTAGTATGGTGAAATTTGGTTTTAATGGGCTAAGACAGCAGAAGACCGACTCAAGTGCCTTTGCTAAGAGGATGACTTTGCCTCCAGTGTCTCTCCTGGACTTGTGACCTTATATCTATTGGACCGTACACAACTGGAAAATCATGGCCTGGTCAGATGAATCTTGGATTTCAGATGGTAAGAGTTGATGGTAGGGTTTGAGCGTGGCCCACACCCCTTGAAGCCATGGTCCTATGTTGTCTACAAAGCACTGAACAAGCTAGTAATGGCTCCATAACTGATGTGGGCTGTTTTTACTGAGAATGGACTGGGTCTTCTGGTCCAACTGACCCAATCTTCGACTGGAAATTGTTATGTGCAGCTACTTGGAACCTGTGCCATTCATGGACTTTGTTCCTAAATAATGATGACAATACACCATGTCACCAGGCCACAGTTGTTCACAATTGGTGTTAAGAACGTTCTGGGCAATTTGAGCAAATGATTTGGTAACCCAGATCGTTCAACATGAATCCCATTGAACATTTATGGGACATAACAAAAGGTAAGTTCGTGCACCAAATCCTGCACAGGTAGCACTTTCGCAATTACGGACGCTAGAGAGGTGTCATTGTTCAAAATTTTTGCAGAGGACTTCCAATGACTTATTGAGTCCAAGCCACATTGAGTTACTGCACTTCGCTGGATAAAAAGAGGTGTGATATCGTACTAGGAGGTATCCCATGACTTGTCACCTCAGTGTATAATGTATTTATGGAAAAAATATCACTGATGAATGAATATTAAAATTCTTCATTGACAGCTTCTGACTTTCTTTTGGTTCTATGTGGTTGACCTTTTCATCTAAGAAAGTGTTTTGTGGTTTTTCAATCATTGTAAAATGGGTTTGAAGTGCATAAAAAATACACAATTTGACTGCTTTTAACTTTCCCGTATACTAAACGTACATATAGTGTAGGAAAAGTTGTGTAACGCTCCGTGGAAAAAAAGGGGAATTTTCGGCAGAAAAACACTTATTACAGGGCCCTGGTAATGAAAAAGTGGATAAATTCAGTTGCTAAATTAAGGGGAAAAAAATCTTCTAACATATGGTGCAGCCAGAATCCCTGTTTTGTGGGTCCTTGATACCGAAAAACCAATTGAAAGCAAAATGTCTGTCCGTCTGTTCGTTTGTGAACAACGCTAGCGATTACACTGCTCAGCAGATTTTCTCTAGAATGGATACTCCTCGATCGATCTGGCTGATCTCGTGGCCCCTTGAATTTTAAACCAATATTTTAATTTTGGGGGGGTACTTTACAAGAAGCACCCGAAATATTTTCAAAATTTTCTCAAAAACTGTTCCATTCTTTTTCTCAAAATTTCTTGTAACAATAGAATACATACAGTTATTAAGGTGGCATAGGACCGAATTTTCGCGGTTAACTGTGAATTTTCGTAAATTGCGAAAGTTTGAATTTTATTTGGTGTCTTCCTCTAAATGCAAAAAAAGGAGATAGATATTTTTTCTTCAAATAAATTTGTTCTTCATACTGAGTTCTTTCTTTAGGGACATGTACATTATTTGAAAATTTTACTAGTTTTCGCGTAATATTGCATGCAGTATGTGCAATTTTCTAAAATTACAAAAACAAGATTTTCTCAAAAACGGCTCCAAATTTTTACTTTAAACTTTTGGTAAGGATGGTGATAAATGTACACTATTAGATGACATAAACACCATATTGCTCTGTTCTTTTGTTTTTCAAAAATTGCAAAAATGTAATTTTTTTGACTTGCCTCTCAAGTCAATAATATTTACATTAGCAGCAATTTGTTGACATTATCATTATCATATTAATGACTACATGTGCTTTAAATAATTTCAAGTAAAGTTTCTGGAGAACTTTACCGTTTTCTGTGAAAACTAGCTCAAAATTCTGCATTTTCAGAAACGCTCAAATGCCATTTTCTCATAAATGGCTCGGAATTTTTTCTTCAAACTTTTGGAATGAGTAGTGCTAAATGCACTCTTTCATATGATGTAAATTTTATTTTGAGGTATTTTTTTGTTTTTACAAAAATTACAAATGTAATTTTTTTGAATGATCTCTCACATCTTTAATTTGCACAATGTGTAAAAATTATTATATTTGTGAGTGTAAGTGCTTCAAATGACTTGAAATGAAATTTCTTGAAAACTCAAACATTTTCTGTGAATGAGAGCTTTAAATTTCGCATTTTTAGTAGCGCTTAAATGCCATTTTCTTAAAAACGAATACAAATTTTTAAAAGAAAATGGCCATTTAGGACAACAAGGTTTGATCGTTTTTTAATATTTTAAAATTAATATTTCCTTTTGCCATTAGGAAACTGAAAAATTAGAAAAATATCAAAAAAATGTTCTTTGGGCGGCAATAGATGGCAGATGGTTTTCTCAATGAAATATATTTATCAAAAATACATCTTCAAATAAGGACATGCCTAATTTTCTGAAAATATGAGTAGTTTTTCTATAATTTCGTGAGAAACATAATAGCTGGCTGCAAATTTACTGCACTTCAGACAGCTGGATGCGTTGTAAATTAGAATTTGCAATTTTGTGTATTATTTCTTCATTTGTTTTTACATTCAACCTTTTGTTATACATTTACACATTAATCTTTAATGAAATTATTTATTTTCAAATATTTGAAATAAAAATTGCTAGCTCTTTAAGGCAGCATTGACAATGCAGGGAATGCAACAATTGAATTCCGTTCTGCTGTCGCAAATATCTGCGAATTACATGTCATTGTTGTGACTTGATATAGCTGTATGGTATCAGGCTTCTCTCTTTCCAATACAATTTTACAAAACTTTTGTATTATATTTTTATGCAGCTGTAGAATTCACATAGTTTTGACAACAATGCGATGAAAACAGTGAGTTGTTCGCCTCTTGGTTGAATTGGACGTTTTCAAATAATAGCTAAGATTTTTTAGGGCAGAAAATGCAATATTTCAATCCTAAGTAGCTGTTTGCAATAATACGGAAAAGTTTCATGAACAAAATGAATATTGTCATTTCTTTCTAAATAATAAACAATTTACATGTTGCGGAAGTGTTTCTATGCTTGTGCAAATTGTTGCCTAGAAAGTATTTTTTCCATCCAATTTTTGAGTGGTTATTGCAGCTCAGCCATTCAAAATATCCAACAGTTTACGAGACAAAATATGCTTAAAGTTGTCTTCTGAACTTATTTTTGAATTTTGACGGTTCTTCCCTAGACATCCTGTATAGATTTTAATCCTGGTGAAAATGCATCCAATAATTCAATCCTTTATAAATTCAGGTGTAGCTGTCCATCCAATTTAGTGGTATTACGATTCTCTAATTTGCATAAATCATTATGTACATTTCGATGGAAAGAGCTGTTCAGCTGTAGTTGAAATAAGCGACAAGTGAAAATGAAATAGCTGTTTCCATTTTTTTGTCTGCTCAAGTTTCGTCCACTGGAATGAAACATACAATTTCTCAAATTGAATAGAATCTTCATTTAAAGTTGGATTTTCCTCAAAATCTTATGTATATGTGAGATGATCCATCTTTGATATCTTATAAAGACACAATGATATGTCAAAATTGTACCTTTGGGTGTTCTATGTAAATTCGGTAAAAATTGTGCAGTACTGCTTATCAGTGAAATTTATTGGAATAATTTATGCTACCCATTAATATGTTGAAAAGTTATGAAAGTCTTGAAATTTTGTTTTACGTTTCTCTCTGTCTCGCTCTCACTCGCATTCTCTTGCTCTCTTTCACTCACCCTTACACTCACTTTCTTTCACTATCACTTAATTTATCCCACTCTCACTCACTCTCTCCCTCCCTCTTTCTCACTCACCCTCCCCCTTGCTTCCTCTCTCTCCCTCTTTACTCTTTCCCTCTCTCACTCTGAATCTCTCTCTTACTCTCTCACCATCTCTCATCTCCTTTCTCCTCTCTCTTTCCTTCTCTCTTCTCTAGTCTTATCTCTTTCCTCTCTCCTTTCCTCTGTCTCTTTTCTCTCCTCTCTCCACTTCTCTCTCATCTCCCCATTCTCTCCTCTCTATCACTCTCCTCTCTCCACTTCTCTCTTCTCTCTCTCTCTTCGCTTCTCTCTTCTCTCTCTCTCCTCTCTTTCTTCTCATCTCCCTCCTTTCCTCTCTCTTTTATCTCCTCTCTCTTCTGTCTCATCAATGGTGAAAGAATACTTGATATATTAACAATTTAATTTGAAATGGACTACTTTTTAAAATTATTTTCATTTCACTTTCAGGGTGGAGAGACCACCAGGAAAATCGGGAATTGTTGGAGAATTTCTAATTCCTTGGAAGAACGATGAGAAAACGGAACTATTTTTATTTGCTGGGAAAACGATATTCAGAACAATTAAAATTACAAATCGATAAGAGGGGCAGTCAGGGAAAATGGACTTGTGCAAATGCTGTTCTGATATAGTATTCTGATGTTGGATTGATGCAAATTGCCATTTACTCATAAAATTATATTTTTGCTCAATTGATTTCATGCTTATGAGTATACATGTGTGTGTACATGTTAATTTCAAAACATGTAGGTGTTAAATTCATTGGCACTTTTTCCATAGACTGCCTCAATTGGTGTAAAAAATAATTTAATGCAGTATTTGCTATTGATTTGTGGTCATAAATTACTGCTGTGAATGTATGTTTGCGTATGAATTGGACTTTCATACTTTAAAAAAGTTTTATTTCCAATGTCTGCTGTTAGTTTTAATGTACAAGAAACTTACCAAATTTAGCAGACAATTCTTTGTCATTAATTGTTAATTACATAGTAGTATACTAGTTACTATTATTATTAAATGAAAAGGTTGTCAACATTTTGGCCAATTGTTGTAGCCTTCGTTTGTGGTTGTACATTATGATTTACGAAATTTATGGATTTATGCATCTTCATTCTACATAGACATTTCTGTCCTGATGCAGGCCACAACAATTGGCCAAAACGTCAACAACCCCTTCATTTAATAACAGTAGTTACTAGCAAATTAATTAACAATTAATGTTACAAAATTCTTTGCTAAATTTGTCAGTTTCTTATAAATACTTCAATACTTTTATTAGATTTAGGATCAGTGAAACAGCAGACAGGTAACCTCAGGGAACCCCCTTCTAGGAGCAACTTCTCACCACAGTATTCTTTTCTCCATTGTTCATATTGTATACCAAGTTAGACTGAAATTGCGGTGTAAATTCTCTATGAAAAACATCGAAACCTTAATTGTGAAAAACTATGTTAATGTGAATTGGGTGTATTAAGATATACTTTAATTGTTAAATAGTAAAATAAGATATTTTTAATTGTTACAAAAAATTATGTGTGTGAAATTGTCTGTATTTACTTTTTTCCTTCTAACGAAAACTTAACAATGAAAAAATGGCGGGTCCAGAAAATATCCAAAGCGGAGAAAACATTTCCCTGTCCTTTTTCAGGGAATGTATAATTCATAATTAATCTATAGTACTGTCTATTCCCAATACATAATTGTGATTTCAGCGTTTCCAATGGCCAATTCTTGATTACCGTTGCCACCTTCAAAGAACACATGACACAGAGATCACTAATTCCAAGGTGGGGGGAGTTAACAAAAAGGAAATACATAAATTGTCAATCAATATATATTATAGAATAATATACCACTTTTTACGATTAACCACCAGCGGGGCACCGCCCCAGCCGGGACATGCTCTAAGCTCCCGACTTGTGCAGTAGTGTAGTGCAAGTGAATGTAAGTAAGGGGCGAGGGACAAGGAAGAGGAAGGAAAGATCGTGCGCGGTCCGTGGCCCTTTGTAAGGGGACTTCTCCGGCATTCGCCTGGTGTTGATCGAGCAAACCACGGGAAACTACCGATCGGAGCAGCCGGCCGCTGTAATTCTCCTCCTGACAGCGGCTGAATTCGATCCAGCCGACACGCTAATCGAAAATCCTGGCGCCGTCAGGACTCGATCCTAGGACCTCCGGTCAGAGGCACGGCAGTGACATCAGTTGATGCCCTGAGCCACCTTTCCCTATGTGTGTATGTAAGGGGGAACTTTTGTCTTTTCGCTTGTGACATTTTTGCAATTAGAAATTTTGAAATCGCCATTATTTGAAATTGTCAAATAAGACAGGGCTGCGATGAAAAAAATACAAGGAAATTTGTAGCAGAACTTTATGTATTTTGGTGCTGGTTTGAAAAGAAATTGAAAATTGTCTACCACGTCACGTTTTCTTGAAAAATCGTATTTTTGTTGAATTTTTGCGCACATTTACCGTAATATTTTTGGCCTGACCATCTTCTACCATGGTGTAACCTATAGAAAATTCCTCCCTCCCTCCCCGTCGCAATCTCTACCAATGAAGACGCGCAAATCCATTTCTCAGATTCGAATCGGCAAGAGTACATAGAGCCGATTTTTATAAAGCTGCCTTTGAAGGTCCGTCTTCACGAGCATTTCGCGTAACGTAAATATTTTCGTGTATCACGGCATTTCGCGTCTTTCTCAGTCGTGCCGCGAAATGTGGCATGATCAAGCAGTGCTTGATACGATTGCGACCATGCGACATTAGCGGTATGACCGACAAAGACGCGAAATGCCGTGCCATATTCCATCGTGAAGACGTCCTTGAGAGGCAGATATATAAAAATCGCTCTATAATTGGCAGTCATTTCGTCTCAAATTTTACTTTCCCGTATACATTCGTATGTACTGCCTCGCTTATAGACGACTATCACCTTTTACCGCCATTTGCGTCTTATCGGCTGCTCTCGGAGATGGGTCGCTGCTTTTTACACCTGTAATTCTGACAGGCCAACAGGGCGCATGGACAAAAGACTGTCGACCAGTGAAAGAGTGGTCTGTCGACACTAAAAGAGTTGCTGGTTTTCACATTACATTTAATTATTACTATGGCTAATTTATACATTAAATGGTATTAGTATGAAATTTCCGCAAATGACGCCATAATAACAGCGGATATCCCAGCTACGACGTCCATCCGATATTCTCACCAATCTCTTGATTGTTGCGTCGATGGTAAGGCGATAACGTCCTTCTCAATGTCGCACTTGGCGCTGTTTGGCTCGGCCATGCACTGGCGTACCAGCGGAGGCGCGGAGTCCAGCTGCGGCTTCTTGCAGGCGTCTCTGGCAGCGAACGAGGTCCACAATTGCCCTCTTTACTGGAACGCCGGCGGAGCGCCGTTTTTATTGCAGCACCTCAACGACCCGACGATGCACAAAATGAAGCTAATCTTCATAGCAGTGTTCAGAGTCACCTGACGGCAACGTCTAGACCAGTTGATGAGAGTAGTTAGGATAGGAGTAACTACGAGAGTAGTTAGAGATACTTGGCCAGCCTAAGCAACCAACCAGTCAAAATGTCATCAAGACAAGTTACAAGATAAGTTCTCAAAAAGTTATCAAAGACTACTTTCTGTTATGTTCTCGTGTTCCGTTTATTTGAGGGTTCGCGGTCTGTCCCCACGTAGGCTCTCATGGGACCCCCGGCGTCCAATCCCTCCTCGGAGCGCCCGAAGACGCCCCCATCCTCCTGACGCGTTTCCACTCGCTGACCAGTCACGTGATGTCGTAAACCACCCACGCTTTAATAATATTTAGGGACGGGCTGGCCCTCCGCCGTACAAAGAAAGTCAAGAGACCACCCGTAGTGTGCCAAAAAGGCCCTTTCACTTTCCCATGGAAGTCAAGGATGTCTTTTGTACAAAACAAGATTTGTCGTCCTAGAGATTCTCTCCCCCGCTCGCTCTAGCTTTCTTTCACTTAAGGGACGTGTCTCATTTGAAAGATGTCTTTCATTGACCAGATGACGTTTATTGTCTCCTTCCAGCCCTTGGAGTGTCCATTATCGCCAAGACCCTTCCCCCCCCCCCGGCCGCGCCAACAGCGCCATAAGCGTTGCGAGGCAGGTGCTCTCCAAGCAGTTCGCTATTGTATCAAAAATATATTTTTCTACTCCCATTGTATAATACTGTAATTTGGTAGTTGCAACCAGTTGCATAATGATAGTCATTTCGATACTGTCTTCATTATGATGCAGGTTCTTGACCAATCACAGAGAAGTTTACAAAGTATTGACAATTAGTCGTTGAGAATTGTTTTAGAAAATGTTTTGTTCGATTGTGTACATTAAAATTGTATTTGATGTTATATTATGCTCAATAATTTCTGTTATTATTTTTGTGATATATTATTTAAAATCAAGTGGATTGTAATTATACTCTGATTCTATTTGACTAGCGCAGTATTCCCTAGCAGGTGGACAGGTAACCACAGCCACCTGCGGTAGAATGTGAGAGTAGATGTACGTAGCTGTCCCCTAGATGGTCTTGGCTGAATCAACTGCCACGAAACTATTAACTGTAAAAGTTTAACTTATAAAAGTCGTGTTCCTGCTATTATATGCATTGGACATGACCTAATTACTCTTTCTCCGGTCGGGGCGACTCCGCGGCCACGGCCATCCTCACCGTGCTGTTACAATACGGATAATATACGCAGTACAGGGAAAGATATGTAATGATGCGGGAAATCTATTTCGAGATTTCAACGGCAATACACGCTTTGAGATCCCCTTGTACCGATTTTTTTCTTTTTTTTCTTTTCTTTTTCAAATCGTCCGCCCGTTGGTCTGTCCGTCTGTGAACACCACTAGCGCCTAAACCATGCTTCCAAATTGAAGAAAACCGTGCTCATCTGACTCGAGTCAAAGCTTTGAGATTTTGAAAAACATTTTTCAAAATTTGGGGTAACTTTACACGAAGCCCCCCTGACATTTTCAAAATTTTCTTAAACGCGGCTCCAATTTTTTTCTTTAAATTTCTTGTAAAAATAGAGGAAAACACACTTATAAAGGTGGCATATGTCAGATTTTCACGGTTAACTCTGAATTTTCTCAAACTACAAAATTGAAAATAGAGATTTTTCCTCCAAATAAAATTTCTTCTCCAAAGTAATTTCTTTCATGTACATTTTTTGAAAATTTTAGTAGTTTTAGCTCTATATTGTGTGCAGTATGGGCAAATTTAAAAATAACAATTTAAAAAAAGGCTCCAATTTTGTTTCTTTAAACTTTTGTTAGGGATGGTGTTAAATGTACTCTATGAGATGACATAAACACCATATTTCTCTATTATTTTGTTTTTTCTTCAAAAATTACAAAATGTAATTTTATTGACTTCACTCACCTCGTTAATATTTACATTAGCGCTGACTTGTTCATGTGGTATTTATGGGGGCGTGTCCTTTAAATAATGTTATATAAAGTTTCTCGAAAACTCAACCGTTTTCTTTGAAAACTATCTCAAAATTCCGCATTTTCGGAAAAGCTCAAACGCCATTTTCTCGTAAACGGCTCCAATTTTTTTTCTTCAAACTTTTCGAACGGATAATGCTAATTGCACTGTTGAATATGACGTAAAGTTCATTCTGGGGATTTTTTTTAAAATTACACAAATCTAATTTTTGAAAGATCTCTCACCGTTTATATGCACATTTCCAGCAATTTGTGTGTGTGTGTGTGTGTGTGTGTGTGTGTGTGTGTGTGTCAGTGGCGTAGCGTGACTCGCACGTTTGGGGATGCTCAACAATAACACAAAATGTCACTATCAACTACTTCATCTAACAGGCGAACGCAACACAAGGCAGATACACTGGAACTACTTCCACGATCTCGATTGCTTACTACGGTGTAGGCGCTTCCCACAAAATCCTCACAGCAGTCAGGGCTGCCGATGTCTTGAAAGCAAATTATACAATGGCTCAGCTTTAATTCTTATGCGCGAATGGCAATGAGACCACTTGTTAATTTATACATTGCAGACTTCAATAATATGTAATCTATTTAAGAGATAATACAATTTCTTGGATATTAATTAAGAAATAGTAGACAGGCTATTTCTACAGTTTGTGCCCATGACCAAGCGGGGACTCCCGAGTGAGTGAGAAAGAGAGAGAGAATTTACTGACCGCCTGAAGTGTGCTGCGCTCTCGTGCACAAACGAACTTCTTTCCGCGGTAGAAGCTAGCGTAAACCAATTAGCCCAAAAAGCCTGAAGTCTACCATTCCACCCATGTATTTTATTTATTCATATTTTAATATTTCCGTAAGAAAGATGTTTTATATATAATTATTTGCAATTAACAGACAGAAATACTCAGATAATGAAGCAAAACTGACCTGGAAAATAAATTAAACCTCCCCAAAATTCATTGTCAGAAGAAATATTTTTGAAAATGGTTTCATTAATTGTGTAAAGCTGACAAGAATTTAATTTCTGTACATCTTAAAAAAAGGGGGGGGAACACAGTATGAGGTCAACTTTTAGAAGGTTCAACAAGCAAGGAGTTGAAACTAATGTCACGTAAATTGATGTGAAAACTGCTAATCATGTTCCAGATTTGATATAAAGTAATGAAAATTGTAAATTTGGAAGGAGCCTGAATATTTAAAAATTCTGAAACGTAATGGTAACAAATTGCCTGAACAAACCCAATAATAAATTTACATTCCAATTGCCTTGCACAGAAGTATTTAAGGCTTTAATAATGGAACTGAGGAGAAATCTATGGACAAGAACACAATTTGAAATATGCCCAACTTTAGTTTTCCTGAAGCCAAATCAATTTGAACATGTTTTCAAAACAAATATTTTTCTAATGCAAATTCAATATTGTATTCGGAAAAAACAAATATGTATAATTAATATAACCTTTCTTACAGGAACTCAAAGGGATTCAAGGAATTCAGAGAGGGAACACATTTAATTTTTTTGTGACCAACCTTTTTTGTAAAAGGTAATCAGATAATACAAATTTTTTTTAGATGTACAATTTTACTTATTTTAATGTTTACAATTGTGACATTACTATTAAATAACGCAAAATAATTTTACAATGTAAACAGTTTTAACACAAAAACTCTCATTGCCAGATGGGGTAAAAAAGTGGGTAAATCTTGTTCTTATTTGTAGTAAATGACTTCCTTGGATAGTATAAAGGGTGCTTGAAAGAACAGTGCAGGTCTCATTATTGTTGAAATCCCTGATTTTTTGAAAATTTCATTAAATCCGAATTGTTTCTGAAGTCTTCCTACAATTCCAATATTGAAGATGGTTTTTTTGTTTGTTTGTTTTTTTAATGAAATATGATATTTTTAGACAGATCTTGAAATAAGGTCATGTACAATTTTATGAAAATATGAGTAGTCTGCAAAATTTTGCATGAAATATACAATATTTTTAAACAATTTTTTTCATAAAAATTACTGCAAATTTTTCTTACAATTTTCATGTGTTTATGAAAAGACTGCAAAAAACTAGAACAAAAAGCAAACAAAAATAATGCTAGTCTCCTTTCCAGCTCGCTCTCTGTATATTTTAAAAATTGCCAATTTAGAAATAACGCGAGAACATAAATTCTATTGTAGCACAACTAGCTTGTATTTATACTTGTCAGAGTAGATCAAAATCTTCACATTTAATTAGAACTTATTTTAGTTGGTATAATTAATGTTTTCAATACAACTGATGACAGACTTACAGAAAGAAAAAGCAAAATCAAGTCGCTAATCAACAAAATAGTTACAGTGTGAAATTATTGATTTTTATTAACATTGATTCTCGATAATACTGCAGTATTTAATTTTCAAATTTTGTCAAGCATTGGTGGTGACTGCAGAGTCAACTGAGCATGCAATGTGTATGAGTAGGGCCCAGATGTTTATGACCAAAAAATGTTGGAAATATGTAAGCATTTATGACCTAAAAAATGTGAAAATATAATCGTAAATATGACTTAGAACATTTTTTTAGGCATTTTCAAAACCTTCAAAATCTTGCCGCTGTTATATGAAATATACCTCCAAACAATTTATTTCACTGAGAAAAAATGTTCATTAAATGTTTTCTCCCAATAAATACCTCGCGGTACAGAGGAACGCAAAGCAATAAACAAAAAGAATGTAGCTAGCAAGCCGAGACGCACTCCAATGTGGTATCGAAGGCTTCCGCGGCCAGAGTCATGATCTAGGCTGTCCGGGTGACGTCGCGTCGAAGGCTGAGGTGCCGACGTTTCGACCGACATGTCGCGGTCCTCTTCAGGGCTTTATTGCGCCAGGATGTTGGGCGCTTCGGTTTAAGTAGAAAGTGGGCCAGGCAGTGATAGGCCGAGGTGACGGCCAATAAGGCGCGACTACGTGGAGGGAGTGAAAGGCGGCGGGGGAAGCGGACGGACGGGAGCGGTCCGGGGTCGGCGAAGGGCAGTTCGGGGAGGCTCAGGCATCGGACGGCGTGGTACGGTCCGTGCGGGCGGCATCCGGCGGCCCGCGCACTTCGGAGAGGTGCAAGCCACGCATCATGGAGACGTAATCCCGCGTCTCCACGGATTCGATGGTGTGACGGTTAGCGTGCCGGACTGTCATACCCAAGTTCGCGGGTTCAAACCCGATCGAAGCCATGGATTTTTACGGGCGAAAAAATCCTTCGTACGCCTTCCGCGGAGGGGAAGTAAAGCCGGCTGGCCCATGTTAGTAGATTTACTTGCATGTAAAAGATCCTCAAGCCTAAATGACGCCTCTGAGCTAAATTCAAATCGCCTGTTTCGTCGCCCGAGATAATACCTTCTTTCTCCGCTAGGTGAAAGGAGCGTAGCGAAATTTGCGTGGTCAGACGGAAGAGCAGGCCTCATGGCCTGAGTCTCGCCACGTAAAATAAGGCAGTTCAATTCAATTCAATTCAATTCTCCGTTGATGTTCCGGGGATGCTTCGCAATTTCCAGGGCCTCCTTTATCCGTCTAGGCCACCACCTGTCCTCTCTGGCGAGCATCCTGGTCTTATCAAAGAGAAAGTCATGGCCGGTTTCCCATGCGTGGAGAGCTACAGCGGGGCGATGAACCTTCTTAAATTTAAAGTCACGGATGTGCTCGCGTAGTCTCTCCTCTATGGTTCTGCCTGTCTCCCCGATGTAGGTGTGACCGCAGCTGCATGGGATGGAGTATACTCCGGCGGCTTGGAGTGGTGGAAGCTGGTCTTTGAAATGCATTAATGTTTGACCAAGTTTCTGATGTGCCTGGAAGACAGTCTTAATCTGGAATCGCCTCAGGAGTTTGTCTATCCTGTCCGTGACGCCTTGTATGTAAGGTAGTGTGGCAATTCTCCTGTTGTCGGTGTCGTGGGGATCCCTTGGTGTAGGCGGGTCTTGAGTAAGTTTCAGGGCCCTGTTGATGGTGGATCTGCTATACCCATTCGCGGCGAAGGTCGATTTCAGAACTTCGCGTTCAGCGGGGAGACTGTCTTGGTCGCAGATTCTGGTTGCGCGGATGGCCAAGCTTTTCAAGATGCCGTTCTTCGTCGCTGGGTGGTGGTGCGAATTGGCGTGAAGGTAGCGGTCCGTGTGGGTGGGTTTTCTGTAAACGGCGTGCCCCAGGGTGCCGTCATTTCTTCTGCTCACTAAGACGTCCAGGAAAGGTAGCTGGCCATTCTTCTCCGTCTCCATTGTGAATTTTATTTTGGAGTGAGCACTGTTTAGGTGGTCCAGGAATTCCATTAGAGCATCATGTCCGTGAGGCCATATCACGAAGGTGTCGTCGACGTATCTTACCCACATTGTAGGTTTTAGGCGAGCGTTATTCAGGGCTTCGGTTTCAAATGCCTCCATGAAGAGATTGGCGGCAATCGGTGACAAGGGTGAACCCATTGCCGCGCCCTCCACCTGGGCGTAAAACTTCCCCCGAAATTGAAAGAAGGTAGAAGTCAGGCAGAACTGTGCGAGATCGGCCCACTCTGTAGGGAGCCCTCGTGCCTCCAATTTTCTTCTGATTATGTCTGCTGCCTCTTCGCCAATGTTTTGGGCTACAAAACATGGCGGGCACCCCAGCGATTGGCTTCACTTTTGGGAGCCGATGTCGCCTCCATGTATTATAACCTCCTTGACGTATACTGCGATTTTTGTAGGAAGAGCTCTCAAGATAATTCAAATCCCATCTTCGCGATGGAATATGTCACGGCATTTCGCGTCTTTTCTCGGTCTTGCCGGTAGAAGTCGCATGATCGCAAGCACTGTTTCATAAAGGTCGCGATCGTGCGAATTCTAGCGGAACGACTGTGAATGATACGAAATGCCGTGACATATTCCATCGCGAAGATGGGATTTGAGTTATCTTGAGAGCTCTTCCTACCAAAGAGTATATATGCTTCCTACAAAAATCGCAGTATAAACAGTCGGGTTTCTCTTGGCCAAGGGTGAAGAGGGGAGAGGGGAACCTCGCCATCTGCGCGTGCGTCATTGCTCGAAATTAAAAAAAAAATACCATTTGCGACCAGGTTTTACTGTTTTGTAATATTCTTAAAATAATATTTCCGTTTGACTATTAGGAACCCGAAAAATTAAGAAAATGTCAAAGAAATATACTTTGTGCGGCTATAGATGGCAGGAGTATGTGAAAAGTCCGAATAGCTAGCCGATACCAAAGGAAATAGAAAACGGATACGGGAAAGTCTGTGCCATTGTGTGGCACCACAATGATCATACACGAGTGGGAAAGTGCAAATTATGAACTGCGACATATGGTGCCAAGCTTCGAGCATAGCTCGAAAGTGCCAAGATTGGCAGTGCATGGTTTTCATTTTAAAGTGTGTACAACTGAATAGTATCATGAAGCAAGTGAAGACTGGTGAAGACTGTGTGTGTAAAGTCTGAGGCAAACTGAGTCGGAGACACCACGCAATGACGTGAGTCACAAGCATCAACAAATTCTGCTCTGAAGAGTAGCAAATCATTACACAATGTGCGCTTTTCTTATTTAATAGTGCCATTTTTCTATCCGTGCGTCTGGCAGATATCAGGTATCGACAATTTCATCCAATGGGGAGCGCAAATGTCCCTAAAGTGATGTCACTATGGTGACGTTTAAGCTCCCGATTGGATGAAATTGTCAACAGCTGATTCCTGCCACAGGCACGGTTAGAAAAATCGCACCATACCATAATTTATCCACAAGACTTCAGCAGCACGCTGCTGCCCACTTTAATATTCTATGCATCTGCCTGATGTTGTTTATGCACACAACTTGCTTCCAAATCCTAGTAACAATATTTTACCGTGATCAGGTGGTGAAATGTATCAATAATATTGATTTTGATTCAATGTTGTCAATTGTCATTTGTTATGTGATTGTTAAACTGAGGTCCGTGTTCTCTCGCTACACCCTTGCTGTTTTTGGGGGAATGAGACAGGTGTCATTTCAAGAAAACTTGGCTGTACAATACATGTGGTATGTTTCTAATCTACGCATCAACGCATGAGTTATTGTGGGTTTATTTTTAAAAAATGGGAAAACAATTATTTGGGAAGTATTGTTTTATGACCAAACTATGTGAAGAGAAACTTACAAAGTAGTCAACTTCAAGACAAAATAGAATTAATTTATTCGTGACAGTGTCATAAGAGTTAACATATTTATGTGACATGTAACTAAAAAATAATTTGTCACATTACAGCACTTGTTTTACAGACTATTTAATATTCTTTGATTCAGTAATATCTTGGTGTGTTTGTTCAAGGATTTTAAATTAGATTAAGAATTTGCTTGAACCTAAATTGAAATTACTTGTAGGGATAATACATTTTAATCTGCTAATGTAGATATATCTGTGGTAACGGGGTAAAAGTTCTTAAGTTAAAAGTGTTAGTTTAGAGAAAACAAGGGTTAGATTATTGAGCCAATGCTTTTTCCCAACACTTTTTTGTCATTAAGGTGGCATTATTTGAATTCAGTCATTTTACTAAAATAAAATATAGATACTTAACTTGTAGTTGCAGTACATAACCCATATTTGCCAAAAATTGACTTAAGAACTTATACCCTATGACTACAGATATATTTCAGTGCATATTTATGTGTACTTAATTCAAAACGAAAGTTGAACGATTTTGCATTTGTTTCCTTGTAGAAAATGGTAAGAAGAAAACGAATGTTAACTTTGATAAGTGAGAAAAGAAAGCGGAGGAGAGAGTGGTTAAAAAAAAAAAAGAGACGCAATCCAACTCATTCCAGAGTCATTGTAAGTAATTCTCCTTTGTTAGTTTAACAATTTGTAGCAATTTGCTGGGCAATGTCTGACAGTAAAGTAAATATTATCAGAAGTAACATGTTGCCATCAACAATAGTTATTTCTTGGATCCAAGTTAGCTAACCTTTTCCTGAATATGTTTTATGGTTACTGTATTTTAGCAAAAAGTTTCAAATGATGACAGATTATGCCACTTTATCCAGATTATTTAACTTCTCCTTAATAGAAGATGTGGTTTTTAACATTTTTTGAACTTTTTTTCAACTCTCCTTCACATTGGAGACAAAAGTACTTAGATTTTCTATTTGTCTTGATTTTAAGACTCCTTTGCTCAGTCATAAAACTGGCAAGAATCAAATCATACAGGACGGTCACAAATACAGCAAATCGGAAATTTAGAGTGCGAATTCACTATCATCTTGCAAATGTCACAAGGATTCCAACTCATCCTGAATATGTTGCCCAGTACAAAATGTGTCAAATAAAATATGTAATTCACTCAAATAAAGAAAATAAACTTTCTGTGTGTTAATTTGATTCAATAAGAACAACAAACTGATAAAGTCAGTTTATCAAACACAAGGTAAAAAAGAACTTTTAATCAGATTAATGGGCAGACTACTTTTGTTCATATTTGTATAAAATTTTTTACCTTTGAGTCACATCAAAGAGAGGCTGTGGCACGATAAGGGGGTTAAAAATGCCCCCAAGCTTCATTCAATTTTGAATGTTTAGTGATATTTTGAAAGTGGTGATTGGTGGGTTTTTTGTTGTGGATAGGCAGTTTTATGTAGAACTTTTCTTCGAAGGGTGTTCTTAATTTTATTTTACTTTTGTGAAATACCTGTTTTATGTGTGATAATGTCGACTCGCAAATGTATGAACAGTCCCGATATTTTCTGTTATATTTGTGGAAACTTCACAGTGCTTAAGCAATGAACGGACATAACAGACTTTCTGAAGAAAGCTTATTACTAGGGAGCAGATTTCTATGATTTCGCATATTTTTGTCCGTTGGTTCAGGACATAGCTAAGTGAAATTTCTCGACGTTTGGTTAAAATATGATGCTATATAGATTAATATGTTTGTGCATATTTGGCTGATTTGTCCTGTTAGTGCATATTCGTGTAATTATAAGCGCATATTTTGCATATTTCGTTAAATAGAGACTAATCTATAAAACGTTTCATCTTTTGAAAGAATATTATGTAATTGTGAGTGTTCATTGATTCGAAAGAGCCAGTCAGAGTTGTCGTTTTTGTTTTCTGTAGATGATAGAAAACTCGGGCAAATGTGGGATATTTCTTGAGAACATATATTTTAAACCAGTCAGAAGAAATTCAACAAGACACACAATGTACTTCGCTAAGGTGAATATTTACTTTGATTACTCCTCTCGTGAAGTAGGGTAAATTATATTACGTTTGCACTCCGCGAACATATTTTTTAAACCAGTCAGAAGAAATTCAACATGACACACAATGTACTTCGCTAAGGTGAATATTTACTCCGATTCCTCCTCTTGCGAAGTAGGGTAGATTATATATTACGTTTGCACAAAAAAATATATCTTTTCATTTCAAGCAAATTTTCATTGCATTCCGAGAACATTTCCAAGACAGGTTTGCAGAAGAAATGAAATATTGTTAATTTTAAGTGCATATTAAAGGGCATATTTCAGAATTTTTAGGTCATAAATGCATATTTTTAAGAGCATATTTCAAGATTTTTTAAGGCATAAAAATCTGCTCCCTACTTATTACACTTATTTTGAAGTTAAACTTGGAGACCAGGACAAGACGTGACCAGTACAAGACTTGGAGACCAGGACCAGACTTGGGCGCCAAAAAAAGTTTTCAATTCCTATGGTTTGGAGGGAACCGAAGGACCACCTTAATGACTGCTTCGTCTGTTTAGTCTACGTTCAGGGATGCAGTGCAAAAAATAAGAAATACATCATATACCCAAATATTTCTTCTGCCATAAGACCTGTTCCACATGAAGAGGACCTGCCTGCCCCTCTCCCCCCAGTTGATTTGGAGGTGACACTGGTAGTAATGATAATGACTATAAGCCTACATGCTGCGTAACACCAAAACTGTTTTTACAGAGTGAACTTAATGGTTTAGTACGAAATCTGAATTTCCCTCAGGAATCTGCCGAATAACTAGGGTCTCGGCTAAAAAGTTAGAATCTTCTGACACCAGAAACTAAGTTTTCATGGTACAGACACAGAGAAAAAGAACTAGTTCCTCAATTCTCACATAAAAATTCTTTAGTGTACTGCAGTAATGTTAACAAGTTAATGCAGTTCTTTGGAATTGAACATGATTCTAATTAGTGGAGACTTTTTATAGACTCATCAAAGAGGAGCCTCAAGAGTGTGTTACTTCATAATGGGGATATTTATGGATCCCTTTGTGTGGCTCATTCAGTTCAAATGAAAGAGACATTTGAGAATCTTGAGGTACTGTCACGAAGTATTAAATACGAGGAACATGAGTGGTTAATCTGTGGTGATTTCAAAGTTATAGAAATGCTATAAGGACAACAGGCGGGATATATGAAAATGTCTTGCTTTTTATGTGAGTGGGAATGCCGAACGAAATGGAGGCATTGGAGTATGAGAGATTGACCAGAGCGGAAGAATTGTACTTCTGGAATTAAAAATACACGAGAACGCACAGAACGCTTGTGGATCCCAAGAAAGGCTTGCTTCAAGGTTTGCTACATATCAAATAAGATTTGATGAAGCAGTTTGTAAAGTCTCTACCACAAGATAGGGCCTGCTCCAAGTATCTTATAATAAAATTCCCCCTCATCACACGAGAAAAAGTAACCACTGGAATTTTGCTGATTTTCAGATTTGTAAATTGATGAGGGATGAAGAATTTGAGAAGACAATAAATGAGAGAGAAAAGAGTGCTTGGACTTCCTTCAAATCTGTCACTGAACATTTTCTAGGAAATAAGAAAGATCCAAATTACAAGAGCATTGTTGAAACCATGTTAGAAAACTTCTAGAAATTGGGAGGCAATATGAGTGTAAAGCTCCTTTTTCTGCGTTCCGATATAGACTATTTTCCGGGTAAATGGGGACATTATGGCGAAGAGCATGGTGAACGCTTCCACGAGGACATAAAGGAAATGGAGAAAAGATACCAGGGAATATTGAATGAAAATATGATGGTTGACTACTGCTGGATGTTGAGGGACCGTAAAGGCACAGAAGACGGCGGGTATGAAAGGAAGTCAAAAAAGAGACAAATTGAAAATTAATGAACATCTCTTTACACTTTGTTAAAACAAGTACAAATTTGTAAGAACTGTGCTTTTGGAATGTTTCAATAATGTTTCTCAGGAAAAATTGCCCATTTTGTAACATGTTCATTTGGATAAATTAGTTCAATTCTTTGAATTGAACAACTTCTTATTTTGTGGAAAAACCTGATATGATGGATCAAAACAGAAGTCATTTCTGGAATCAGCAATAACAAATGATTCAAAACCACCTGAAAGTGACAAATCATCTGAGAAAAGTTCAAAAAATGCAGACTAGTGTAATCTAAGGTTCCTGTGATACCTATCTGTGCCATTGTCGGTTTAGCCAATTTGAGGATAACTAAAGACATAAATTTTCTGGAAAAGAACAATCTAAACCAAAAGTCTGCAAGCTGAGTTCACTTGAACGAATAGATGAAGCCTCGATTACGTCAGTAACGTATGCAGCCAAGTTCATCTGAACTGGTTCTGATCACATTTTTTAAGGTCATTTTTCTTTGCTTTTAGAGCATTTTTAAAATGTTTTAAGACCATTTTATTGATTATTTTTTACAATGTTTTAGGTCAAATGTTTCAATGTATTTTTTAAAAAAATCCTTCATTTAATAGGGGTGGTCTTTCAGAGAGGTTTCACTGTAATTATCATCATGGTAAGTACCTGAGGGATCACAATGGTGGTTGACAATTATGAAATGGGAAATGTATTTCCACATATTTGTTGAACTGATAACTGAGAACAAGGTGAAATGGGTAGTATAATGTCAATGGAGCTCTTATCCCCAAAAGGGAGTTGGGAGAACTGACTGACACATTAGCTCAAGTCGTAAGAGAAACTGGGTGAATTTCTTGTAAATTAGTCATGACTATAGTCAAATTGCTTCTATAGTAAATATCAGTTCATTAAGGTATCATAGATTTTGTCATAGATCATAGATATCAATTTAATTTATGAAAATGTTGATAGTATCTCTTTTTGGAGCTGCTTTGGAGAGTCCCACTATTCAACTTTTAAAGTGCCCAAGGTTTTTTCAAACACCAGTAGCAAGTTCAATTATCTTCGTTATGCTCTCCTGTGGAGGAGGTTGTTTGGGAAAGGGTTTTTAAATAAACATGTAGTGAAACTCAAACATGTCAATGTAATGAGAAATTCTCTTCTGAATGATTTTACTTTTCTGTCTTCAGGTTAAAGAAGAACCAGTTGACAACATAGTGGAATGTTCTCGGAATACTGATGTGAGTCAAATTGTCTCGTTTGAATTTTTTTGTTTTGTCAGATGAAAATTGAATAAAACTGAGAACTAAAGAGAAAAAGAGCTGTTGTGTGGTGTTGCACAAGTATTAACAAAAGTTAACACCACTTTCACTAGTGTGGAGTGTAACAGTGGAGTGGAATGAAGTGTAACGACCACCATTTCCTACTAAAATGAATTAGGTTCACTTCCTTTTAGGATGCATTTGCAGGATATGTGTACTTACTGGTGATATCTTCTTTTACTACGTTAAAATTGAGAGCAAGAAATTGTAGGTCTTTACAATTTTCAATTATTTACAATTTAGTTACAAATGAATACCTTTTTTGCAGTAAGTAAATGTTACTAAATAATGGAGTTCTAGATGTTTGCCTCTCAAATGCTGAATTGCAGTATTAATGAAATTAATGTTTTATTTGTTAATGTTTGATTAATGTTTGATAAAAATTAAAGACGTTATAACATTTTTAATAGGCATTTTCTGTCATTGAAACATGTTATAGTTCATGCCACCAAATCCTTTCATAAGTAGTACCTACTAGTAACTAAGTGGTAAAATCAGAACAAAAGATACTGTGTCAAACCTTGAATTAAATGAAAAACAATTTGACTACTTCATATCATGTATTTACTAGGGAGAAGATTTTTATGATTTTGCATATTTATGTCCATTGCTTCAGGTCATAGCTAAGGGAAATTTCTTGACATTTGGTTAGGATTGGATGCTATGTAGATTAGTATGTTAGTGCATATTTGTACATAATTGGCCGATTTTTCCTTTTGGTGTATATTCGTGTAATCACAGGAGAATATTTTGCATATTATTAAAAAAAACTTATCTCTTAAACGTTTCATGTTTTCACAGAACCTATTTATTTGTGAGTGTTCATTGATAAAAGGCCCTTGTCAAAATTTGCGTCTTTGTTCTTTTCTGCAGATCTTAAAATACTTGTCCAAATGTAGGATTTTTTCTTTGTATGTCTGAAAGGCAGAAAAAAGGAAGGAAGAAATACAATGTACTTCACTGAGGTGCATGTTTACTTCAATTATTTCTTCCGAGAAGTAATTAGTATGTGTTATGTTTGCACAAAAATATATCTTTTCTTTCTAAGCATGCTTCTACTGAATTTTATCACGAAAGATTAAGACAAGAAATGAAATTTTGTAATTTTAATTCCATATTAAAATGCATATTTGAGAATTTTTGTTTCATAAATGCATATTAAAGTTCATATTTCAGAATTTTTTAGGTCATAAATACATATTTTTAAAAGCATAATATCAATATTTTTTAGGGCATAAAAATCCTCTTTCTTGTAGTAAAAGATGTGGAAAGTAATTTCCCTTCTTTCTTTTGATTATTACCTTATCAGTTACACTACTCACATTGTAATACTAATATTTTAAGGATAAAGATGGGGATATAATGATAACATTAACAATATTAATTGTCTCCATCATCACCTTGCCATTGGGCAATTATGTTGGAAGTATGTGTTACAACAATAATACTTCCAAAATGTGACATTGTTACAGAATAAACCAATGCATTTTGATAGAATTAAATATGATCGAAGAGTTGTCACCGTGACCGGGACTTGAACCTGCTTCTCCTGGTTTATGCCCAGTTACTCTAATTACTGAGCTATCTAGACTACCAATTCTTCAGACAGTTTCAAGGGCTGTGTTTTGCCTGATGTGTATTTAATTGTCACCTTATTGGAGAAGCAGTGATGTCATAAATATGTTCCGCAACAAAACAAGTTTCATTCAGTAGGTGTAAACCAAGGGACCTGAGTTTGTGCCCCAGTCAGGGTAACAGTTCTGTGTACAAATTTAATTATTAAAATACAAAGGTTACTCAGCAACAAGGTCACATCTTGGATGCATTTACCGTTGCAGAACATATTTTTGACTCAATTGCCTCCCAATAAGGTGATAAGGTGGTGACAATTAAATATCTTACAACTGGCCATACACTACCTTGCCACAACTGGCCATACACTAGCATACACAGCCTTGAAACCAGTTAAAGAATCGGTTGTCTGATTAGGTCAATTGTTAGAGTTACTGGACATAAACCAGGAAACCCAGGTTTGAGTGCTTGTTGGGGTGACAATTCTTTGAACAAATTCAATTATTATTGATAATGGTGATTTATGAAAACACAATATAAAATTAGAAATTATTGTTGTTATAATAATGTTTTGTTCTGTAGGAGGAGTTAGAATGTCCAATGTTTGTGAAGGTTGAAGTAAAGCGTGAAATGGAAGAAACATGCCAGGAAGATGATGAAAATTGGAAAAAAGAAGCATGTCGGGAAAGCAATGAAAGTCTGGAAGTAGAGGTAAGATTGAAAGAGTAACTGTATATTGTAATTGAGGTTGATTCCAAGATGTATAGGAGCATACTTGGGTTATGCAAAAGATCATACAAAATATTATTTCAACTGAAATAATGTATGTAATGGCCCTCTGGGGACTCAATTTTTGGTTCACTGTATCAGAGGTTTGCTGAAGGAAATATAAACCAGTATCTCTTCAAAGTTTGTTTTTGTTACTTCAGAGATTCATTAAAATTTCCATCCACAGTAAATTCAAAGTTGAGTATATTAAATTTTGCTTTAAAATGTTTCCATTTGGTTGCTGTTTACGTTTTTACTTTCTCATTTTATTAATAATTTTTGCAGATTCTTCTCCAGAGTTCATGTTGTCCTTGTACTAAATTCTACAGTGTTCACTCTTAAAATATTTTAGTACAATCTTGATACATTTGATATCTCTTTCTCTATTGGAATACTTTTCTTCATTTGTATCTTCATTGTCATCATACTTGCTTTCTTCTAGAAGACCCCTTCACAGCATTTATGTTGTCCTAATCAGATGGAATTTCACTATGGCATCCTAGGCACAGCTGCCAATCTGTTGGCAGTTATACTGCTAATTTAAAGGTGAATCGTGTGTTGCCCAGATTGCAACATCCCCCGCACAGCCAAGTAATTATTGACTCCATCCACAGAAGCCTGCGCTTTGAGATTTCACTACATGTTATCTTGCAGTCACATTTATTAAGTTTTCAAGCTCTTCAGAATTGCAGTAGATGAGCTGAAAAAAATTCCTGTTGTGTGTTCTCTCTGTCTCTTACATTTGCCATAAATGCTACAAAAACAACTCTTGAGATCTTCTGCCTACAAACTCAGTGTTAATGGAATTGGCGGGCCAGAAGAGAAGTATTTTTTCCTGAAAGTTGTATTTTCTTTGTTGTCTTCCCTACAATTGTATAATCTAGTCTGTATTTGTAATTTAATTAGATTGGGATCAGTGACTCTCGATATATCTCGGTCCACCACATCCAGAGTCATTATTATTTAGTTACCAGAGGTAAAAAGCGATGGGACAGATTTGAATTCTTATATTAACAATACACTAGTTGAATGTGGCATCACCGATGCTGTAAACTGCTTTAAAAGTATATTCATGTTTTGAAAATTTCTTTCGTACTTCATTTCTTTTATGTGTAGCTTTGTTCAAATATGTTCTTAGAGTATCTGGCATTGGACTTACCAATGAATCGTAGTATCTGTTAATGTTATACTCCAGTTCAAAAATTCCCAACACTCAATGGCCTGGTATATTAACTCCAAATGGGAAATGAACAGGTCATATTACAATTTCACAATTATAATTGCTGTAAAAAGTACTTACAGGTATATGAATGATGTGACAGCACAACTATATTTTTTATGTTTTGTTTTCTAACATGAACATAAATGATCACCTGTAAGCTGTTGTTCTGCCTTATTCTCTAATGTTAATATAAGATCATTCTCCATTAGTTCGGAAAATTCTGACGCAAAATCTTCTACAACTACATTTTGATTCCCCTGAGTTGCTTAACACTTCCATACATTTGTCCTCTATTTTAAGATTTTAAAACTCCACAAACTCTGTCTGATTTTTGTTCTGAAGGTGAATATGTATGTAAGCATTAAAAGGTTACTATTTTGTATGTTTGTGTATAAGTTGTAAGTCACATTAAATTGAAAATCGATTTTTGCATGCTTAAGAAATGTAATGTTTAGTATTTACAGTTCTTGTTTCCTTTGTATTCACTTCACATTCTTCAAATTTAATGTTCCAAGGCAAGTTGCAAATTCTTTATACAAAATACTCACGAAATACTTCACAGTTCACTACAACTAAAATACTTCAGAATTTACAACACATTCTGCCGGGCAATATTCATTATCAAAAATGAGTATTGCCATCCTTGTGGAACAAAATTATGGTGTCGAGGACTGAAAATAACCACGGAATAATGGGGTTTAATCAACACCACCTGCATAGATCTATGTAGGTGGTGTTGGTTTAATTCCCGTCGTACTCACTACGATCATAGATCCAAAATACAAAAAACACGTTTTTGACAATTTCTTGGAATCTTATGGCTGGATCGAAAAACAAATTATCAGTTCCCAAACAGGGGACCGAGACACTTCGCATGTCTCCATTGGTGCAAGGGAAGTGGTCTAGCCATGAGACACGGAAATCCCCACACATGCGGTATAGGAGTTTGCTCAAATAATATATAGGTATTTATTTGAAATGGCTAATTGAATTGAAACCAATATTCCCTTCTTGTACTATTAATTTATTGTTATAAAACCAATTTGAAACATGTAAATGGTCCTACTTTCTTTTTCTTTATTGAAAAAAATGCTCTTATCATCATCATCATCATCATCATGTGTCATTTATGAAGAATATCAGAAGGTAAAGAACCAGGCTTAAATTTGAACCCTATGGGACCCCATTTGCAATAGTTCAGTGAATCGAAAAGATGAGTTAAAAATGTTTAAACTAGAATGGTATTACTACTCTATGAGATCATAGTTTTAAGTTACAAAGATATCCAAACTAGATCAATAACATGAATTCCTACTGTAAAAGAAGTTAATATTTAATGGACCGTTATCCCACAACTTCATTTGTTAACGCCATTAAATGTTAATGTATTATTTAATTGACATTTTTAAATAAATGGGATACACTGTCTCTATTTCTGATATAAGTAGGACTTAAGACATATTTTCAAGTAATAATTTCTGGCCACAAATTAAACTGCAAAATCAAGATTACTGGACCAATCAATTATTGTAAATGTTATGTAGGATATCATCAGGAACCCATATTTGTCTTATTCTGTTTTATCATTATGCATAATTTGTGGAAATGAAGTCGAGATAGCTTGCTTGCAGGTGAACTTTTGTTGTATAATAAAATTGTTTATTACTCTCATTTTATTTTTTCTTCAGATTAAAGAAGAACCAATTGACAACATAGAGGAGTCTCCTTCGAATTCTGATGTGAGTTGATTTCCGTTTTTTTCCCCATCCTTTCAATAAACTAGTGGTGCTACAGAATAGCAAAGACTTTCTTGTAGTAAAGTTTTCTAATTTTCTTCGTGTGAATTGTATTTACGGTCTTGCCCCATCGTCTTGCCAGCTGCCATCTATCGCCACCCAAAGTATATTTCTTTTAAATTTTCTCAATTTTTGGGTTTACTAATAGTAGAATCAAAATAGTACTTCAGGATTTTTTTTGTCCTAAATGGCAATTTTGATTGAAAAATTTGGAGCCGCTTTTAAGAAAATGGCATTGATGCATTACTGTAAACACAAAGTTTTGAGCTCTTATTCAGAGAAAGCTTTTGAATTTTTGAAAAACTTCGTTTAAAGTCATTTGAAGAACTTTCACTAACAAATGCAATAATGTCTTTAAATCACTGGAAATATTTATATTAACTGTGTGAGAGATATTTGAAAAAAATTACGTTTGTGTGATTTTTGAAAAAACAAAAGAAAACAGCAAAATTAATTTTCTGTCATCTTAAACAGTGTAATTAGCATTAGCCATATGAAAAGTTTGAAGAAAAAATTTGGAGTCGTTTTTGAGAAAATGGCATGTGAGTGTTTCTGAAAATGCGGAATTTTGAGCTAGTTGTTACAGAAAATGGTTGAGTTCTCAAGAAACTTTGAATGACATTATTTAAAGCACATTTACTCACAAATATAAAAATGTGAACAAATAGCCACTAATGTAAATACTAACAACATGAGAGACAAGTAAAAAAAAAAATACATTTTTGTAATTTTTGTAAAAAATTGAATAAAAGAGTAGAATGGTGTTTATGTCATCTCATCAAGTGCATTTAACACTATCCCTACCAAAAGTTTAAAGAAAAAAATTGGAACCGTTTTTGAGAAAATTTAGTTATAATAATTTTTTGAAATTGCAAATGTTGCAAGCAATATTGCGCGAAAACTACTGAACTTTTCAAAAAAATGTACGGGACCATAATGAAAGAACTAAATATGGAGAACAAATTTCATTAAAGGAAAAAATTCTATCTTCTATTTGTAGTTCTAGGAAGACACTGAAAAAATTCAAACTTTTGCAATTATCAAAAATTCAGAGTTAACTGAAAATTGGGCCTATCATACCGTTACATTTTTGTAAATATTTATGTTTCCATGTGCAGGAGGAGTTACAATATCCAGCCACAGTGTTTGTGAAGACTGAACCAGTGTGTGATGTTGAAGATTCATTTCATAATGTAGAAGAAGCATTCCCAGATGGAGATGAGGTAAAATTAAAATGTTGGGGGAAAAAATGTAATGTCATTTTGACACACACTCACTATTTTTGAACACACACCAATGAGCATTTGGAGAGATAATGTTATATGTTTTTCTCACTTACTACTTTTTAAATGAATAAATGCACGTCTACAACATTTTAACTTTATAATACTGTATTTACCTGAATGTAAGGATAGGTTTTTTTTCCTGATATCCCATTCACACAATAAAGGGTTGTCTTTTATTCACAGATTATGCCTAGTCAGTTAGGATTTATGCTTTTACACTGCCTTTACATGATAAGAAACTCAAATGCTGAAGTAACAATAGGTTGCAAAGGAGAAACATACCTAATTATACTCACAGACATAATCTTAGCATTCACCATGAATTTGCTGGGTGATCTGGATGGTCATTTTTAAGGGGCTGATAAAGAGAAAATCTCAAACAAATGGCATTGTAGTATGTGAAACACAACATGAAAACATACTAATATCATTGCAGAGATTTTGTTACTTGATGAACAAGGCTGTGCAGAGTAGGTTCGATGCCTGGCGTCTGCCAATCTGTTTTGCAAGAGATGGAAAATAAAAATTCACTTTGATAGAAGTATGCTTTCTACATCCTAGCACGGAAACATAATGAAAAATACCACAGCAACAAGCCTTAAACCATCTAAATATGATTATTTCAAATGAAAATAGTATTTGTTACAAACAAATGCAATAAAATAGTCATATTTATTTTTACAAATGGAATAAAATATATATTTTCAGTGATCATTGTAGTGAATATTTTCTCTAAAAACTGTTCTATTTCAAAATCATTGGCTCATTTATTTATTTTGGTAATCCTTCTTTCATCAATATTGATTTATTTTTATTTTTGACGTGACAAAATTTTTTTGGGTGGAAGAAATGGTTTTATTCTTGTAAAGACTTCATCCAATTTGCATTAAGATTGCATATTCTATATACCTTTCATAAATTTTGCAAATTGATCTCTTTGTGGAAAGACTTGAAAGATCTGTTCTTCTGTTCATAGGAGGTGCTAGAGCCATCAGAATCTGAATTTCTGGAGCCAGTTGTTAATGACAAAGATGATTCTGGAGCAAAGAAGGTAAGTAAAGTCTACAAATATTTCTATATGGAATTCTGTTTATTTGAAACAAATCCAAGGAGAGATCTCAGGAATTGTTTCCTGCATCGGGCAAAAGCATCCTCATATTTTTGTGGCTACAGTACATTCTTAGTCAATAGAGTATGTATTGCATCAATCTCCACCAGTTCACATTGCCTTTGATATTTAAGTAATGTATTAATGAATTTTAGATTGTAGTGCCTTTACCTGGGAGTTCTTGGGGTTTGAGTCTCCACAGTGGCATATTTTTGACACTTGCTAGATAGCATGGCCAAACTGTCTGGAAGAGAATTCTAGCCACTGGCTGCACTAATTGGTAGTTTCCCATTGTTTCTCCAATCAATGCCAGGCAAATGCTGATGCAGTACCTGACAAGGACCTCACAAGAGTCTATGAACCAGCACACATTCTTTTTTTCCTCATCCTTTCTAACATCCACTTACATTTACATGCTCTACACTACTGTCAAGCTTAAGAGCTTTTCCCAGCTGGGCAATGCCACACAGAAGGAGATACTTTGAGGGACACCCCCCCACACCCACAGGCACACACACACAAGCTGACATGAAGCACCAAGTATCATGTTCTAGTTGGGAAGGAAGACAGTCACTTCCCAGGAAATTAACATGCATTACATTTAGAGGACTAATTAACACAGCAGTCGAAGTGCTTGGAAACACAAAATAATCAATCAGTAAAATTGGTTTAAAAAAACATGCTGACAATTCTAGACCATCAGAAGCAAGGATTATCCAACCGAGTTTGAAACTGGAATGGAAATGGAATGGAAAACAGAAATGGAATGTTTTTCTTCGATTTCTGCAGCCAAATAATCAACAGCTTGTTTCTGCAAACTTTTTTTTGTATATCAAATTATTTCTCTTGAAGTGAACTGATTGATTTCAGTTTTGTTTGGTGTATTGCAGGACTCCCTTGCATCGAGTAGTGAAAGTGGATTTCTCGCTTCTATAAGACAGAAAATAGGTGCATTATTTCCAGGTGAGTAGGAAAAAATGTTATTCTTGGTATGGTCACTTTCTCAGTTATGTTGTGGTGGAATGTAAAACTACTGCTCTGGCAATCTCTTCTGTCTGTCACACTCTCCTACCTCTGCCTAAAAAGTATTGCTAAATTGTATTCAGTTGGTACCATTCACTCCTATGAAAAGTTACTTGACTACTCATTGCAGTGTCATTTTGAAATCAAGCAGTCTTTGTCTTAGTTCAGAGGAGATTTTTGAAGAAATAAGTAATCTTCTTGGCTGTCTGGGTGACATCGTATCGTTGGCTGAGAGGAGTGGACTTGGACCGGGGAAGCTTATGTTTATATTTCTTAAGTAAATGTGTCTGCAAGGATTCTGTACATACAGATTTCCTTGTGATTCATAGAATTATGATCATTTTTCTTAGCTTGGTCTTTATTAATGATTTTCCAGAATATAAAGTGTATTGATTAATCAACACATAGAGCATCTAAGATGTAGATTTCAGTACAGCCGTAAGGGAGACAGTATTACCTGACTTCCACTACCATACCAAGATGAACATGCTTTTGGTCATTCCAATGGACTGAATTAATCAACTCCAATGGACTGATTTAATCACTCAGTCGACTCAATAAGATGTATTTATATTTGTGAATGTTTGTGACCTTGTTAATATAATATTCTGTGTAAAAGTAAGTATTTTTTGCTATAAAGATCCCTGATTTTCATAATGTAATGTAAAGAAATAGAATATCCCGATGCCTCAGTAAATGAAAAAGGACTATATGAGAAGTCAGGGAAGTAATATACAACATGACATTATTTTACATTACAAATAAAATTTGCCATTAAACAAATAAAATCATTACACAAGATTAAATGCCAAGTAAAATCTTTTCTGCCTTATAACAGTTTCTATTCAATTGGAGACTATACTGACAATTATTAACTGAAGTGATATTAATTTTAATAATAATTAATGGTTTGGTTACTATTTGCACCGTATAATTCAAAAAGGCTAAATATGCCTGTATCAAGTAGTGTACTTCAGCTTTTGTGTCAATTATTCCCATCTCAATTGCATTTTATGTCCAGTTTCCTGATCTTAGAAAATGCTGAGATGTCTCCTTGTTTTGCTTCCGGACAATAAATGTAGCTTCACAGTGTATATATTTTCTTGACCTTTTTGTGGTGGTAGTGGGAACATGGTTATTTTGTGACCAGAACCAAGAAATAATTGTTCACATTAAATTCTCCTTCTTCCTTGTGGGGCATGATGTAGGATAAAAATCCAAATGTGTAGGTCATTAGTCAATGGAAATACATGATTACTACATTATTATTACATGATTACATGTGTGCAAATATTTCTTAAAATGTTTCATCAAAAACCCTTGTTGTTACTTTTATTCGTAATTCTCCTTAGCATAGTGGAGAGCATTGATAGGGATTCTAAAGCACAGGAAAAAATGAACAGTTTCTATTTTGCATAAATTGCAGAATTTTTAACAATTTTGTAAGGTTCAGTAAATTACAAGAATTGTAGTTCTCATTAAAGCCACTCACCTCCATGCAATTTCCAAAATGTTTTATACCAACAAACTTTTTGGTCCAGTTGGCGCATCACTAGGCATATTCATGTTAGTAACTAGACTCTGACTGTCAGCATAAGCAATTTACATGAAATGATCTTGAGTGTATGTATTGTGTAATTTCCAATTTACACCTAAAATAAATTAAAATTTATAATGACATTAAAATTTGATGCAGTCTGGAATCGATCCCATAAATATAGAAATATGAGGTTGCAATGTTACCATTTACACTGCTGTTCCTTTCACATTTCCAAATCCAAGACAATATTAAACCTGATATAGCAACTATTAGTCGATAAAATTGTAAACCTTTGTATGTAGTAATCATAGCCATAATCATAATTGGATAGCAACAGTTCTTGCCTTATTCTTGGTCAGAGACATGGGTTGTAACTAAAAGTGGGAATCTGTAGTATTGTAATTGAAGGTTGTCTCTGCTCAGAATACAGTATTTTTGCATTTCTTAATTTTCTGGACCAATAATGTATTAGACTTTTAGAATATCTGAAAAACATTTTTGTTTAATAAAAATATATAGATCATTCCAGATGGTTGATGTATATGAGGGTGGGCTGTTACCATATGTATTTGTTCACATGCAGAGAATAGAGTTCATAACATACATATTTCACATTTTCTTTTTCTGCTTTTTCCCTTTGATTTATTGAATTAAAACCCTGGTAATGAAGGTGTTTATATCTTTTCTCATCAAAATTCACTACTGTTCACAGGTAAAGGCATCCACAACAAGTCTCCGAAAGCAGAAGGACCTTATGCAGACTTTGTTTGTACCTGTAACGAGCGGTTTACCACAGAGGAAGCAGCGATGGCTCATGGAAACACTCATGACGGGGCAAAACCATTCAGGTGTCTCATATGTAAAGAGCACTTTTCAAACAAGAGCGATGCTTTACTGGACATGAAAAGCCACATTGTTAACAAGTATGTCCGCAAGCATCATTCCAAGCAAAATAATTTGTATGCGCATTTGTACCTACAGACTGATGGCAAACCTGTTCAGTGCTACATCTGCAATAAGAATTTCACGAAAAAAGAAGATTTAATAGCACATATGCGCACACACACAGGTGGGAAACCTTTCCAATGTGATGTCTGTACAAAGTTCTTCTGGCAAAAATGTCATTTGTTTGCCCACATGCGTATTCATACTGGTGAGAAACCTTTTCAATGCAACATCTGCAGCAAGAACTTTAGGCAAAAAGCAAACTTAGTTAAACACATGAATGTTCACACAAATTGCAAAATACGACGTGGGAAACATTACCAGTGCAAAGTCTGCAAAAAGAGATTCACCCAATCAGGGTTGAAAAATCACACATTGACTCACTCTGGGAACTGTTTGCAAGATGTGGAAGATGAAGTTTCAGAATAGAACAGATACAGATAGTTGAAAGTTATTACATTTAAGACTCGAGCCTATTAATGTTAAAAATTATCATAATCAGATCTATATAAGTAACAAACCAAAGGAATTCTCCGAATAAGGTGTTTGTAGTGATTCAGTGAAGTATAATAGATGCAAAACAGTGCCTTCTTAAAAAGATAAGGTTCCAGTCATGACCTAGAGAAGTGAGGAACTGATCGCAGACTAGGGGAAGTGCTTGAACTTGACAAGAACAGCTTGTGGTGAATCTGTCAACTTCTATTGATTCCAAAGTGCTCTTTTCCACAAAACTGACATTTATGCCAGCTGTCAAATGTCTTGTTTTGACCTATATTCCTATATACTGACACTGAAAACTTGAGCAAACCACTTTTTATGTTTAAATGGTGGATAAAATACTTCTCCGAATATTGTAAAGCTTGTGTTGTTGACATTTTCAAAATTCAACTTCAGAACAGATTATTACATTTTAAAGTGATTTTTAACCTCTCAACTTGTTTATTTAAGTATTTTCATTAATACTATATGGTGAAGTAAAAGAAACTTCTAATTAAAATAACAGTCACTACTAGTTATACCACCACAACACTCTCAAATCTGCCCTTAAACTTCTTCAGCTCAGTACCTGGTGATGCAAGTTTCGATGACACAAGACTACTGATGAAGCTACTGAAATCGATCATCTGTTTGAGGGCGTGTATAGGAAATGCCTAGAATACAGACTTTGTTAGGAAAAATGCTTATGCATAGTTACTGATATGAAGAAAATTACTTCATATGAAGGTGTTAATGTTGCAACAGTAATGACGATATATGAGTACTTGTGATGCCACGGAAATCATTCATTAATTCCATAATGTTTGTAAGGTGAATGTCGTGGGTAGACACCGGTAAGATAAATACCTGTTTCATATGTTTTCATCCAGACAGTTTTGAACAGTCAATTATTATTACAAAAATTAAAAACATGATATTTTCACTTAATTTAGTTTAAACCTTGTTTATTAAAGTTAATATTGATTTCAAAGTCTTTCCATATCTCTCAACGTTTCGAGGCATTTCTTTTCTTCTTAAGGTGTAATTCCATCTAAATATAACTTAAACATCTATAAACTTAAAGACAATTACCTGTGTTCGTGAAGTTAATTTTTTTAACTTTAAAACTTTTAGTCCAACTTGCATAGATAAATTGAAATTATATCTATACCACAAAGTACAAATAAACTCGTCTTGGAATTTTTTTCTCCCTCCCCTCTTTTTTCATTTTTCAAACTACATTTCTTACTCTGTTTCAGAGTAGGTCAGAGTTCCTAACAGCATTCAAGGGAGCCTTCTCTATGTTTCATGTCTGTGACCAGAGTGAGCACAGATTTCAAATAAAAAAACAAGTTAGTTGTATGAGCTGGAAATGGAAATTTAGGAGAAGGGGAAAGAAGAAGAAGAAAGTGGTAACGGAAGAAAAATAGGAGAAGTTGGATAAATTTGAATGGAGAATATTTCCTTTCCCAGCCCACACAACTGACAAATTTCATATTTGAAATTTGTGTTCACTGTGGTCTCTGAAGCCTCAGAATGCAGAGAGGGCTCCCTTGAATACTGTTAAAAATGTATCAATATTTATATTTGCAAATGTCTTAAAGTTGACCAATGTTTTAACAGTAGTTTGTTCATCTTATTTGTAGAAGAAATTACACCCATTGAATAGGAAAAAAAATGCCACAAAAGTTAAAGGGAGATGGAAAGACTTTTAAAATTAATGTAACACTTTAATAAATACAGTTAATAATAATGACTAAATTAAGTGAAAATAGTGTTTTTAATTAACAATTATTCAAACAACAAGTTTTAAGTACATTTAATGTGTGGGTTTTTAATTATTGTAATAAAAATTGCTGTCAAAAAAATGCCTGTACGAAAACCAGTGAAACATTATCTTAGGTCTGATAGAGCATCATCATCATTATCATCACCATCATCATCATGCACTGACTAGAAATTAGGCTTTACAGCCTATGTCTATTTCTACGCCTATGCCTATGTATATGTCTATGATTATTGCAGTATTCTTGGTAGATTATTAGTCTTTCCAAGTGTTCCAGCTGTCGCCACCTCTTTGGTGATCTGCCTCTATATCTATTCCCGCTTGGATATTCTTTTATATGTTCGGAGATGCAGTGCATTGCACTCCTCTTTTGTTGTCTTACCAACTTGCAACCAAGTAATGGCATTCTGCACCATGCTACTACCAACTTAGGGAAAATTACATGTATTTTTATTTACATGAAAAAACTTAATCTAACCTGGTAATATTACATTTTCTCTAACCTAAAGCAAACATGAAGGAAAA
>JAHLJT010005437.1:71716307-71751714 GCA_031308135.1 Acheta domesticus
GGGCAACGGCGCGAACAATCAGCGTTCGTCGCACGATTCCTGTGAATCGACCCGTTCCTAGGAAATGAACGAGCAGCATAATGCTCCCTAGACCCGAATTCAACAATCTGATCCGTTCGGACCGCTGTCTGGTGTCGGGCGCCGGGGGACGGATTTCTTAAGAGATACCATTTCTCCGACGTTGTGTCGTGACTGGGCATTTTTTGACCTTATGAAGATGATGATTTGAGTGTCAAAGAACGTGCGAGAAAGGTGCCGCCGTAAAGGGTCCTCTTAGGAAATATTTGTTCCGTGCCTTAATTGATACTGGGAGTGAATTAGTGCTGTGTCACTGATATTTTTATTCACGATTATAGCGAGCGTATTCGTGGTGCCAGCTTTGCCCCCGTAAGTGTTACGTGGTAGGAGTAGAAAGGAAAGCGCAGTAAAACATTTTCATGCTGGTTCTGATTTCAAATTAAGTTAGGAAAATTTGTTCGATGTGCCTTGTTTATAAATAGAGGGTCTTAACCATGATGTTATTCAGGAGTTGATTTCTTAAGAGAAATTGTGGAATTTTGATTTTTCTAAAGAGTTGTGAGCTTCGGGACGCTGTAGAGAATTGTGTATCAAGATGACTCGGAAGAAAGACCGAAATAGAATCTGAGCTTTCTCGCATCCGGGAAGGGGGTGGGGGTAAATGAGAATGAATGTGTAGTCGGTGGGGTTATCTGGCCATATGTGGCCAAACTGTGAATTTTTAGCTACGACGAACGTTCTCAGCTGGGCAATGAAATACTTCTTGACTATCAGCTCTGACTACGACCCTAAAGCTAGTCCGTGAGCCCCCATGTTCCGGTCGGGCAAACTCAGCAACTGGCCAGCAACCCCTTCGTCACCAGGAGAGGGAAAGCCTGCGCCCGTCCCCTCCGCAGCGACGCTAATAACCGTAAGCCTCCGCGTCGCCTCTGGGTGATTCACTGGCATGAGAATGTGACGAGTTCGCTAGTGAGAGCTCGGTGAGAGGTTGAAGAGTCGCCATCGATAACAAACAACGCGCTCATCACATTTTATCACGTGACGAGAGTATGGGGTCTTATTGAGTTGATATGTACAGTGAGTCGGAGACGGAAGAAAGTTCAGTGACAGTGACACTCGGAATTCATCCAGGGGGCCGTGTGAGAGTTGAGAGTTATCAGTCGTTCGCATACACAACCAAAAAAACAGCTACAGTCAAACATACATCATCACAGTGAGTACATATCCAACAAGCACAAGGTGACCTCCCTGTAATCAAAATTCTCCCATGGTTGCTCCGACTCCATCGGAGCATCAACTTGGAAGAAAGCGTAAATGAACTGCAGTGCAAGAACACTTGTTTCACCCAGAAAGACTTCATTCAATCAGTGGGAATTATGAAGAAAATCATACACCATTGATAATCAGTCTCCCTCAAAAGAAATCAGAAAAGAAATCATCATTTCAAGAGATTTCATGAAAAAAACAAAGAGTTATTTGGACATTCTTAAAAACACAACACGGATTTAGCAAGGAATTGCGAAATCCAAAACATGATATAGAAAATGCAGTAACAAAGAGGAAGGGATACAAATCTCTCTCCCTAACAATAAAGATTTCTTACCATACCGAGCACGTGTCATCTCCACCTCAAAACGTATTAGAGCACTATCCATCTGTTCGATCTTCAACAATTCCGGACAGAAGTGATTTATCACAAATGCCCCAACAGAATCATACATTGAGAAATCCACTGTCAATCAGTTAAAACCCAGAAGAAAACATGAGATACCAAGAAGAACAAATAATCATCACAGAAGTGGAGGAGTGGTTTACCCTCACAAAAACATATTAAAGCCTAAACCCGCCGATACCCATTCAAAACCGATTTTCTCCTCTCGAGCACATGATACTTCAATGTCGCAAAATGCGACACCAACTACTACGAGCACTTTTTTTTTCACATGCTACACAAAGTGAGCTGAAAGACACACCCACGAAGTACAATCCCCCAACGAAAACACCTTCAAGCAATCTTTCCAAACACCGAAACTGCCGCCCACAAAATGTATACGAGACATTCAAGTAGAGCTCGAGTTCAATACACCCCTTTTATGACACCCCATTCATGGGGTATGAAGTGGAAAATATTTTATAATTAAACAGCACATGGAGACCATAAAGCATCGTCTCCGAGCTTGCAGAAATGAGCACAACCACAGAATTTTAAAAGTGCGAATAATTCGCACTTTTAAAATTCTTTGGTTGTGCTTCATTTCTGCAAGCTCGGAGACGACTGCTTTATGGTCTTCCATGTTGCTAGGTTTAATTATAAAATATTTTCCACTTCATACCCCATGAATGGGGTGTCATAAAAGGGGTGTATTGAACTCGAGCTCTACTTGAATGTCTCGTATACATTTTGTGGGCGGCAGTTTCGGTGTTTGGAAAGTATTGCTTGAAGGTGTTTTCGTGGGATTGTACTTCCGTGGGTGTTGTCTTTCAGCTCACTTTGTGTAGCATGTGAAAAAACGTGCTGTAGTAGTTGTGTCGCATTTTGCGACATTGAAGTATCCATGTGCTCGAGAGGAGAAAATCGGTTTTGAATGGGTATCGGCGGTTTAGGCTTTAATATGTTTTTTGTGAGGGTAAACCACTCCTCACTTCTGTGATTGATTATTTGTTCTTCTGGTATCTCCATGTTTTCTTCTGTGGTTTTAACTTGACTTGACAGTGGATTTCTCAATGTTTGATTCTGTTGGGGCATTTGTTTAATCACTTCTGTCTCGGAACTTGTTGAAGATCGAACAGATGGATAGTGCTCTAATACGTTTTGAGGTGGAGATGACACGTGCTCTGGTATGGTAAGAAATTCTTTATTGTTAGGGGAGAGAGATTTGTATCCCTTCCTCTTTGTTACTGCATTTTCTATATCATGTTTTGGATTTCGCAATTCCTTGCTTAATCCGTGTTGTGTTTTTAATGAATGTCCAAATAACTCTTCTGTTTTTTCATGACATCTCTTTGAATGATGATTTTCTTTTCTGATTTCTTTTGAGGGAGACTGATTATCAATGGTGTATGATTTTCTTCATAATTTCCCACTGATTGTAATTGAAGTCTTTCTGGGTGAAACAAGTGTTCTCTGCACTGCAGGTTCATTTACGCTTTCTTCCAAGTGCTGCTCCGATGGAGTCGGAGCAACCATGGGAGAATTTTGATTCACAGGGAGGTCACCTTGTGCTTGGTTGGATATTGTACTCACTGTTGATGATGTATGTTGACTGTAGTCTGTTTTTTTTTGGTTGTGATATGCGAACGACTGATAACTCAACTCTCACACTGCCCCCTGGATGAATTCCGAGTGTCACTGTCACTGAACTTTCTTCCGTCTCCTGACTCACTGTACACTAATCAACTCAATAAGACCCCATACTCTCGTCATCGTGATAAATGTGATGAGCGCGTTGTTTGTTATCGCATGGCGACTCTTCAACTCTCACCGAGCTTCTCACTAGCGAACTCGTCACTATTCTCCTGCCAGTGAATCATCCCAGAGGCGACGCGGAGCTACGGTTATGTAGCGTCGCTGCGGAGGGGACGGGCGCAGCTTGTCCCTCCCTGGTGACGAAGGGGTTGCTTGGCAGTTTGCTGAGTTTGCCCGACCGGAACATGGGGGCTCACGGACTAGCTTTAGGGTGGTAGTCAGAGCTGATAGTTAAGAAGTATCATTTGCAGCTGAGAACGTTCGTCGTAGCTTAAAAATTCACAGTTTTGCACATATTGGCAGATAACCCCATTCTCATTTACCCCCCCCCCTTTCCCAGGATGCGATGAAATGCTCAGATCTATTCGGTCTTTTCCGTCATCTTTGATAACAATTTCTCTAGCGTCACCGAAGCTCACAACATCTTTAGAAAAATCAACAATTCCACCATTTTCTCTTAAGAAATCAACTCCTAGAATAACATCATGGTTCAGACCCTCTATTACTAAACAAGGCACATCGAACAAAATTTTCCCTAACTTAATTGAAATCAGAACCAGCATTGAAATTGGTTTACTGCGTTTCTTTCCTACTCCTACCACGTAACACTTCACGGTGGGCAAAGCTGGCACACGAATACGCTCGCTCATTAATCGTGAATAAAATATCATTGACACAGCACTAATTTCACTCCCAGTATCAATTAAGGCACGGACACAAATATTTCCTAAGAGGAACTCTTGTACGGGGCACTTTCTAGCACGTTCTTTGACACTCAAATCATCATCTTCATTAAGGTAAAAAAAATGCACAGTTCACTGACACAACGTCGAGAAATGGTATCTCTTAAGAAATCCGTCGGCAGCCCAGACACCAAGACAGCGTCGACGGATTCAGATTGTTGAATTCGGTCTAGGAGCATTATGCTGCTCGTTCTCATTCCTAGGAACGGGTCGATTCTCACAGGAATCGTGCGACGAACGCTGATTGTTCGCGCCGTTGCCCTGATTTCGGTCATCGCACCCCGACGATGGTCTACCGTGGTCATTTCCATCAGATGGACCCCTGTAGTCCCTACCGCGATTATCATTACGATAATTATTTCTCGTTCTATCGAACTATGCGAGCAGTTTCTGAAATCTGTCTAAATCGTTACAACCTTCGCTGTTAAGGTTCTGCACATAAGTAGAAAGGTGTGCAGTAAGTAACCATATCACTGCGGTCACTTGCTTGCGGGTCACATAATTTGATGACGGAGATTTTCTCCACGGCGTAGTCCACGTATGGCTGGCCATTCCGGTCTTCCCATCGCGATTCCAAAATATTTCGCTCAAATTCATACCTTCGCTTTTCACCCCAATAGCGATTCAAAAAGTTGGTGCGAAACTCCTCGTAACTTTGTGGAAACGGAATTAACCCATTAACTCCCAACTTATTTTTTATTTCAATTACATTGATTACATATATTATTGAAGTTAGTGTAATACCGGAAATTAAAACAAAACTTAGATTTTACTTCTAGTTTTTTATTTACATACCGGTCTATAAATAGACCACTGGGCGGATTACGATTCTAACAAAATATGCAACACGCAATATACGAAACTAAAAACTTTTTTTGTATTATATTTATTTGTTCTATAAAAACATTTATGCAAATAAAGTTTGAATTAGTCTATTCACAATTTTAAAATAATGAATTTATTTTACAATGTACGGTAAGGTTGGAAACACTTTTCACAAAGCGTTCATTGCATTTCTGGCAGAAAGTTAGTGGCCTTCCTTTACATCCATCATACTGACTGCCTTTGAGATACTCGCTTTCCAAAATAGTGGTCTTTCCCCTTATTACGCATATCTAATGGAATGTTTCGGTGTGCCGACAAGCTTGGCCGACCCACTGTCCGTGTTGCAAACATCGTCAGATATTGCACAGTAATATTTCTGTGAAATTCCAGAAGATCCAAAGACTCTTTCCCATTTCCAGTTCTGTATAAGATCCAAGCATTCACCACTGCCATGTTCATCATTCACGTGAAAAGGAGCCAATACCACTTTTTCCCTCTAATTGAAATATTGTATTTTCCCACGAGCCAGTCGTGGTGATCCACGCCTCCCATGTGAGCATTGAGCTCTCGTTCCGGAGGCTTTACTCCACCGACTTGTAGGAGCGATTGGTTCTAAAGTATCAAAATTTGTCCGTACTGAAACAAGTATTGTCATGACACCTGGCCAAAAATACTTCGCCACTTTCATCAAAAGTATAATCGTACGAACCTCTTGGCAGTTTTTGAATTTCTTTTCCTGTCAAAAGTGGGCAGCTTGGAAGTCTGTATTCTCTTATTGTGCCTGTAGCTCTCATTCCAATTTCTTTCAAATGTACTAAGAGATCTCTGCTGGTAAAAAAGTTGTCAAAATACACAGCATGTTTTGAACGATCAGAAATGCAGTCCAACATTTTCAAGATCATCCGTGTTTCAAGAGACACATTTTTTCTCCAGTCGCTTTCAGCCTTGCCAATAGATTCCCGTTCTTTTCCACAATACAGATCACAATTGTAGCAATAACCACTGGAAACACACAATGCCCACAACTTGTACCCAAATCGAATGGGTTTTCTCTTTATAAATTATTTGAGCCTGATGTGACCATAGTACTTAACTATCATCTCGTCAATTGACAAATTCTCTTCGAAACACCCAAATTGCTGAAATGATGAATTTAGTGTCGTAATTAGAAATCTGACTTTGAAACCTTTGTCTATCATATTTTCTTGTGCGCTGTTATTGTCACAAAAATGTAGATATCGTTTTATTTTCTGAAAACGATTTCTTGACATAGCGTTCTTCACAATATCGATTTCTAAATCGTCATCTTTTGACCAATACATTCTCTCTGAGGGTAACCAATACATTCTCTCCCTACCTGATTCTTTAAGGTTCCTACCTCATGATTGAATTTCTGCTCGAGCTTTTCTAACTTACTGGCTTGAGTTGCCAAACAATTTTCCAAGCGGTCGAATCGTTCCTGACATTTATTTTCATGTGCTGAAAACCGTTCATCTAATTTCGCCTCCATCTTTTTTTATTGTTCCCCAATTTTCTGATCTAATTTGACCATGTTTTCCCTACTTTCGCGAGACATTTCCGAAATTTTCTGATCTAATTTGGCCATATTTTCACTATTTTCGTGAGACATTTTCGATATTACGCGCAAGACATCACTTAAGGTGGGTTCTTGCATTGACTGTTCCCCAGAACTGTCGTCACCCGCCACGTCGACTCCCGATTCGTCCAACATTTTGGCGTCGTTACGCGGTTTCACTCGTTTCAGTATGCGCACACGACAACCACACAGCACGGAGCACAAAATAATAGCACTCACACAGAAAATACAATACAAAATCACATCCTCTACAGTCCACAAGTTATTAATTTCAATGCAACGTCCTTCCATCCATTATTCTGTGAAAATTTGGCTCAAAAAATTTAATAAATTAGTAATTTTGGAAATGAGAATCTTAGGGCGCGTATCTGAAGTAGGAAAATTCATAAAATCGAGCTTCACTCAAAGTCATTTGCGACGCCACCCTCTCGCTGATACGCCGATGTCGGGCGGTCCCGAGAGGCGGCGTAACTAATCTCGCCAGCGCCAGGCAAGTGAGAGTCTCGCGGAGGCGGACTGGGCGTCTCCTTGAGACCTCCGAGCACTCGTCCCGTGAAAATAGTAGAAAATTAAGTTTTGTTTTATTAATAAATATTCGGTAATGCTACAATATATACTGTATATATTGTAACTCCCCGCACACTCATCGAGCTCGGCGGGATTGATCTCAGGGGTGGCCCGACTCACCTTTAGATTTCTGTCGGTGACATGTTGCCTCATGCGCCCGGCTGAAAGTTGGGCAGGACGCATGCGTGACGGCATTTTCACGCATTAGGCATTGAAATACTCGTTCTGATTTACTGAATTTAATTAAAGATAATAATTAAGAGGTGAAGCCTCCTACAACTAGTTACAATGTCTTAACCTAACTTACAACTAACTTAACTTAGAGGTCGACCCTTCTGGGTCATTGTCCGGGCGTTTCGCCTCTTCAGGCGCGGCATCGGCCCGTGAGTCGGGTCGGCGGAAAACAGCGGCGATGTGGGCTGGCGCGCGGCTGGTGTTCCCCGTTGACCGGGTCGGACGAGCGGCTGGCGACGGGCTGCTGCGGCGATGGTGAGGTAGCGCCGCCCTGATGCGGCGTCAACGACTGCGTCCTTTAGCGGCGGCCGGCTCTGAGGGCAAGTCCGGGCGTTCCTTCGTCCGTTCGGCACCCACACTCGTACAGCGTTCCGGCTCTCCCTTCAGGCGACACAGCGGGTGGCGAAGTGGCGGCAATGCGTTGCCGGCGGCGGTCGGCGTCTCGCAGCAATGGCGTGGCCTCTGTGCAGCGGCATCGAACGTGCCCGCACGTCCCCCATGAACCTCATCACGGTCCCTTGATGAAATGCGCGACTAGACGCTGGCCTTTCTCCCACCGGAATGACTGGTCGCTCGCGTCTCTCCCATCGGAATGACCGAATCTCACCCACGCACCTACCTCCCTCGATCGCGAGATCACGTGTCTCTCCCCCGCCTAGTTTTTGTCTATTGGCGCAGCCGAATCGCACGATGCGTGCCGGCCAATTGCGGTAGTGGCAGCGACGGTTGAAAATTGCCTTCGAGGGGGCGGTCCTACGTCACGGCAATTCCCAGAAGACGCGGGGTGTGCGCTGACTCTCCCTTGGCGCGGGTTTGGGATTTTCCCCGGGCCGAAATGGAAACGTCTTCGGACAAAGGCAGCCGCGTCCGGTTGCGGCCCTCTGCATCGTCGGCCGGCTCCAGGTAGCGAAAAAGTGCACTGTTCCTGGACTCGAGCTTTCCAGCACTCGCTGTGTTAAACAAAATCTTCTTTTCGCGCACGCCGAAATCCTTACGTGCACGACCGTCCCATTACAATATATACAAAATGTGTGTGTGTATTGTAACCCAATTCGTGGTTTTACCTCTGCTTGGGTAGCTTGCCCGGCCGGCAGTCAGTAGACGTTGCTTCGACCTCTGAAAGCTTGATGGGGAGAGAGGACGCATGCATTTCCAGAGATCTCTAATTCTTTACAAATGATAATAAGCCTTTCTTTTTGAAACATTAATTTAATGGCTATTGTACTTAATTATACTTTGTTTATTACATCCCCTTTTTAACATATTCCTCTTTACCATTTTATACAATATTCTTTTTGAACATAACTCTCGTAATCACTTGAAGTAAAATCCCCTTTCACTGTCTTTTTAATTGTTCCGCCCGTTGGGCGATCTCACCGAATTAGTAATCTTGGCCGATCTAGATGTGGCGGCGAGGTCCAGAAGATCGGCGGAGATTAATCAACCTCCGCGCAGGGCACGTCCAAAAGTCCGGGATCCGGTACAATGTACGTGCGCAGCGACCTCAATCGTCCTTTCCGGCGTTGGATGGGCATGCGCGCGGGAACAATGACAAGAGTGGAGACGCCACGTGTCTTCCTCGATCTAATGCGCTCATACGAGAGCGACATGACACGAACGCGTTCATTGGAGCTTAGCGGCCGATTAATGCGAGAATTATGTTGCTGCCCAAAGCGAAGTGTCAGCTCCATGACGCACGGTTTTCTCCGTTCATTCAGCTTTTAATTATATATTTTTTAATTATTTTATTTAATTTTTATATTTTAAATAAATATATAAGCTTTTATTAAGCTTATATATTTTCAATGTACCTGTGTGAGTGAGTTCTATGTCACTTGTCATTCTGAACTGCTTTTAGCTTCCCTGATTTCTTTAATAGATTTTTGATTGGATTTAAGGTTTCTTTTATAATTAGTTTTATCATGTTTCATTTTTAGACAAACTTTAGCGAAATGGTTACGACCTTGACAATTTGCACAATTTTTTCCCCAAGCTGGACAGAGATTTTTCTTAAACTCGTGCATTCCTCCACAAAAGCGATATAACTGACTGGCAGTACCATCTTTTCTACCTTCTTTTTTTGAAATCTTATTTATTTGTCAAAAAACAGTAAAAACTGTATATGACGTGTGGGGAAAGAGATTTATCTGCGCACATTTTCTTGAGGCCCAGAATTTAAAAAAATCTTATTGTTTTCTCTTCAGTCGATACATTTTTTTGTCTCATTTCTGATATCTCATGAGCTTTGCAAGTCAACTAATTTTTCCAGAGTCAGGGCTTCATAATCTTCTCTCAAAAACTTTTTTAAATTAATATCTTTTATACCGAATGCAAGCCTGTCCCTCAACATTTCACTTGTAGTGACGTTCTGATCATATCTGCACACATCCAGCGCTTTTCTGACTCGCAGGTAATATGTATCAAATGACTCGTCTTCATTTTGGTTGCACGTATAGTCATATGGTCATGCATATAACGGTCATACAAAAGATTCCTTTCTGATAACAGGCGTTCACCTATTATTCTTAATACATTTTCAACTAGTTTTTTCTTCTTTCAAATGAAAATTTGTGAATTTGTTCTTGGCTCTATCCCCAATCACCGATAATAATATATTGATTTTTCTGGGTTCTAAATTACTATTCCACTCGTCTATCCCCGTCGCACTACAGTATGTTTTCCAATTTTGCTTAAAAAGTTCAAAATTATTGTAAATATCTCCAGAGTCGATTTCCAGGGGTTGTGGCCATGGTATATGTTGTGTGAATGACGCACTGTGGCCGTTAGTAGCAGTGTTTCCGCTTTCCGCTTGGTCTGCTGGTAGTTGTTTCATTGAAGCCGTTATCGTCTCCATTTGCGTTTTCAGTTCTTGGAAAGATTTGCCAACCATTCGAAAAATTTCAGCATTTTTTTGAGCTTCTTGTGCTTGTTCCTGTTGTAATTGCTGTAGAAGTAGTGTTTGTGAGGCGAGAAAACTTGCAAGGTTCTTTTCACTCATCGTGCCGAAAATTTAACCACATGCACACTTTCTTAGCTGTGTTAGAATTCTTCGAAAACTTGATGTTTCGAACTCTAATGGACTTTTATTAGAATCGTTATTAGAGCGCCACTCCTGACACCATGTTTTATAAGTGAAAGAAAACTAGTAGAAATAGTTAAAAGTTGAGTTATTTTACGACACTGTATATACACTTCGCTTACTTCTCTCCTCTCGCCTGCTCCTGCCTGCTTCCTTGACCAACATTACAACCTCCACTCTGTTACCAATATAACAAGACTATTAAGTATTTAAAAAATGCAAAGGGGAAATAGTAAAAATCTTTAGTTGCATCTTCATGCCAACAAGGATGTAAGAGAATGAATCATCCAACACTGGAATTGAAAAGAAGCTATGCTTTCTTATTGGTGCATATAAAACTTCAACCAAACATTTGGCTTGTGGCTTGTAATAGTGGCACAACTCAAAAAATACGAATTTTGAGTTAATGCACTCTCCAGAGTTGAAGATTGGTCTATCTACGAGCAGAATATCTTGCAGTAGAATATTCCATCAACAAATAGTAGAAGTGTGGATGCAATAATAATGTATTTCCATAAAAGGTTTACAAAGTCAAACTCAACACCTGATTTTTTGAGTTGTGCCACTATTGCAGAGCACGAACGATATGATGAGTTCAAAAGACTTTTAGATGTAACATAAAGATGATATTGCGTGAAACTGCTAAAAGAGAGAATACGTTGTAAAGAATTTACTTTACAGATTTGGTGATTTACTTGTATTATGAGCTTCCACCAAATAGCGTAAAGAAACCAAGCGTGGAATCTTTCAAAAAGGATGTAAAGAATTATATTTACTGTTGTTGTTCTATGTGATATATTTTATCTTAATTAAAGTTCATTGAGAAGATTCATCATGTGAAGTGTTGTGTAAGGCATGGATTTTTCTGCTGTAATGTGGCATGGTGTAAATTTTCAGTACACTATGCCTCCCCATGACCTCAAAATCTTGCAATTTTCCATCCCTATCCTGGTAATTAGTTTGTGAAAATAGGTTGAGGGGGAAGTAACCGGCTTCCAGACACGATCAGTGACATCTAGTGTCAACTTACCTCCCTGCTGCTGCAACTGTTCGGAACTCCTACGGATTACATTGGAACTGGAAATATGTAGTATTTGTACTACACGGGCTCACAAGCCTCCTAGCTGAGATAGTTGGAGAAACAGGCAGTTTTTATTTATTCATTTGGTCAAAAAACAGTAAAAACTGTATATGACGAATGGGGGAAGAGATTATCTGCGCACATTTTCTTGAGGCCCAAAATTTTTAAAAAAAAACGCGAAATCAGCAACATTTAAAACCCTAGAAAAAGAATTTAGAAAAATAGAAATTAGAAAAATATTTGTTCCTGAGTTAAAGAAAATCAATTTCAACGGTAAATGAACTGCTGATTTGATTTTTCTGCGTTGCTAACAAAATAGTAACGGGCATCAATTCTACTCCTACCATTACAAGCAAAAGGAGTGCTTAACAAAACGTGCGCACAGTGAAGCTACATTTACGTCCAGAAGCAAAACAAGGGGCCATCTCAGCATTTGCTCAATGGATCAGGGAAACTGGACAAAACCTGATCGAGAACTAGCAGCTGTCACTCGGCGTGGGTGGGGAATAAGTGTTCAAAGATGGACACAAATGATACTTACACATACCACTGCTCGTTTACCGGGTAGTAGGTCTACAAAAAAATGTCTACGTAAATAATGTCTAATATTTCAGGTCAAATGACACTTGGTCTACTCTAAAAGGTTGACTTGGTAAATGTCTACTCATCGTGCTAGTCTGTATTAAAAATGTCTAATGTAAGTATGTCTATTGCCTAAATGTCTACAGGCAAAGGTGTCTATGTACAAATGAATATTGCAATATGTCTATATATAAAAAGGAACTACGTTATCCGTTATCCTGTCATGTAGGGTATACAATTGATAAATCATGGAAGGGACGCTTTTAAAAGTGCCATCTCCTAAAATAAGAGAGCTGAGTAACATAAGTCTTAAAGCTTCATCTGTGGCAGACATTAGTTGGTCAAAAATGTTAGGGCCCGAGTCGTAAACAAGGAATTGTCCGGATCGTATTGTAGTTGATCCGGACCGTAATTGTATGGAGACATTATTTCCAAGACAGCAATAATTTTCAACAACAGCGATCTTGTTTTATTCTGCTGTTGATTTACTCTGCGTAACAATGCCTGCATTTCTGGCATTAAAACGCGTTTCCTTACTGGATGTATTGCGAATTCTTTCTTGGACTATAGCTGTTGGTGGACGATTGGTCGACGAAAATTCCAAGCCTCTTTGTCTTATGTCATCAAGTGTCTTCCTCGCCTGAATTTCTGATCGCTGAGGTCTTCGTAATTGTGAATTTTATTTCCCAGAGTTCCTTCTGAATTTGACCTAGTTATACAAGTTGCATTGCAAATATTTCTCTGGGAGCCTCTCCAGTAAAAGGTTCTTTCATTCGAAAATCCAGTTACGATAATGTACTTAACTACATATTTTTATATACTTTCAATTTATTATTACAGTAGATAGATAATATTTTAACAGTACTCAGACATTTCTGTTAGATTGTACAGTGAAGTACATCAGAAGAACGACGTTTTCTTGTACTTCAGAAATAAACTTTGGTCAGGAAATTAATAAAGAGGCGGCGATACATAACGTGTAATTTGTAAAAGACAGGACGAAATTATTATTAAATTAATATTGTATTAGAACAATGCATGTAGAGAGAGACATTATTATTTAAAAAGAAAAGACAGTCGTGACTTGTTTTGACAAGCAACGAAAGAGAGTTTAACACCGGAGATCGAACCAAGAATGGAGACAAAAGAGATGTCGATTTTGGTAAAGATGCGTTTGAGACACGAGCAGTGACGGATCGTATGTTGCAGGAAGAAAGTTATTAGAGGAGTTTTGTTCGCGCTGAGGTACGGATCGTATGTTGCAGGCAGAGTGGAGAGAGTTTTCTAAAAGTTATTTAGACACGTTTTTAATCGCGGCGAGTTACAGAGTGAACTGTAGGCCGAGACGCAAAACTTTCTGAGAAATAGTTGCAGAAGTGAAATTCTAAGGGACGCGATCGTAAGAACATTCGGACGCGACATGAACTTTTGATGGTATTTACGTAAGTACGTAATTACTTACGTGTGTGGATGTAGCAGCAACGGACTTTGCAGCCAAAACAAGAATGATGATTCATGGTAAATGGTAGCAACAGACTACGGCCAAGATTGCAGCTTAACTCGTCAACAGGAAAGTATATTCGGGAAGAAATAAGAACTTCATTTGTCAGAAATATAATTGTTCAAAGACCAAGAATGTTCCTAAATTTAAATTAAATTTAAAATTAAAGAAATTGTTTTTTTAAGTTAGTTGATGGCCATCAACAGTTAATTGTTAACATCAAAGATAATTATTAATATCAAAAGGGAATTGGTAATATGAAAAGGGAGTAATTAATATCTAAAAAGTTATCAAAATTAAATACTTTTTGAAAGAAAAGATTTTCGAATAAAGAACACGGCCGACACATATCACCGATGTCGCCAACAGCTATACCACTGTTGTCAGTATTAAAATAGAAACCGTTCATGAAAAACCATCTTCATTTTCGTTATTTGCTAGTAAATATAAAAAGATTACCAACCGAAACCTTGTACAAGCGGTGTTTTTTAGCCCACGATACTAGGAGGAGAGCCCTGAGAGAGTAAGTATTGTAATATCACGAAAACGCCTGTGGACGTATTTTTAAATATGTCACAGTTTGATACTGATGATCATAAACACATGACAGACGCACTCAGCTAATAAAACTCTCTAGGCTCTTCATATATTTATTCTTTCCAAGTTAATTGCAACAAGGGCAGATTGCATAACTGGAAAATCTGCTGCTATTGTGAGTCGCTAGGAAACCACTGTCATCATTATAAATGGCACTCAAACATCAAGCCCAAAGAAGTTTGGTACAACATTTAATGCACAAGACATCTAACACAACAATATTTGAAATCTTCAGAAAATAATGACTAACATTATGCAATGCCAAGGTTTTCTCATTCTAATCTAGTCATGCAAAAAAATGAAATTTTGTATGTTTGTAAATTTTATATTTAACAAATGTTCACCAAAAAGTTTTCTTTCTGGAGCAGAAATTTAATATTAAAAAGGTTAATTTTAAAAGGAAAAACTGTCATTATTACTGAGCTAGCCACCCAAATTATTGCGTCCATAATTCGAAACGAAATTAAAATAAATAAATAGATAATTGTTTTTATGAGAGAAAGTCAGGAACCATTACATGGGTTTAAATACGTGATATATAATTAATGTAGTAAAAATAAGATAGCAAAGAAACGTAAGGAAACATTACAATAGTAAGTAGATATATTAGTTGTGGACGTTTCATCGTTAGACTTAATATAACTGTAGGCCACATTTTTATTAGGCATTTTTTTCTATTAAACCTAAATGCAATTAGACATTTTTCCTGTTGATCCACTGAACTTCAAGCCACTGTTCTTTTAACTGACTCATAATTATAAGATAAACATTTTGATCCTTCAAAATTTTCTTTTATGTACTATTGTACTATTAAAAACTGCTAATGGTATTTTATCAACTACTGTTATTACTTAGCAAAGGACACGTTTGATACTTTGCTTAACAAAAGTCGTCCATGTTTTTGCAAAACATGACATAAACTGAAAACATGTTTGATAGTTTGTCTATTGACTGTCATGAGCCAGTTGACTTTGAAAACATTTTACATTCAAAATTATTATAGAATATAAATCCAAAAGTTTCAACGTTTTTTAAGTTAATTGATTTCATACAAAAATTCTAATAAAGAATGAAAATTATCTAAAGTTTTACATTGTTTAGCTATCACTTTGCTTATCATACTTCATATCAGCCTTCCGGGTTCACAGCGCGGATCGAGGGTGGGAAATGAGAAAATTTCTCCCATGCACACATACACAAATTTTGCAGTAACTATTAATTTCTCGGTTGTGCCGCTAGGAGGCGCATGATCAGCACTGCTCGATACAGTCGCGATCATGTGACTCCTAGCGGCACAACAGAGAACGACGCAAAATCCTGTGAGATATTCCATTTTGATGACACATCCCCAAGCGCCAAGAAAGAAATATCGAAGTACAGGATGGGGAAATAAAATAACACTCGCGATTTCCTTCTTCTCCATCTGCTGAAATTAAGCACCAATCATCAATAAACTACACTCAATTGTTTTTCAGAGAAAAAAATCTACAAAAGTTAAATAGGATGTTGGTGCCATTTCCACACTTTCGAGAAAAATTAGTTTATTGTGATATGCCAAAAGACCCCACGATATTTGACATGAAAATAATGGTATCAAGCCTGCCATTACGAGGATATCATACATATTCTGGAGGTTATGGAGACAAAGAATAGACGTTAAGGCAACGTGTCAATAAACGTAGAGATTCAATGTTCCATATCAAAGCACGATAATATTATATGACTTTTCGTCACGGCTTCGTTGTCATAAGATGCTTCAAATGTAAAGTAGACTTTGGAAGTGTTGGCTTTGTGGAAAGTAACATTTTCTCAGTTTTATAAAAAGCAGTAGAGCTCTGAACATCAAATGCTAAGCGCTATGTGTTAATGTTAGTTTTGATTGTAATCTGGGTTATTTGGTAGAAGATATTGCGGCGAATAGTTGATAGTTAACCCTTATAGATCGACATAGTGTAGAATTAAAGTTCAGAAACATTATCAATCGTAAATTATAATGTGACTTTTGGGTTTTGCGTGTTAAATTTAATTCATTTAATAATACTTCATATTTTCCGAAGGTTTTTGTGTTAGGATAGCTCCGTAGCTGGGTAGAAAAAAACTAATAAGTTGATTGAGATAGTCGCGAGCAGTGTTGCCAGTGTAGCAGATTCGTCGCTAGATCTAAGGTCCGATTAAATTAAGAAGGTGATTGACATTTGTGAGTGGAGGGGAGCGACGTTGCCCGGTCGCAAACCACTGAGCACGTGTTACCGGGACACGAAAACAAACACTTCAAAATTACGTGTAAAAGTGTAAAAAATACGACAAAAGCCCAACCTCAACGCAACTCATCACAACACAGTACACATTGCGCGCGCAGCACAGGCAGAAACGCGGGCGGCGCGGCGGCAGGGAAGTCGCTGTGCGATGCTCAAATGTTCCCTGTGTTCGGCAGTGGCAACTGAGCGACCAGACACGTCACGTTTTGTCTCTCTGGTTGGCAGCTGCCATGGAAACGGGAGAGGCGTCCTGACGTCACACAGAACTGTCAATCACCTTCTTAATTTAATCGGACCTTAGCGGAATTTGAACAGTTTTAACGGAGAGAAATGATTTAGCGGCTAGCGGAAAGAAAAGAATCTGGTGGTATTCTAGCTAGAAGGTTTAAACATGTTTTCTATTTATACATTTTTGGTTAGGAGACCTCGAAAATTGATGGGAACATGGAAGCTATGATAAGATACGTGTAATAGAGCATTCCGTCCTTTATTATCCAAAGTAAACAAGTACAGTCATGGACATTAATGCCTGGTCTGTTCATATATTGCAACGCCCCCTGGTAGGGAGGCCGTTGTAACCCCAGCTCCTGTCGGATGTAATCGCAACTTACCTGAGTAGGGTGCCGACTAGTCTCAGCGGTAATGTGCGATGGAGATTCTAAAATTTAGCTTGAGAGCATGGACGAGGCTCGACTATTCATTATGGAATAATAACACATGCTGTTGTTGATTTTGAATAATGAACTTTTAATTAAAGTGTTGAATAATGATAATTTAGAATTTTCATTGAAGAAATTAGAAAGAAACAATTAATTCTCGTCGCGTGAGCTCAGCTATCGTTGCTTAGCGTCATTTTAAGGCGCATAAAGAAATAGCAAAAAACACAAATTTGACGCGTTCTTAAGACTAACAATCTTACTGGCTAGAATACAATTTTTACTTAGAAATAGTTAATGGAGAAGATGGCCAAGCGCGGCCTTTCATCTCCGACAAGGAATTTACGCCGTGCAGTTGCACAAAAAAATTTCCAGTTCAGTGGGTCGCCGTGAAATGGCGATTGTCAATGGGCCCAAGCTGGGCCTTACGTTTACAGTCACCGGAGCGGTCGTCGACCTCTCTGGGGTGGATGGCCGTGGTAGTCCACTCACTCCCTGCAACAGCTGGACTCACTCACTCCCTGCAACAGCTGGACTGACGAAATTTCACTCGTTCTCGTTTGTAATGCTGTTCAAGGTGTGTAGGCAGAAGCGACACTCCATCGATCAGACGAGGACAACTTTCAATTTCACCAATTAGTTGACTGATCGCGAGATGACGAATAGCGCGCTTAATTGCAAAGTCAGCAGAACAAGACTCAGTGAACAGACGCTCGCCCTACACTTAACGAGTTCTGTTATAATAATTAGACGAGATTCACTTTCCCATGAATTTCGCTGATGGCTGTTTGCCACATCAGGAAATAAAAGCAAAAAACAGCAAAGTAAAGTAAAGTTCCTTTTAACTTTGTCATAAATCGCGTTCGCACTCTTTCCGTTCCCGACACGTCCGTCTCCTACCGAGTCTTTCACCATAGTTTTCCCTCTTACAAGTTCGAAACATGTACCGCCCCTCTCTCCCCTCTCCTATCTTTTCGAAAGCTTCTCGAACATTCTCCCCGAGATCCAAAAGGCTGCTCTTTATTGGCTCTAAGCTCCTGCGTCTCAATTTGAGAAGCGCCAATCGTCGTATGCGTACTCCAGAATTCGGCAATGGAAAATTTTCCAAAACGCTCTCCCTCTGGCGATATTATACGCTCTCTCACTAGTAGGGTGGTCGTCTGGTCATGTAAAAATTTCAATTCTATTCCCTGTGGAATTTCGCCGCCTCTAGGACGGAGCCCTATGCTCACCTGCGGACAGCGGGTGAGCCGGCGGGCGCCGGTCAACTGCACCTGCCCGTAGCGAATCACCCCTCTCCTGTAAGAAAGTGCTCTGGCGCGGGCCTCTAGCATGACTCAACATGCAGTGAAAAATAATCACAGAATTATCCAAATGTCCTCTGATTACTCTGTACCGTCATAATATGATCATCTCTTTAACATATGTTTCAGATCTGAATAATAGTGATTAGTAATATAAAACTATAGTAATAATAAATCAATATTATTATTCAATTATTACTGCGATCTTACTCTTAAAACTATTATATAATTAGATTTAAGTTACAAATCTATACTAAAGACAGACGTGCCTTGGCTTACAGCGCGATAATCTCTGAATCTACTGAACCAATACTGACGAAACTTTTGTGGTAGCTTCCTTTAAAGGTCTGGAGTACTATAGGCTACAATTTACAACCATAAACCTTTACGTATTCACAAAAGAATTACTTTTCTGGACATTTTTCGGCTAGCATATATTATAGATTCAAGAGTGCATCAATGTAGTTAAGCTGCGCGCCACCGAAGTTGACGTCTGAGATTCATTTCTGATTTTATTAATGTTTAGAACTGCGTATTTAGAGGACTGTTTGTTTATTTTTCACAGTCAGTTGTCTAACCCGAAATAAGTTTGAGTTATTATATTTGTATATAAGATTATATAAGATATATATGTATATATATATATATATATATATATATATATATATTGTAACCGCTTTCTCTACTTGGTTACAAAAGTAAATCTGTAATTTACTTATTCCGTGACAAGCTACTGCACCGTCACGCAAACTTGGGATTATTTCTAATGAAAGGTAAAATTCCCTGTCAGGGGTGGGTTCGTCATGGTTCAACTAATTACCAATTAGCAAGTAAACACAGTTCATTAGTTTGAAACAATATTGAACGTATATTCTAATGAATGAAATATGATCTACAACTGTATTTACAAATTTTACCTATGTTCTCAATATTTTTCTCATTAAATCCTGGTAGCTACCTTTCCTACCTAAACTGCAGTTATGATTTTCTAATGTAATCTTAACTTTGATCCCTTGTTTTCTAATAATAACTTATACACACAGAGATACACTTTACATAACAAAAATCACTAATAAACACGCGATATACAATTCAAATAATGATCCTGAAAAAGAAATACATGCACACACAATGTTCAAAAATTTTTTAACTCCTTTGAATCAATTAATAATATAACACTTAATTCTTACAATTGAAATTTGGCTCATCCTTAGCCTTTCAGTATAAAAAAATTTCGTTTGACAAAGTCTTTAGCCAGTCCCTCAAATGCTATAATGAAATAAATAGTCGGACGGCTTTTCTCCCATTCAGTATTTCATGCAGCTCACTTTTGCTAAGTGTTATTTATACTCTTAAGTCAATTATACGTGAATTCAGTTAAATAGTTTTATGTAAGAACACAATTTTTACATTATTCACAAGAAATATCTGAATCTGATTCTAATTACAACTTTATGAGAAAAAGAAATGACTCGACTAATTACCAAGACAACTGTTCTGTGAAATTCTAATTTGAAATTTCGTGAAAGTTTTTTCGGTATTTGTTTAACTCACGACCGGTGACCTCACGAAGAATACTCTGCGCTGCGTAGTCGGCTGCAAAACGGCGTCCACGCCTCCAAGGTCGCTGGATTTCTGCACCGCTCCGTGTTGCCTGCCGCGTTGAAAAGTGGGATGCCTCCGAACGCCGTCTCTCATTGCTTAGCGACGTTTTACCATCGGTCACTCCAAGATGATGGTCGCATAAGAATACAAGTTGAGAGCTTCCAATTATGACTTCGTAATGGTAATGAGCCAAACTAGTTGTAATATCAAACAGAGTTCTTATAATTCTTGAGATTCAATAAGTACATTTCAAGAATGAGATTTCCGAAAATAATACAGACTTTCTTATACGTCGTAGCCTACTACGTGTCGCTCGTCGTCTACGCCGTGCACAAAAAAATTAACTGTTCACCTCGGCGGCTCAAACACGATAAGAAGCGAATTCTTTTGACTGCTCACCTCGACGACTCGAACTAGAATAGGAATGAATTCTCTCTACATCAGTTCATGCCGTTTCCGTTTGTTCCCCAAAAGTTTCTGATTGGTTACTATCAGAGTGCGTTCTGAAATGAAACTCCTGGCTGTCGCCATCTCTACGCCACCAGAGAAACTATTAGTTAATAATATGGTGTCGAGTTTTCTCTTCTATTTTTCTCCATGGTTTAAAATGTAATCGACAATTAGCGGTTACAATATATATATATATATATATATATATATATATATATATATATATATAAGATTATTATATTTGTGAGTGTAAGTGCTTCAAATAACTTCAAATAAAGTATTTTGAAAACTCAAAAATTTTCTGTGAAAATGAGCTTCAAATTTCGCATTTTTTGTAGTGCTAAAACGCCATTTTCTCTTAAACGACACATAATTTTTAAAAGAACATTGCCATTTACGGCTAGGTTTTTGCGTTCTTTAATATTCTAAAATTCGGATTTCCTATTCTACCAATAGGAAACCGAAAAATTAAGAAAATGACAAAAAATGTACTTTTAGCGGTGATAGATGGTACCTGGCAAGAAAGAGTATGTGGCAATTCCGAATAGCTAGCGAAGACCCAAGAAAATAGAAAACTAATACGGGAAAGTCTGTGCCATTCTGTAGCACCACTAGTTTCGCGCAGCATTACATGACTTTCCCTATACTACGTATATCACTCCGTGTATACGTACGTATACGGAAAAGTAAAAATACAGTGGCAATATTCAAAGTGATTCAGTAACAAGTGTTATTAGCTCTTTCCAGCTATGAAATTTACGAAGTAGCTTAAACATTTCAATCAAAATATCGTGGAAATGTTGCAGAAAACCTCTCATATATTGTCTTTGGGCATTTGTTTAGAGTCAAATTTCATAACTGAGATCTGTTAAAGATCTTGCAAACTTATGAACAAATGAACATTGCTCATTATTACTTTCCCGTGTACGTACATATATACGTAGTATAGGGAAAGTTATGTAATGCTGCGCAAAAAGACGGCGGATTTTCAGCAGAAAAAATTTCATTGCTGGGCCCTGATAACGAAAAAGTGGATAAATCCAGTTGCTAAAGTAAGAAAAAAATCCTCGTGGTATAGCCAGAATCTGTTTTGTGGGTCTTTGTTACCGAGAAACCAATTGAAAGCAAAACGTCTGTCTGTGACCAACACTAGCGACTAAACCGTTCAGCCGATTTTCTCCAAAATTGATATTCACCGATCGACCTGACTGGTTTCGTGGCTCCTTGAATTTGAAACATATTTTAATTTTTGGGAGTACTTTACATGAAGCCCCCAGACATTTTCAAAATTTTCTCAAAAACGGCTCCTATTTTTTTCTTTAAATTTCTTGTAAGAATAGAGTAAAATACACTTTTTAATGTGTGTCCTATTTTCACGGTTAACTCTAAATTTTTGAAAATTGTGAAAGTTTGAATTTTTTTCGGCGTCATCGTACAACTACAAAATTGAAGATAGAGATTTTTTCTTCAAATAAAATTTGTTCTCCAAAGTGAGTTCTTTCCTCAAGGTCATGTACTTTTTTTGAAACATTGAGTAGTTTTGGTGCAATATTGCCGGCAATATGTGCAATTTTAAAAAATTACAAAAACAAGATTTTCTCAAAACGGCTCCAAACTTTTTCTTTAAACTTTTGGTAGGGATAGTGCCTAATGAACTCTATGAGATGACATAAACGTCATGTTGCTCTATTCTTTAGTTGTTTTTTTCGAAAATTACACATGTAATTTTTTTGAGAAATCTTTCACACCTGTAATATGCACATTACCAGCCATTGGTAAACACTATTGTATTTGTGAGTTACGTGCTTCAAATGACTTCAAATGAAGTTTTTCGAAAACTCAAAAATGTTCTGTGAGAATCATCAAATCATCATTAATGCTTCAAATTTCGCATTTTTAGTAGCGCTTGTACGCCATTTTCTTAAAAAGGCTACAAATTACTAAAAGAAAATTGCCATTTAGGTCGAGGTTTTAGTATTCTTTAACATTCTTAAATTAATATTTTCCGTTCTTCCATTAGAAAACTGAAAATTAAGAAAATGTCAAAAAAAGTGTAGACGGCGTCTATCGCCGCATGCTGACAAGATTGTTTAGCAAGTATGAATAGGCCCAAGGAGGCCCGAGGCTCAAGGAAATAGAAAACTAATATGGGAAAGTCTATTCCATTCTGTAGCACCACTAGTTTTACTTCAATTCACTCATTACCTTCAATTCATATAATCTGCAAATATTGAAATTGAATCCTCCTCATAGCTTATCTAAAACGGAATCGTGGATTGATCACTTGATTGTCACAGATATTTCTAAAGTATTACTCTATGGTGCGTTTCCTGTTCCGGGTATTTCGAAGCATGACTTACTCTTTGTTATATATTTACTCGGCTAGGTGCACTCGGCATGCATACGTAATACGGGAAAGTAAAAATACCTATACAATGTATAGTATACATGTCAGTTGTATGTTAGAGGTTACTTTTCAAGTTTCTCCCCATATTCTGTTCGATGTTAATGTAATGTTCATACACTTGAAAGAGAAATTTTTGTCGAACAAGTATCAATAAATATATATTTTTTAAAATATGTTTGCTTCTTGATGTTTCCTACGAACTTAAGTGCGTGAAATGTACAAATATAGTGGAAATTGATTTGTTGGATTTAACAGACACGTTAATGTGTTACTTTAATTGAACACGTCAGGTGATTGAAGTATGCACCCATCACTTCTGTTGACGTAGAACGGTCGTTCTCGGCGTTTAAACTGATCTTGTCCAATAAGAGATATTCATTTACTCTTGAAAAACTTAGAGGAAGTATTAGTAATTTATTGTGAGACTAACTACGGTACGAATAATTCTAACTAGAAGACAAACAATTAAACTTATTCATAAACAGAATTATCGAAAATGTACAATAATACTCAATCTAAATAATATTGATTTATGTTTCTACCTTTGAGAAATATACTATGCAATAAATTGTATAAATGTGTTGTTTTTTTGCGTATTTCCTGCTTTATTTCTGCCTATTCCATCATTTAAAAGCCTAAAATACTGAGGTGCTGAAAGAACCTATTTTATGTACCCAACGCTTATTTTAAAACCTAAAAAGCTGGTAGATATCATTTAAAACACATGTACTTGTAAATGCAATAATGAAGACAAATCGCGGCAGCAGCGGTCGGGGCCTACGCAAGGCGTCGATAGAGGAGGTCCAAGAGCACAATGTGATCGGTAGCGTTTACAGTGTGCCGCGGCTTCGAATGCAAATTAAGAGGATTGTGAGAGCTTACATTCGCCTGGTTATAGCACCCTAACATAGAAGAAGAAATCTAAAAAGAATAAGGATACGAGAAAGAGGCTTCACGTATTGTTTGTGAAATCTCAAAGACTTTGTTTTTGTCACTCGATTTGAAAGAAGCGCGCTGCGCGCACGGTGTTGCCGAGTTGTGCGTCACAGTCCCCGACACTAGAAAGCGCGCGAACATCTCCCCGTGGACTGATTTAGGTTTATAATTTTGCAAAATCCTCCCATTTGAAATGATAGATGTCCTTCAAATTGCGCGTATTGATTCTTCGAGATGCTAGCTACCAAAAGAAGAGTTTTTAAAAACATTTTCAACAATTAACTTTCTCACAATTTTAGAATTTCAGGTCAGATCTGTCAGGTCACCACCATGTTAAAACAACAAATTTTATGGTTTCGTTACGCGAAAACTAGACGGTAAAATCGATTCAAACTTTCCCAGAACCTCTCATCCTTCCATTAATGCAATAAAAAAGGTATGTTTAACACTTATCTCCCTCTAAACACCTTAAGGTGACAAAATTAATTTTGCTGCATTCTTTTGTTTGTTTATTTTTAAAAAATACACAAATGTATTTTTTTGAAAATATCTCACGCCATTGAGATTTTCACATTCCCAGCTATTTGTATAAGTTATTGCATTTGTGACTGGAAGTGTTTCAAATACCTTCAAATGAAGTTTTTCGAAAACTCACTAGTTTTCTGAGAAAAAAAGCTTCAAATTTCGCATTGATAGTAACGTTTGAACTCCATTTTCTTAAAAACTGCTCCAAATTTTTCAATGAAAATTGCTATTTAGGACGAGGTTTTACTTTTCTTTAATATTCTTAAAGTAATATGGCTGATTTTAAGGACAGGGTTCGGCTCACTAAAACAACGGCGCACGGTTCACTTGCGCATGGTTCACTCGCGCGGATCACGAGAATGGATCACTCAGGGAGTGGGAAGATGCCTTTGTGCTTGCATTGTGCATTGTGCGGTGTGGTGCGAATGTGTAATGGAGAATTTCAATGGTTAAATGCATAAAATGCGTTGCATGCATAATGTTAAATGCATAAAATGCGTCGGTAATTATGCGTTGGACAGACTCAAGGATGTTTTATGTTAACGCGAGGGCCGAAGGCCCGAGCCTCGTCCTCAACTTGACACGGGTAGCGAAGCGTCACGATTCCACACGAAAGTGCGTTGGCCACGTGGCCGTGTGGCCGGGCACACTGTAGCGGCGCCGCGAGTGACTCGTTCGGAACCGAATCGTGCGCGTCAATCGGAGCCGAACCCTGTCCTTGAAATTTACCAGTAATATTTCGGTTATACTATCAGGAAACCAAACAATTGAGAAAATTTCCAAAAATGTACTTTGGGCGGCAATAGCTGCAGCTGGCATGAGGATGAGCCAAGAATATAAAAATAGCCCAGACCAAATAAAATAAAAAACTTTATTACGAGAAAGTTTGTGCCATCCTTTAGCACCACTAGTTTGCTTTTATTTTTTCATTTTCGGCTTTTTGTATACTCTCATTTTATTGTTATTTTTTTGCACAGTATAGTTTGTAAAATGCTAATGTTATATCCAATAATGTTACACAAATGCAGTGGCGTAGCGTCAGGGGACGCTGAGATGCTGAGCATCCCCGTATATAAGAACCTTAAATACTGTATTGATAATCTTACAAGTGGTCTGTTGAGTGAAACACGTTTTGTATTAATTTTAAATTGATTTCCTATGATTGAATTCGGCGGGCTGTTGAAGCTGGCCTCTGATTGCTTGAAAGCTAAAATACTTCAGCGTCTGCCGCCAGACTGCGACGAGCAATGACGCATGCGCAGATGGCGAGGTTCCCCTCTCCCCTCTTCACCCCTGGCCCAGAGAAACCCGACTGCTTTACGCTAGCGTCTACTGCGGAAAGAACCTCGTTTGTGCACGAGAGCGCAGCACACTTCAGGCGTTCAGTAAATTATCTTTCTCTCTCTCACTCGGGAGTCCCCGCTTGGTCATGGGTACAAACTGTAGAAATAGTGCCTGACTACTATTTCTTAATTAATATCCAAGAAATTGTATTATCTCTTAAATAGATTACATATTATTTAAGTCTGCAATGTATAAATTAACAAATGGTCTTATTGCCATTCGCGTATAAGAATTAAAGCTGAGCCATTGTATAATTTGCTTTCAAGACATCGGCAGCCCTGACTGCTGTGAGGATTTTGTGGGAAGCGCCTACACCGTCGTAAGCAATCGAGATCGTGGAAGTAGTCTCAGTGTATCTGCCTTGTGTTGCGTTCGCCTGTTAGATGAAGTAGTTGATAGTGACATTTTGTGTGTTATTGTTGAGCATCCCCAAACGTGTGAGTCACGCTACGCCACTGCACAAATGTAACGTTTTTAAAACGTACATTGTCTTGAGGGCTAACACAAGTATTCGAAGTTCCTAAATATTTTACAAAATAATTCGTAAAAATTTAAGTTTTACAAGTAAATTTGTTTATTTGCACATTTTTTATTGAATAGACCTCCTAAAACTACGAGACGTTCATTTCAAAGGGAGTTATTATTTTTTTCCTCGTAGATCGTCAAAATTACACACTATTACGTGCATTTGAACCACATACAACATTTGGTTTGAATTCTTTCACTGAGATAATATTAAAACGTTGATTTATTTTATAGGAGGTTCTGCAAGATTGGCTACAGCAATGGGATCCATTATATCAGTCCGACAAGTATCAAGTAACCTTATTTGAAGTGAGATTTATGTATTGTGTATTTTATTAAAACATGAAAATTAATTTTTATTCTCATTGTGCTATAGCTCTTGCTGATCCGCCTGTGCCTGTCTCGGAAGGTGAGGAAGAGGTAGTGGCATCCAGCACATCAGGACAATGGGCCACTTCTTCCTCGCCTGAAGTCGCAACACCATCTGGGGCATGGCAAGTTCAGGATCCTCAGGCAGAGCAATTAACCCCAAGCTCTCAGTCTCGCTTACGAAGTGGTGGGATTCTTAAATCCATTGGTGCAACTCGCGTGAAGGATCTCACCCCTCGTAAGCGTCTGATGTATCGTGACCTTCAGGAGCGAAAATCAAAAATTAAACATCTGCAAGGAGCGTGTGAAGTTCCTTCAGGACAAAGTACAGTCTACTCGCAGGAGAACGAGGAATGGAACAGCCTTGCAGATGAAATTGGGGAACATATTTCGCCCCTCTTTTATGACCTCCTGAAGGCCCAGCTCAGCAACAAATCTAAATCTCCTTTTGGTCGTAGATGGTCTACGGAAGTGAAGGTTATTTGCTTAGCCCTTTGCAACCGCAGTCTTCAGGCATTGAAACTCCTCAGGAAGTTCATGTTACTTCCTTCTCCTGTTACCTCTTCTCCAACTTTGCAATAAAATTCCTTTTCATGTTGGCCTCGATGATGTTTTGCATTCCAGCATTTAGAGGATCAATTAAAATTTATGACTCCAAATTCAAAAATTTGATCTCTAATTTTTGATGAAATGACAGTTCAAAGAATTTTAACTTTTAGTCCTTCCAGAAATTATATATTTGGCTATGAAGATGTAGGTTCCCAACATAGGTGTCAGTATGCAGACCATGCTTGGTTTTTATGGTTCGTGGTCTCATTGACAATTGGAAGCAACCTGTAGCGTACTATTTGTCTCATGGTACCATTTCGGCCCCCCAGATTTAGAAAGATAATTTTGGATGTCACAGGTGCTTTACTAAGAATTGGTTTTTCATATTGTGGCAATTGTGAGTGACCGGGCACCAACTAACGTTTCACTGCTTGAAAACTTTGGCTTTAAAAACTTGCAATTGGAATAGACCAATTTTAGAAATTAATAATTGTAAATTGTTGTAATTGCTGATCCTCCTCATGTTCTCAAAGCAACAAGAAATGCTCTTTTGGAAAACAAAATTATTTTTAAGACAGATAGTGGAGAAGTTAAAGAAAGAGTTGGATATTTTAGTGGATCTTTATGAATTGAAAAAAAAAATCATTTAATAAGAGCATGGGGAGTATCACAGATGAACACATTTATCCAAAAAGGAAAATGAAGTGAAGTTAGCTGCTCAGGTTTGAGTGTAACTGTTGCTAATGCATTGTATAAATGTGGTGTGAAGAGGGCCAAGTATTTGCTGAATTTATTAATGACATCACTCGTCTCTTTGATTCTTTTAACGGTTTGAAATTTGATGACACTCATTTTTATAGAAGACCTCTGAGTAACCACATCTCAGCATTTAGAATTTTGGCAGGGTATGAAAAAGAAACTGTGTTCATGCAGTTTTGTTGATGCAGATGGCAAGCCTACTCGCACTAAGGTGAAGGAAGCTTGTGTCAAATATCGACGCTGTTTCCACATTGTGGAGAATGCTCAGAGGCTTGGGAGTGACGTCCTTGGCAACTCGACGTCTCAACCAAGATCCACTTGAGAATCTCTTCGGTGTTGTGAGGCATGCGTGGTATTCGCAACACACCCCTACCAGTCTGCAGTTTGATTTGGCTTTGAAATCTTGTATTTTGAATGGGATGATTAGTGCCAATGGTAAATTTAACTGTGAGAAAGATGATGCAGACGTTTTGTCAAATTTGCGTGAATTTGTGTGTAAGATTGAGAGTGTAGGAGCAACAGACTCGTGTCTGTGATGTTACAATTTGTCTTTCTTGAAGGGGGGAGAGGAAGTGGAGACAACATGTGCCTGGATCGCCTCAATGCCCTCAAATCCCATAGATAATCCTCTAATAGCTGAAGAGGCCACAAAAAAACCTTTCAAATTCTTAACAAAATTCCCAATCTAAAGTCCTGCCATTCTTGTTTTGTGTCCTTCATTAATTGCCACCGTACTCCTCCATGTGAGGGAAGTAATGTTGTGTGTGTATGTACCGAACCAAAGGAAATTATTATTAAAACTTTTTGGGAGTTATCTTTGAAAATTTTCAAATTTTTAGAAATCAAAGGACATACACCCAAACCTTCTTGAGGAAATTCAAAATTCTTTTCAAAATTCAGAATTTCAATTGTTTGGCTGTAAAGGGCATTGCTCTAATATTCAAAATTCGTTAAAGCTGTTGCTGAGCAAGCAGGCAGTTAATGAGTTCTGTGTGAGGATCTCAACTTCTTTAAAAAGAAGTAGGTTCAGGTAGTTTAACATGTAATAGTTTTAGTTTTAAAGTATTTTAATTTGAAACCTACTTCTTTTTAATTGTTTTCTTTAGAAACGTGTGTTGACCCTGGAGCCTAATTTATTTGTTCTTTAGTTACAACTTGGTACATCATGGTACTTATTGCCAGTGTTGTTGGAGAAATGTCATGTTGCATCAGTTTTGTAAAAATGCAGACAAATGTTGCATTTATAACAGAAATACAAATATACTAGGTTTTACTTCATTGTGTTCTGTTGCTTGATATACCTAGTTTCTATTGGATGTTTGGATCTGATTTTAAGAGAAAAATGCTTGTATTGAGAAACACATTTTTATATGCTCCAGGGTCCATTTTTAATGTATTTGCTGACGAACTTGGCAAATTTCTCCCTTCTGAAACAATTTATGGTTGTTTCAAAATTTGGTCTGGTGCGTTACTCTCCTTTCTTTTGTGTATTGTTTAGATATATACCTGGTAGCACAAGCGCTGGATATAAGATTGCATTTCTGGTGTTAGCTGCACTTTAAAACCATTCCACATAGAAAAGGATGTTATTTTTTCATCCTTCTGTAGGATGCAAAACAATGAGTGGCCTATCCTTGGAGTAAATAACTCAGTATTAATTTTCTTCAATAATTTCACTACTGCTGCCATTGAACTATAATTTATTAGTAATTTTGTATAAATTGTATGTAATGATCAGCTCCATTACTGCTGCTCTACTTATTGTCTGGAAGCAAATTACAACTAGCATTCTCTCTGAGAAGTGCTAGGAAATGGAATGTTGGATAATAATGAAAAGAACTCAGTATTTAAAAATGTTTTCAAAACATTTCTTTAAGTGTCACTTATATTGTCTTGGACTCCAATTCGATAAACAATGAAAATTGGATATGATTGGTGAATTAGTGCAACAATAATTCAAACTTAGTCATTTAAAGTATCAAATATATTAACAAGATAATGTTTGTAAAAATAATTTGGAAAATATATGAGGAAAAGGAGGAACAGACTAATTTCATGAAATAAATAGCTACTTTTTCATTCCAAACTCAATAATTTTAGAGATAAATTGATTGCACTTGGTGTAAGACAACCAAGCTTCTGACATTCTAAAGAGATTGCAACAACAATTATTCATTTTTCAAAATTTGTACAGAGTATTAAAATTTTACTTTTAAAAGAATTTTTTTGTATTGCTTTTCCACTTAAATGCTGGATGACCTTATACATTTAAATACGACATTTCAAAGATGGTATTGAAACCATGACTTTGTATATAACATGGAAATGCTGTTGCTAAGGCAGTGAAGCATTTTTGCTTGCTTGAGTTGTCATTAATGGTAAAGTTACAGTTGGATGATAGTAATTAAATGATCTATTGTTAATTTGGAAAATCAATATGTTACGTTCATCTAGTTATTTTATTGCAATTTCACAAGTAATGTATGTTGCAGTGCTTGAACGTGCAATATGGTTAAACAAATTTGAATGTCAATAACGATTTTTGATATATCAAAACCAGTCTTTCATTTTTAAGTAATTTGTCATAGCAAATGGATTTTTAATCACTTTAGTTGTTAGATGGAAGAATAATTCCCTCCGAAGGCACTTTTGATATCAAGTGTTCACATAATGGTATTGTTAAGATTTTGATTTATTGTACTCATGTCATTGAAAATAAAACAACATGATTGTTGTGAATTTGTGAGGTTTTGGTATTATGTTTAATTTCCAATATTAATCATTATAGTATTAATTGGAGAATTTGTATTAATTCTCTTAAAAGAAAAATAATGTACCATTTTTTTCTGATTTACTTTTAAATAAATCTGTGCCACTTTATTTTATTGAGTTGTTTGTCATCCTCGGTCCTTTCCTGGCAGGTATCTACATCCCACAGGAAATCCTAAAATAAATGTAAATTACGCAGAATTATATGAAAAAAAAATACTGCCGCATCTAATGCTGGAGGTACGTTAGTCATCGTGCCCCACCACGACAACCCCCCCCACACCGCTCAGTTTAATTACATTTTCCGCCCCGTTCGAGCGCAAGCAGTACTAACGCTAGTCGCGAGAATTAACACGTAGTTGGTAGCCCTGGTTGCTTCCCGCCTGGTAACTACTATCCAATGTCTTGCCCGCCTGCTCCGCACTTGTTCGTCACGTTCTTCTGGATTTTTGGTTATTGACTGTTCGCCTGCGACCTGGATTGCTCTTGTGGATTTTTGGATATTGATTTTTTGGCTGGACCTGGACTGCTCTTGTGGCTTTTTGATTATTATTGAGTTTTGGCTGCGGACCTGGGGACTGCTCTTGTGGATTTTTGGATTATTGTTTTTAGAGCTGCGACCTGGACGGCTCTTGTGAATTTTGGATTATTGATTTTGGCTGCGACAGGGGGACTGCTCTTGTAGATTTTTGGATTATTGACTTTCCGCTGTGACGGGGGACTGCTCTTCTGAAAATCGGGTAAATTAGATTGTTCACAGATTCTCTTTATTAAAAAACAAAATGTGTATTCAGCATGTCTGAATTTATATGTACAATTTTGTGACAAGGTTTTTCTGTGAATAAGAACTTACGGAAACATGTTCGAGAGATCATGGCGTAAACATGTGATTTCTCTTGATACATATGCGCCAAAGTGTGCCTCCCAACAAACTCTAGATCATGTGAGTTTGGGGGAGAATTACTTTCATCTGAATACGAATCTTTTGAGGCCATTACACGAGTCATAATATTCAGTTGAGAAAGGTCCAACACTTCTTTGAAAGTGAAATATTGCGTTTCAACAGTGTGAATAACCACAATTGAAAGGAAACGTATGCACAGTTTTACAGGCCCAGAGGGAAGTAAAAAACTCAAAAAGTGGTAGGCCAGAAATACACCTTTCCATTGTTTCTAGATCTGGAACGTTGTTCCTGCAGGTGCAGAAAGCGCCGTCTCAAAATTCAGGGACAAAGAAAATTGGAGGAACCTGTCCAGCCTCAATGAACGTTAGTGTGCATGAGGACGGCACAAGTGAATGTACAGTTCTATTGCGACACGCATGTGGGTCATCCCATAAAAGACTGGAACACCTTCGCCGCTCGCTTCGGAGGGATATAGCTGAAAATCTTTCAAAAAAAATTCCAAAACAGGTTAATTCAAGATCAAATTCCAGTATAATAGAGAGAAACAAATTTTCTTTTGAACAATATTATGAAAATTGCAGATATGGTTAGCAATTTAGAAACTTCTGAAGAAGTATCTGAAAAATGGAGAGATTGTTGGCTCAATTGAACATCAATGGCAGCTATAAAAAAATTGAGAGGTTAGTATTTCTTTCATTGAACTGGGCATGATAATTAGACCACGGATATATTTAGGTAAAAACCTATTTTTTCCTGGATACCTTGTACTAATGACGATCTCTCATTGTTAATAAAAATACGTGCACTTCATAATTTCACTCAGAAATATCTGGTTTGTAATATACTTGACCATACTTTTCTAAATGGTTCTTTTACTTTTTGCTGTTACTTTTTTTTCTCCGATACCATCTTCTGACATACGAGGCACGTTGCTGCTCCCTCTCTCTCTCTCTCTCTCTCTGAATAAAATTTCGTTTTTTCAGTTAGCATTGCACCGGATTATTCATAAATACTCGATTTCGTTCGGGGACCTGCCATGATTTGCACCTCATGACTTACTATTTCTGAAAGAAAAATCTGAAGTTCAGTAAAAAGTGAAGGACAGCTCAGCCGTCGGAGATATGCCAACTTTCCTGGTTCTCGTGCGGTGCCCACGGGGCGCGGGCTTCCCGGCGCCCCAAGAAGGGGCTCAAATGGGGCGTTTGTGCCAAAGAGTAGAACTCTTTGGTTTGTGCGCATCTGACCTAGAGGACAAACAATTTGAAACTGTTTATAAAATAGTATTGTCGCAAATATTACATACTGATTCCATATAATATTGATTTATGATTTTATCTTTGAGAAAATATATATAAAGCCTAACTGAGATGCGATGATAGAACTTATTTTAGGCACCTAAAAACCAATATTTTAAAACCTAAAAATCCGCGGGTCTAATGATAATGAATGTACTATTAAATTTGCCACATAATAATACTTTCCTTTTTTCCCCTTCAATAAAGGCGATCCGTAGAGACCTCTTCTGGGAATGAAATTCAAACTTCTCCATCATTCGGAAATAAAAAAATTGTGCCCCAGAAGAGATTCTTCAGTACGAGTACTGAGAAAAGGGGGAAAAACGGAAGGAAAAGGGTTAAACGTCCAAGAACTGATGTAACAACTGTGGCCAGCAGTTTGTAATAAGAGAGAGAAATGTTACTGCAGACAGTCCATTCAACCTTCGCCACCCTGTGGAAGTAACAGAGAGGAAGCTGGTATCATAATTAGGGATCCAAAACGAATAATTTTTGGCACCTTTTGAGCATTTAAAAATTCTGTTGTTTTGAAACCTCTGTAAAATAGAAAAAGTACAAGAGAATATTTTATTGTAGAATATCAATTTTTTTGTGGGGCCCCATTTTTCTCTCCTAGTGTAACACATTCCAAATATAAGACCATTAGTACAAACTAATATAACGCTGTTGTTGCACAAAGTCTATCAAGTACTTTGTGTCAGTATTTATTTAATTTTACATTTTTTTACTTAAATATGTTACATATTATTTTCCAATCTTATCTATAATTTTTAAGGAATATTTTTTTTCCATATCACAAAATAAAGGACAAGGCTTTGTTTCTACGTTATTGGAAGTATTTTCAAATTTATGGAGAAAAAATCATTATAAATTAGTGGTACAAATTGAAGCAAAACTGATCAGCCCTTGCCTCTATAATCAATTTCCATTAGAATTAAAAGCACATCTAAAATGCTGATGCATATGGATGTTCTTTTGGTCACAACAGTTCCTGAATGGCTCTTGGCTTGGTTTGAGTACTTATAAAAAATGTTTGAAGTTTTGTTGTTTCAAGGAAGCCCCTGTATCTTCAACCCATTGTACAAATAAAGGACATTTTTCTACATAATTCTAGTGATATTTCTTTAATTTTGTTGTGTTGAAAAGAAAAATTCCTTATTCGTATTGATAAACCGTTTTTTTCGTCTCTAAGCCGCATTTTTTTTTTCGAAAAATACTAACTCATGAAATGGGGATGCGACACATGAAATTTTTTATTTAAAAAGATCATTGAAAGAAAAATAAAATTGTATGCCGAAATAATACGTATTTTTCATAAAATGTACGTATAAAATAAATTAATTAAAATTAAATTAAACGTATTAAATAATTATTAAAATATGATATAATTGAAAATTTAATTTTGGTCTTTTCTTTCGCGCATTTACAAATTTACCAACGATGATAGAAAATATTATTTTTCAAGTACATCGTTTTTTGTGCTGAACGGATTAAAAATACTCAGACGGTCTTTTGCTATTTTACTTCGTAAATAATTTTTAACACTTATCCTGGCAACCGGGGTCCATTGGATCCAGAAGCAAATATTTTCAATATTTTACGTGAAAACTGTCGAAGGTGATAGGATAGTTTTTGTGATTTTGTTTGCTACGGTGTTTTCTAAAATATACCTGCAATCATTTTACGACGGTGTTACTAAATAATAAATTGAAGAAAAAAAAACTTTGTTATTTCAGCCGCAACCGGGCAAGCGGGGTCCCATTGGACCCAGATTGCTTAATCTGCGTGTAATATTGCATATTCTAGTTTTCTTGGTTGCGGGAAACGGCAAACCGTTGCACAGGGTTTCCGGAATGTATTCCAACAATTCTTGTTTAACTGCTGGATATTTACATTTCTTGCCACATTCCTGCGATTGATATTTTCTAACGCGGTTTTGGCTTGAGTACACCGCCTCACATTCTTCGTATTAACGTCGAACCCAGCTGTTCGATTCCCCTATTGTTCGCAAACTTCACCGCGGCTTACACACGGAATTTGTACTTTACGTACGTATCGTAAAAGGGAAAGTTATGTAATGCTGCGCGAAAAAACAACGGCGGATTGTAGGCAGAAAACTCCTATTTGCAGGGCCCTGGTAACGAAAAAAAGTGGTAAATGTCCTTGTTAAATTAAGAAAAAATATCCTAACATGTGGCGGCGCAGCCAGAATCGCTGTTTTGTGGGTCCTTGATACCGAGAAACCAATTGAAAGCAAAACGCTGTCCGTCTGTGCCCAATGCTAGCGACTAAAACCGTTCAGGACGATTTTCTCCAAAATTGATAGTCCCCGATCGATCTGGCTGATCTCGCGGGCCCATTGAATTTGAAACCGATATTTTAATTTTGGGGGGTACTTTACATGAGGCCCCCTGAAACATTTTCAAAATTTTATCAAAAAAGAATCCATTTTTTTCTTTTAA
>JAHLJT010005437.1:71752714-71843522 GCA_031308135.1 Acheta domesticus
GGCGGCGAAGTCTGCTACTCGTAATACTCGTATCGACGTTCCTGCTGTGCGATGTCCGATGTTAGGCTACTTGACAACGATCGCATCTGTTTAGAGCGTGGCAAACAGAGTGGCACAATACCAATTTTAAACTAAGTGGGATAAAGAATTCTGTAATTCCCTGGCGTTCCTCATCTCGCTCCTCTAGGCGTGAGGAAGTAATTTTAACTCGTCTTCGAATTGGACACTGCCATTTTTCCCACGGTTTCCTCCTTCGAGGAGAAACTCCTCCCGTATGTGACTCATGCGGGACGGCTCTGTCTGTGGAACACGTCCTCCTGAACTGCAGGAAATATTTAGGCAACCGACGAAGACATGGCCTGGGCAACTCGCTAAGGGAGGTGCTCGGGGATGACGATTCCGCGCTCTCAAAAGTTTTTTGCTTCTTGAGGGAAAGCGGAATATATAATCTTATTTGAGAGAATAGAATAGTGTTTTACTTTTTGTTGTTTTATTTTTGGCCCCTTTACAGCCAACTTTTAGTTCTACTATGAATTTTACGTGTTTGTTATATATTCTTTCTGTCCTACTACTTGAATACTCGATGTAGAATTCAAGTCTCTCCTTATGTATATGATTTTAATTAGAGGGTAGGCTCCATCTGTAACACATACTGAACCTATTCCCTTTTTTAAAATACTTCGACATGGGCGCCAATGACCTTGGCAGTTGAAGCGCCCTCTAAACCTTAATCAATCAATCATTAAAAAGTTCAAAATTATTGTAAATATCTCCAGAGTCGATTTCCAGGGGTTGTGGCCATGGTATATGTTGTGTGAATGACGCACTGTGGCCGTTAGTAGCAGTGTTTCCGCTTTCCGCTTGGTCTGCTGGTAGTTGTTTCATTGAAGCCGTTATCGTCTCCATTTGCGTTTTCAGTTCTTGGAAAGATTTGCCAACCATTCGAAAAATTTCAGCATTTTTTTGAGCTTCTTGTGCTTGTTCCTGTTGTAATTGCTGTAGAAGTAGTGTTTGTGAGGCGAGAAAACTTGCAAGGTTCTTTTCACTCATCGTGCCGAAAATTTAACCACATGCACACTTTCTTAGCTGTGTTAGAATTCTTCGAAAACTTGATGTTCGAACTCTAATGGACTTTTATTAGAATCGTTATTAGAGCGCCACTCCTGACACCATGTTTTATAAGTGAAAGAAAACTAGTAGAAATAGTTAAAAGTTGAGTTATTTTACGACACTGTATATACACTTCGCTTACTTCTCTCCTCTCGCCTGCTCCTGCCTGCTTCCTTGACCAACATTACAACCTCCACTCTGTTACCAATATAACAAGACTATTAAGTATTTAAAAAATGCAAAGGGGAAATAGTAAAAATCTTTAGTTGCATCTTCATGCCAACAAGGATGTAAGAGAATGAATCATCCAACACTGGAATTGAAAAGAAGCTATGCTTTCTTATTGGTGCATATAAAACTTCAACCATACATTTGGCTTGTAATAGTGGCACAACTCAAAAAATACGAATTTTGAGTTAATGCACTCTCCAGAGTTGAAGATTGGTCTATCTACGAGCAGAATATCTTGCAGTAGAATATTCCATCAACAAATAGTAGAAGTGTGGATGCAATAATAATGTATTTCCATAAAAGGTTTAAAAAGTCAAACTCAACACCTGATTTTTTGAGTTGTGCCACTATTGCAGAGCACGAACGATATGATGAGTTCAAAAGACTTTTAGATGTAACATAAAGATGATATTGCGTGAAACTGCTAAAAGAGAGAATACGTTGTAAAGAATTTACTTTACAGATTTGGTGATTTACTTGTATTATGAGCTTCCACCAAATAGCGTAAAGAAACCAAGCGTGGAATCTTTCAAAAAGGATGTAAAGAATTATATTTACTGTTGTTGTTCTATGTGATATATTTATCTTAATTAAAGTTCATTGAGAAGATTCATCATGTGAAGTGTTGTGTAAGGCATGGATTTTTTCTGCTGTAATGTGGCATGGTGTAAATTTTCAGTACACTATGCCTCCCCATGACCTCAAAATCTTGCAATTTTCCATCCCTATCCTGGTAATTAGTTGTGAAAATAGGTTGAGGGGGAAGTAACCGCTTCCAGACACGATCAGTGACATCTAGTGTCAACTTACCTCCCTGCTGCTGCAACTGTTCGAACTCCTACGGATTACATTGGAACTGGAAATATGTAGTATTTGTGCTACACGGGCTCACAAGCCTCCTAGCTGAGATAGTTGGAGAAACAGGCAGTTTTTATTTATTCATTTGGTCAAAAAACAGTAAAAACTGTATATGACGAATGGGGGAAGAGATTATCTGCGCACATTTTCTTGAGGCCCAAAATTTTAAAAAAAAACGCGAAATCAGCAACATTTAAAACCCTAGAAAAAGAATTTAGAAAAATAGAAATTAGAAAAATATTTGTTCCTGAGTTAAAGAAAATCAATTTCAACGGTAAATGAACTGCTGATTTGATTTTTCTGCGTTGCTAACAAAATAGTAACGGGCATCAATTCTACTCCTACCATTACAAGCAAAAGGAGTGCTTAACAAAACGTGCGCACAGTGAAGCTACATTTACGTCCAGAAGCAAAACAAGGGGCCATCTCAGCATTTGCTCAATGGATCAGGGAAACTGGACAAAACCTGATCGAGAACTAGCAGCTGTCACTCGGCGTGGGTGGGGAATAAGTGTTCAAGATGGACACAAATGATACTTACACATACCACTGCTCGTTACCGGGTAGTAGGTCTACAAAAAAATGTCTACGTAAATAATGTCTAATATTTCAGGTCAAATGACACTTGGTCTACTCTAAAAGGTTGACTTGGTAAATGTCTACTCATCGTGCTAGTCTGTATTAAAAATGTCTAATGTAAGTATGTCTATTGCCTAAATGTCTACAGGCAAAGGTGTCTATGTACAAATGAATATTGCAATATGTCTACATATAAAAAGGAACTACGTTATCCGTTATCCTGTCATGTAGGGTATACAATTGATAATCATGGAAGGGACGCTTTTAAAAGTGCCATCTCCTAAAATAAGAGAGCTGAGTAACATAAGTCTTAAAGCTTCATCTGTGGCAGACATTAGTTGGTCAAAAATGTTAGGGCCCGAGTCGTAAACAAGGAATGTCCGGATCGTATGTAGTTGATCCGGACCGTAATTGTATGGAGACATTATTTCCAAGACAGCAATAATTTTCAACAACAACGATCTTGTTTTATTCTGCTGTTGATTTACTCTGCGTAACAATGCCTGCATTTCTGGCATTAAAACGCGTTTCCTTACTGGATGTATTGCGAATTCTTTCTTGGACTATAGCTGTTGGTGGACGATTGGTCGACGAAAATTTCAAGCCTCTTTGTCTTATGTCATCAAGTGTCTTCCTCGCCTGAATTTCTGATCGCTGAGGTCTTCGTAATTGTGAATTTTAGTTCCCAGAGTTCCTTCTGAATTTGACCTAGTTATACAAGTTGCATTGCAAATATTTCTCTGGGAGCCTCTCCAGTAAAAGGTTCTTTCATTCGAAAATCCAGTTACGATAATGTACTTAACTACATATTTTTATATACTTTCAATTTATTATTACAGTAGATAATATTTTAACAGTACTCAGACATTTCTGTTAGATTGTACAGTGAAGTACATCAGAAGAACGACGTTTTCTTGTACTTCAGAAATAAACTTTGGTCAGGAAATTAATAAAGAGGCGGCGATACATAACGTGTAATTTGTAAAAGACAGGACGAAATTATTATTAAATTAATATTGTATTAGAACAATGCATGTAGAGAGAGACATTATTATTTAAAAAGAAAAGACAGTCGTGACTTGTTTTGACAAGCAACGAAAGAGAGTTTAACACCGGAGATATATACTCTTTGCCGGAGATCGAACCAAGAATGGAGACAAAAGAGATGTCGATTTTGGTAAAGATGCGTTGAGACACGAGCAGTGACGGATCGTATGTTGCAGGAAGAAAGTTATTAGAGGAGTTTTGTTCGCGCTGAGGTACGGATCGTATGTTGCAGGCAGAGTGGAGAGAGTTTTCTAAAAGTTATTTAGACACGTTTTTAATCGCGGCGAGTTACAGAGTGAACTGTAGGCCGAGACGCAAAACTTTCTGAGAAATAGTTGCAGAAGTGAAATTCTAAGGGACGCGATCGTAAGAACATTCGGACGCGACATGAACTTTTGATGGTATTTACGTAAGTACGTAATTACTTACGTGTGTGGATGTAGCAGCAACGGACTTTGCAGCCAAAACAAGAATGATGATTCATGGTAAATGGTAGCAACAGAGGCCAAGATTGCAGCTTAACTCGTCAACAGGAAAGTATATTCGGGAAGAAATAAGAACTTCATTTGTCAGAAATATAATTGTTCAAAGACCAAGAATGTTCCTAAATTTAAATTAAATTTAAAATTAAAGAAATTGTTTTTTTAAGTTAGTTGATGGCCATCAACAGTTAATTGTTAACATCAAAAGATAATTATTAATATCAAAAGGGAATTGGTAATATGAAAAGGGAGTAATTAATATCTAAAAAGTTATCAAAATTAAATACTTTTTGAAAGAAAAGATTTTCGAATAAAGAACACGGCCGACACATATCACCGATGTCGCCAACAGCTATACCACTGTTGTCAGTATTAAAATAGAAACCGTTCATGAAAACCATCTTCATTTTCGTTATTTGCTAGTAAATATAAAAAGATTACCAACCGAAACCTTGTACAAGCGGTGTTTTTTAGCCCACGATACTAGGAGGAGAGCCCTGAGAGAGTAAGTATTGTAATATCACGAAAACGCCCGTGGACGTATTTTTAAATATGTCACAGTTTGATACTGATGATCATAAACACATGACAGACGCACTCAGCTAATAAAACTCTCTAGGCTCTTCATATATTTATTCTTTCCAAGTTAATTGCAACAAGGGCAGATTGCATAACTGGAAAATCTGCTGCTATTGTGAGTCGCTAGGAAACCACTGTCATCATTATAAATGACACTCAAACATCAAGCCCAAAGAAGTTTGGTACAACATTTAATGCACAAGACATCTAACACAACAATATTTGAAATCTTCAGAAAATAATGACTAACATTATGCAATGCCAAGGTTTTCTCATTCTAATCTAGTCATGCAAAAAAATGAAATTTTGTATGTTTGTAAATTTTATATTTAACAAATGTTCACCAAAAAAGTTTTCTTTCTGGAGCAGAAATTTAATATTAAAAAGGTTAATTTTAAAAGGAAAAACTGTCATTATTACTGAGCTAGCCACCCAAATTATTGCGTCCATAATTCGAAACGAAATTAAAATAAATAAATAGATAATTGTTTTTATGAGAGAAAGTCAGGAACCATTACATGGGTTTAAATACGTGATATATAATTAATGTAGTAAAAATAAGATAGCAAAGAAACGTAAGGAAACATTACAATAGTAAGTAGATATATTAGTTGTGGACGTTTCATCGTTAGACTTAATATAACTGTAGGCCACATTTTTATTAGGCATTTTTTTCTATTAAACCTAAATGCAATTAGACATTTTTCCTGTTGATCCACTGAACTTCAAGCCACTGTTCTTTTAACTGACTCATAATTATAAGATAAACATTTTGATCCTTCAAAATTTTCTTTTATGTACTATTGTACTATTAAAAACTGCTAATGGTATTTTATCAACTACTGTTATTACTTAGCAAAGGGCACGTTTGATACTTTGCTTAACAAAAGTCGTCCATGTTTTTGCAAAACATGACATAAACTGAAAACATGTTTGATAGTTTGTCTATTGACTGTCATGAGCCAGTTGACTTTGAAAACATTTTACATTCAAAATTATTATAGAATATAAATCCAAAAGTTTCAACTTTTTTAAGTTAATTGATTTCATACAAAAATTCTAATAAAGAATGAAAATTATCTAAAGTTTTACATTGTTTAGCTATCACTTTGCTTATCATACTTCATATCAGCCTTCCGGGTTCACAGCGCGGATCCACAGGGTGGGAAATGAGAAAATTTCTCCCATGCACACATACACAAATTTTGCAGTAACTATTAATTTCTCGGTTGTGCCGCTAGGAGGCGCATGATCAGCACTGCTCGATACAGTCGCGATCATGTGACTCCTAGCGGCACAACAGAGAACGACGCAAAATCCTGTGAGATATTCCATTTTGATGACACATCCCCAAGCGCCAAGAAAGAAATATCGAAGTACAGGATGGGGAAATAAAATAACACTCGCGATTTCCTTCTTCTCCATCTGCTGAAATTAAGCACCAATCATCAATAAACTACACTCAATTGTTTTTCAGAGAAAAAAATCTACAAAAGTTAAATAGGATGTTGGTGCCATTTCCACACTTTCGAGAAAAATTAGTTTATTGTGATATGCCAAAAGACCCCACGATATTTGACATGAAAATAATGGTATCAAGCCTGCCATTACGAGGATATCATACATATTCTGGACGTTATGGAGACAAAGAATAGACGTTAAGGCAACGTGTCAATAAACGTAGAGATTCAATGTTCCATATCAAAGCACGATAATATTATATGACTTTTCGTCACGGCTTCGTTGTCATAAGATGCTTCAAATGTAAAGTAGACTTTGGAAGTGTTGGCTTTGTGGAAAGTAACATTTTCTCAGTTTTATAAAAAGCAGTAGAGCTCTGAACATCAAATGCTAAGCGCTATGTGTTAATGTTAGTTTTGATTGTAATCTGGGTTATTTGGTAGAAGATATTGCGGCGAATAGTTGATAGTTAATCCTTATAGATCGACATAGTGTAGAATTAAAGTTCAGAAATATTATCAATCGTAAATTATAATGTGACTTTTGGGTTTTGCGTGTTAAATTTAATTCATTTAATAAGACTTCATATTTTCCGAAGGTTTTTGTGTTAGGATAGCTCCGTAGCTGGGTAGAAAAAAACTAATAAGTTGATTGAGATAGTCGCGAGCAGTGTTGCCAGTGTAGCAGATTCGTCGCTAGATCTAAGGTCCGATTAAATTAAGAAGGTGATTGACATTTGTGAGTGGAGGGGAGCGACGTTGCCCGGTCGCAAACCACTGAGCACGTGTTACCGGGACACGAAAACAAACACTTCAAAAATTACGTGTAAAAGTGTAAAAAATACGACAAAAGCCCAACCTCAACGCAACTCATCACAACACAGTACACATTGCGCGCGCAGCACAGGCAGAAACGCGGGCGGCGCGGCGGCAGGGAAGTCGCTGTGCGATGCTCAAATGTTCCCTGTGTTCGGCAGTGGCAACTGAGCGACCAGACACGTCACGTTTTGTCTCTCTGGTTGGCAGCTGCCATGGAAACGGGAGAGGCGTCCTGACGTCACACAGAACTGTCAATCACCTTCTTAATTTAATCGGACCTTAGCGGAATTTGAACAGTTTTAACGGAGAGAAATGATTTAGCGGCTAGCGGAAAGAAAAGAATCTGGTGGTATTCTAGCTAGAAGGTTTAAACATGTTTTCTATTTATACATTTTTGGTTAGGAGACCTCGAAAATTGATGGGAACATGGAAGCTATGATAAGATACGTGTAATAGAACATTCCGTCCTTTATTATCCAAAGTAAACAAGTACAGTCATGGACATTAATGCCTGGTCTGTTCATATATTGCAACGCCCCCTGGTAGGGAGGCCGTTGTAACCCCAGCTCCTGTCGGATGTAATCGCAACTTACCTGAGTAGGGTGCCGACTAGTCTCAGCGGTAATGTGCGATGGAGATTCTAAAATTTAGCTTGAGAGCATGGACGAGGCTCGACTATTCATTATGGAATAGTGAACACATGCTGTTGTTGATTTTGAATAATGAACTTTTAATTAAAGTGTTGAATAATGATAATTTAGAATTTTCATTGAAGAAATTAGAAAGAAACAATTAATTCTCGTCGCGTGAGCTCAGCGATCGTTGCTTAGCGTCATTTTAAGGCGCATAAAGAAATAGCAAAAAACACAAATTTGAAGCGTTCTTAAGACTAACAATCTTACTGGCTAGAATACAATTTTTACTTAGAAATAGTTAATGGAGAAGATGGCCAAGCGCGGCCTTTCATCTCCGACAAGGAATTTACGCCGTGCAGTTGCACAAAAAAATTTCCAGTTCAGTGGGTCGCCGTGAAAAGGCGATTGTCAATGGGCCCAAGCTGGGCCTTACGTTTACAGTCACCGGAGCGGTCGTCGACCTCTCTGGGGTGGATGGCCGTGGTAGTCCACTCACTCCCTGCAACAGCTGGACTCACTCACTCCCTGCAACAGCTGGACTGACGAAATTTCACTCGTTCTCGTTTGTAATGCTGTTCAAGGTGTGTAGGCAGAAGCGACACTCCAACGATCAGACGAGGACAACTTTCAATTTCACCAATTAGTTGACTGATCGCGAGATGACGAATAGCGCGCTTAATTGCAAAGTCAGCAGAACAAGACTCAGTGAACAGACGCTCGCCCTACACTTAACGAGTTCTGTTATAATAATTAGACGAGATTCACTTTCCCATGAATTTCGCTGATGGCTGTTTGCCACATCAGGAAATAAAAGCAAAAAACAGCAAAGTAAAGTAAAGTTCCTTTTAACTTTGTCATAAAATCGCGTTCGCACTCTTTCCGTTCCCGACACGTCCGTCTCCTACCGAGTCTTTCACCATAGTTTTCCCTCTTACAAGTTCGAAACATGTACCGCCCCTCTCTCCCCTCTCCTATCTTTTCGAAAGCTTCTCGAACATTCTCCCCGAGATCCAAAAGGCTGCTCTTTATTGGCTCTAAGCTCCTGCGTCTCAATTTGAGAAGCGCCAATCGTCTTATGCGTATATTCTAATGAATGAAATATGATCTACAACTGTATTTACAAATTTTACCTATGTTCTCAATATTTTTCTCATTAAATCCTGGTAGCTACCTTTCCTACCTAAACTGCAGTTATGATTTTCTAATGTAATCTTAACTTTGATCCCTTGTTTTCTAATAATAACTTATACACACAGAGATACACATTACATAACAAAAATCACTAATAAAACACACGATATACAATTCAAATAATGATCCTGAAAAAGAAATACATGCACACACAATGTTCAAAAATTTTTTAACTCCTTTGAATCAATTAATAATATAACACTTAATTCTTACAATTGAAATTTGGCTCATCCTTAGCCTTTCAGTATAAAAAAATTTCGTTTGACAAAGTCTTTAGCCAGTCCCTCAAATGCTATAATGAAATAAATAGTCGGACGGCTTTTCTCCCATTCAGTATTTCATACAGCTCACTTTTGCTAAGTGTTATTTATACTCTTAAGTCAATTATACGTGAATTCAGTTAAATAGTTTTATGTAAGAACACAATTTTTACATTATTCACAAGAAATATCTGAATCTGATTCTAATTACAACTTTATGAGAAAAAGAAATGACTCGACTAATTACCAAGACAACTGTTCTGTGAAATTCTAATTTGAAATTTCGTGAAAGTTTTTTCGGTATTTGTTTAACTCACGACCGGTGACCTCACGAAGAATACTCTGCGCTGCGTAGTCGGCTGCAAAACGGCGTCCACGCCTCCAAGGTCGCTGGATTTCTGCACCGCTCCGTGTTGCCTGCCGCGTTGAAAAGTGGGATGCCTCCGAACGCCGTCTCTCATTGCTTAGCGACGTTTTACCATCGGTCACTCCAAGATGATGGTCGCATAAGAATACAAGTTGAGAGCTTCCAATTATGACTTCGTAATGGTAATGAGCCAAACTAGTTGTAATATCAAACAGAGTTCTTATAATTCTTGAGATTCAATAAGTACATTTCAAGAATGAGATTTCCGAAAATAATACAGACTTTCTTATACGTCGTAGCCTACTACGTGTCGCTCGTCGTCTACGCCGTGCACAAAAAAATTAACTGTTCACCTCGGCGGCTCAAACACGATAAGAAGCGAATTCTTTTGACTGCTCACCTCGACGACTCGAACTAGAATAGGAATGAATTCTCTCTACATCAGTTCATGCCGTTTCCGTTTGTTCCCCAAAAGTTTCTGATTGGTTACTATCAGAGTGCGTTCTGAAATGAAACTCCTGGCTGTCGCCATCTCTACGCCACCAGAGAAACTATTAGTTAATAATATGGTGTCGAGTTTTCTCTTCTATTTTTCTCCATGGTTTAAAATGTAATCGACAATTAGCGGTTACAATATATATATATATATATATATATATATATATATATATACACATATATATATAAGATTATTATATTTGTGAGTGTAAGTGCTTCAAATAACTTCAAATAAAGTATTTTGAAAACTCAAAAATTTTCTGTGAAAATGAGCTTCAAATTTCGCATTTTTTGTAGTGCTAAAACGCCATTTTCTCTTAAACGACACATAATTTTTAAAAGAACATTGCCATTTACGGCTAGGTTTTTGCGTTCTTTAATATTCTAAAATTCGGATTTCCTATTCTACCAATAGGAAACCGAAAAATTAAGAAAATGACAAAAAATGTACTTTTAGCGGTGATAGATGGTACCTGGCAAGAAAGAGTATGTGGCAATTCCGAATAGCTAGCGAAGACCCAAGAAAATAGAAAACTAATACGGGAAAGTCTGTGCCATTCTGTAGCACCACTAGTTTCGCGCAGCATTACATGACTTTCCCTATACTACGTATATCACTCCGTGTATACGTACGTATACGGAAAAGTAAAAATACAGTGGCAATATTCAAAGTGATTCAGTAACAAGTGTTATTAGCTCTTTCCAGCTATGAAATTTACGAAGTAGCTTAAACATTTCAATCAAAATATCGTGGAAATGTTGCAGAAAACCTCTCATATATTGTCTTTGGGCATTTGTTTAGAGTCAAATTTCATAACTGAGATCTGTTAAAGATCTTGCAAACTTATGAACAAATGAACATTGCTCATTATTACTTTCCCGTGTACGTACATATATACGTAGTATAGGGAAAGTTATGTAATGCTGCGCAAAAAGACGGCGGATTTTCAGCAGAAAAAATTTCATTGCTGGGCCCTGATAACGAAAAAGTGGATAAATCCAGTTGCTAAAGTAAGAAAAAAATCCTCGTGGTATAGCCAGAATCTGTTTTGTGGGTCTTTGTTACCGAGAAACCAATTGAAAGCAAAACGTCTGTCTGTGACCAACACTAGCGACTAAACCGTTCAGCCGATTTTCTCCAAAATTGATATTCACCGATCGACCTGACTGGTTTCGTGGCTCCTTGAATTTGAAACATATTTTAATTTTTGGGAGTACTTTACATGAAGCCCCCAGACATTTTCAAAATTTTCTCAAAAACGGCTCCTATTTTTTTCTTTAAATTTCTTGTAAGAATAGAGTAAAATACACTTTTTAATGTGTGTCCTATTTTCACGGTTAACTCTGAATTTTTGAAAATTGTGAAAGTTTGAATTTTTTTCGGCGTCATCGTACAACTACAAAATTGAAGATAGAGATTTTTTCTTCAAATAAAATTTGTTCTCCAAAGTGAGTTCTTTCCTCAAGGTCATGTACTTTTTTTGAAACATTGAGTAGTTTTCGTGCAATATTGCCGGCAATATGTGCAATTTTAAAAAATTACAAAAACAAGATTTTCTCAAAAACGGCTCCAAACTTTTTCTTTAAACTTTTGGTAGGGATAGTGCCTAATGAACTCTATGAGATGACATAAACGTCATGTTGCTCTATTCTTTAGTTGTTTTTTTCGAAAATTACACATGTAATTTTTTTGAGAAATCTTTCACACCTGTAATATGCACATTACCAGCCATTGGTAAACACTATTGTATTTGTGAGTTACGTGCTTCAAATGACTTCAAATGAAGTTTTTCGAAAACTCAAAAATGTTCTGTGAGAATCATCAAATCATCATTAATGCTTCAAATTTCGCATTTTTAGTAGCGCTTGTACGCCATTTTCTTAAAAAGGCTACAAATTACTAAAAGAAAATTGCCATTTAGGTCGAGGTTTTAGTATTCTTTAACATTCTTAAATTAATATTTCCGTTCTTCCATTAGAAAACTGAAAAATTAAGAAAATGTCAAAAAAAGTGTAGACGGCGTCTATCGCCGCATGCTGACAAGATTGTTTAGCAAGTATGAATAGGCCCAAGGAGGCCCGAGGCTCAAGGAAATAGAAAACTAATATGGGAAAGTCTATTCCATTCTGTAGCACCACTAGTTTTACTTTACTCATTACCTTCAATTCATATAATCTGCAAATATTGATATTGAATCCTCCTCATAGCTTATCTAAAACGGAATCGTGGATTGATCACTTGATTGTCACAGATATTTCTAAAGTATTACTCTATGGTGCGTTTCCTGTTCCGGGTATTTCGAAGCATGACTTACTCTTTGTTATATATTTACTCGGCTAGGTGCACTCGGCATGCATACGTAATACGGGAAAGTAAAAATACCTATACAATGTATAGTATACATGTCAGTTGTATGTTAGAGGTTACTTTTCAAGTTTCTCCTCATATTCTGTTCGATGTTAATGTAATGTTCATACACTTGAAAGAGAAATTTTTGTCGAACAAGTATCAATAAATATATTTTTTTTAAAATATGTTTGCTTCTTGATGTTTCCTACGAACTTAAGTGCGTGAAATGTACAAATATAGTGGAAATTGATTTGTTGGATTTAACAGACACGTTAATGTGTTACTTTAAATTGAACACGTCAGGTGATTGAAGTATGCACCCATCACTTCTGTTGACGTAGAACGGTCGTTCTCGGCGTTTAAACTGATCTTGTCCAATAAGAGATATTCATTTACTCTTGAAAACTTAAGAGGAAGTATTAGTAATTTATTGTGAGACTAACTACGGTACGAATAATTCTAACTAGAAGACAAACAATTAAACTTATTCATAAACAGAATTATCGAAAATGTACAATAATACTCAATCTAAATAATATTGATTTATGTTTCTACCTTTGAGAAATATACTATGCAATAAATTGTATAAATGTGTTGTTTTTTTGCGTATTTCCTGCTTTATTTCTGCCTATTCCATCATTTAAAAGCCTAAAAATACTGAGGTGCTGAAAGAACCTATTTTATGTACCCAACGCTTATTTTAAAACCTAAAAAGCTGGTAGATATCATTTAAAACACATGTACTTGTAAATGCAATAATGAAGACAAATCGCGGCAGCAGCGGTCGGGGCCTACGCAAGGCGTCGATAGAGGAGGGTCCAAGAGCACAATGTGATCGGTAGCGTTTACAGTGTGCCGCGGCTTCGAATGCAAATTAAGAGGATTGTGAGAGCTTACATTCGCCTGGTTATAGCGCCCTAACATAGAAGAAGAAATCTAAAAAGAATAAGGATACGAGAAAGAGGCTTCACGTATTGTTTGTGAAATCTCAAAGACTTTCTTGTTTTTGTCACTCGATTTGAAAGAAGCGCGCTGCGCGCACGGTGTTGCCGAGTTGTGCGTCACAGTCCCCGACACTAGAAAGCGCGCGAACATCTCCCCGTGGACTGATTTAGGTTTATAATTTTGCAAAATTCTCCCATTTGAAATGATAGATGTCCTTCAAATTGCGCGTATTGATTCTTCGAGATGCTAGCTACCAAAAGAAGAGTTTTTAAAAACATTTTCAACAATTAACTTTCTCACAATTTTAGAATTTCAGGTCAGATCTGTCAGGTCACCACCATGTTAAAACAACAAATTTTATGGTTTCGTTACGCGAAAACTAGACGGTAAAATCGATTCAAACTTTCCCAGAACCTCTCATCCTTCCATTAATGCAATAAAAAAGGTATGTTTAACACTTATCTCCCTCTAAACACCTTAAGGTGACATAAAATTAATTTTGCTGCATTCTTTTGTTTGTTTATTTTTAAAAAATACACAAATGTATTTTTTTGAAAAATATCTCACGCCATTGAGATTTTCACATTCCCAGCTATTTGTATAAGTTATTGCATTTGTGACTGGAAGTGTTTCAAATACCTTCAAATGAAGTTTTTCGAAAACTCACTAGTTTTCTGAGAAAAAAAGCTTCAAATTTCGCATTGATAGTAACGTTTGAACTCCATTTTCTTAAAAACTGCTCCAAATTTTTCAATGAAAATTGCTATTTAGGACGAGGTTTTACTTTTCTTTAATATTCTTAAAGTAATATGGCTGATTTTAAGGACAGGGTTCGGCTCACTAAAACAACGGCGCACGGTTCACTTGCGCATGGTTCACTCGCGCGGATCACGAGAATGGATCACTCAGGGAGTGGGAAGATGCCTTTGTGCTTGCATTGTGCATTGTGGTGCGAATGTGTAATGGAGAATTTCAATGGTTAAATGCATAAAATGCGTTGCATGCATAATGTTAAATGCATAAAATGCGTCGGTAATTATGCGTTGGACAGACTCAAGGATGTTTTATGTTAACGCGAGGGCCGAAGGCCCGAGCCTCGTCCTCAACTTGGACACGGGTAGCGAAGCGTCACGATTCCACACGAAAGTGCGTTGGCCACGTGGCCGTGTGGCCGGGCACACTGTAGCGGCGCCGCGAGTGACTCGTTCGGAACCGAATCGTGCGCGTCAATAGGAGCCGAACCCTGTCCTTGAAATTTACCAGTAATATTTCGGTTATACTATCAGGAAACCAAACAATTGAGAAAATTTCCAAAAATGTACATTGGGCGGCAATAGCTGCAGCTGGCATGAGGATGAGCCAAGAATATAAAAATAGCCCAGACCAAATAAAATAAAAAACTTTATTACGAGAAAGTCTGTGCCATCCTTTAGCACCACTAGTTTGCTTTTATTTTTTCATTTTCGGCTGTTTTGTATACTCTCATTTTATTGTTATTTTTTTGCACAGTATAGTTTGTAAAATGCTAATGTTATATCCAATAATGTTACACAAATTTAACGTTTTTAAAACGTACATTGTCTTGAGGGCTAACACAAGTATTCGAAGTTCCTAAATATTTTACAAAATAATTCGTAAAAATTTAAGTTTTACAAGTAAATTTGTTTATTTGCACATTTTTTATTGAATAGACCTCCTAAAACTACGAGACGTTCATTTCAAAGGGAGTTATTATTTTTTTCCTCGTAGATCGTCAAAATTACACACTATTACGTGCATTTGAACCACATACAACATTTGGTTTGAATTCTTTCACGGAGATAATATTAAAACGTTGATTTATTTTATAGGAGGTTCTGCAAGATTGGCTACAGCAATGGGATCCATTATATCAGTCCGACAAGTATCAAGTAACCTTATTTGAAGTGAGATTTATGTATTGTGTATTTTATTAAAACATGAAAATTAATTTTTATTCTCATTGTGCTATAGCTCTTGCTGATCCGCCTGTGCCTGTCTCGGAAGGTGAGGAAGAGGTAGTGGCATCCAGCACATCAGGACAATGGGCCACTTCTTCCTCGCCTGAAGTCGCAACACCATCTGGGGCATGGCAAGTTCAGGATCCTCAGGCAGAGCAATTAACCCCAAGCTCTCAGTCTCGCTTACGAAGTGGTGGGATTCTTAAATCCATTGGTGCAACTCGCGTGAAGGATCCAAAGAGTTCTATACATAGAGCAGCCCTGCCGTATACTTTACCTTGAGCTGAAATGAAGCCAGCGAACCCGACACAATTGCGCGCGACGCCATCTTGGTTGGACCCTTCAGTTCGCGTTGATTATGACTTTTAATACGTACGACTACCAATAAAACCAGAATAAAACGGTATTGTCACTGTAGTAAGACGATTCGACATGTGGCGAAAAATTACATACAAGTTTTAACACTTAAAATACGTATATTTAAGAATATTAGTAGTTGGTAACTTTAATAATGATGACAAATGACAGGTTTTCACAGCATTCTACATCAATATTTTTGATTGAAACGAAGGGAAGGCGAATAATTAAATGCAACAACAACGTTAGTAATCAACTGTAAAGTTTCATTTTTGTGATAGATAAATATAAAATTACTATTAATCTACATTTTTACAAGGAGATAGGGAAATGCCTAATGCACACTTGTAGGAGTCCATACTTACAAGAAGTGTGGGGTTTGCACCCATTTAAACCCCAGAACCCTTTCTTCCTATGTGGAAGTTCACATTAAATGGAAATGAAAACACACAAAAACACAATAAAAAATTATCAACATTTTATTGGCCTAAAAACAGAATAAGTTTTGTAAACTTCTAACTCGACTCAAGTGTATCTTCTCATTCACAATTTTTGAATAATGATGCAACCTGATATTAAAGTATTTTCTGGAAATAGCTTCCAGTAACCACAAAAAATGGTTGTTCTCTGGCTCTTGGTCTAAAAAATGATGACCCAATGAATGGAAGACATTTCTATTTACACACATTTTAAACACATTGTAAACAAGCTGCCTCAGCAAGTTCTTTTCTTGAGGAATATTCCCATTGCACATAACATTTCTAAAAACCACCTCACAATATCTACTAATTGTCACAACATCATCTGACGGTGTCAGTAACCCACCTCTATTCTTTATATCAAATAAAGTAGAAGTGGATGCACGTGGGTGAGTGAGTGCTTCTATACAGTCCTCACATTTCATAGCAGCCCGTAAGTGGCGCACAACATAACCACTAATGTACTCTACCACATCCCACACTATGTCTGTTGTTGTTGTCATTGATGAAAGCATGGGCTCATCACTAGCAACTGCACTTTTTTCTTCAAAATCCACCAGCATCCTAGCAGTAGGAAGTGATGCATTTATGAGCTCCTCAGGTGTTTTCTTTTTTGAGACACAAAGTATATTTATTTTGTCTAGAGGAAGGCTATTTCCTGTCCGAGCTTCATACAATTCTGAATGGACGAGAATTTTTCTAAAAGCACAGGTGAACTGCTGAGCTGTAGGGTTATTATTATGTCCCCCATGTGAACGTACATAACAAAAAAAATCTCTCCAAATGGTCTTGGCTGAATCTGTATGAAGCCAAGTATCAAACAGGAGTTGCTGATTCCCCCACAAGTATATCATATAGTTTCATGATACTTTCAATACATGTCAAAAATCCTATGAAACCAACCTTCCTACCGGACTCGCATATAGATTTACCAGCAATATCCTTTAAATCAAGAATGTATTTCTTCATTATGGTAAGAAACACTGAGGCATTCGCAATATTTTTGGAGTGCAATGTCTTTTTGTTCTCTTTTCCATATAAACTCCTAGAATTCATTATGTCAAAAAGCTGATTAAATAAATAAATGAACTCTATGGTTGGTGCACAGTTTTCAAAACCATCAATTCTGTTCTCCACACAATACTGAAGGGCATCACCAACGGACTGACTGAATAACTGGGCCGCTAGCTTCACCTTCATTTTCTGTCTCACAAAATTTATATGAGCACTTGTTAACTTGTTGGCTAAATGTACACCAATCTTGTCTTGCAGCTCTCCTAATTTTTTGATGTAGCGCCATTCTATACGCTCTCCATTACCATTCACAAGAACACCATAATCACCCAATGTATTTCTTACTAATTTAAGCATATGGCATGCATCAAGTATTAAATAAACTGGCTGACTTGTATTAGGATGTGGAAAGTATATACACAAGTCTTCTGGATGTAGTCTGCACCCCAAATACTTTGCCATTGAGAGGTTAGATGATGCACCATCACAAGTAACAGACACAATATTAACATCACTTTCATGTGTTTCGTCGGTGTCCAGTCTTTTCTGCGAACAGCCCTCGCCCATTTTCCTTTCAGGATAGGATCCTTGGGAAAACTATAAAAGAATATGCCATCAGAAGTTAGTAATGAGTACAACTGATAGTCATAAACTCACTAGACATTTCAGTAAATATGCTTCTGTTTAACTTCCGTATGGAATGTTATTCCAGATATTCTTTTCGTAGATTTATTACTGCAACCAAACGCAACACATGAAGGCATTGCCGCACGAATACAGTACTCCTGTCTGCCACTCAAACACAAAATTATATACTTTCCGAATCGGTCCAGATAACAAGACAAACCAACAAACTGCTACAGCAACAAGATTTGCATGTGTTTGCATGGCCAGGAGGGTCCTACCAATATGGCCGTCGCGCGAAATTGATGCTCATTTGTCGGCTTCATTTCGTCGCTGCTGGGGGCTGCTCTATGTGTAAGGTCCGATTAAATTAAGAAGGTGATTGACATTTGTGAGTGGAGGGGAGCGACGTTGCCAGGTCGCAAACCACTGAGCACGTGTTACCGGGACACGAAAACAAACACTTCAAAAAATACGTGTAAAAGTGTAAAAAATACGACAAAAGCCTAACCTCAACGCAACTCATCACAACACAGTACACATTGCGCGCGCAGCACAGGCAGAAACGCGGGCGGCGTGGCGGCAGGGAAGTCGCTTGCGATGCTCAAATGTTCTCCGTGTTCGGCAGAGGCAACTGAGCGACCTGACACGTCACGTTTGGTCTCTCTGGTTGGCAGCTGCCATGGAAACGGGAGAGGCGTCCTGACGTCACACAGAACTGTCAATCACCTTCTTAATTTAATCGGACCTTAGAACTCTTTGGAAGGATCTCACCCCTCGTAAGCGTCTGATGTATCGTGACCTTCAGGAGCGAAAATCAAAAATTAAACATCTGCAAGAGCGTGTGAAGTTCCTTCAGGACAAAGTACAGTCTACTCGCAGGAGAACGAAGGAATGGAACAGCCTTGCAGATGAAATTGGGGAACATATTTCGCCCCTCTTTTATGACCTCCTGAAGGCCCAGCTCAGCAACAAATCTAAATCTCCTTTTGGTCGTAGATGGTCTACGGAAGTGAAGGTTATTTGCTTAGCCCTTTGCAACCGCAGTCTTCAGGCATTGAAACTCCTCAGGAAGTTCATGTTACTTCCTTCTCCTGTTACTCTTCTCCAACTTTGCAATAAAATTCCTTTTCATGTTGGCCTCGATGATGTTTTGCTTCAGCATTTAGAGGATCAATTAAAATTTATGACTCCAAATTCAAAAATTTGATCTCTAATTTTTGATGAAATGACAGTTCAAAAGAATTTAACTTTTAGTCCTTCCAGAAATTATATATTTGGCTATGAAGATGTAGGTTCCCAACATAGGTGTCAGTATGCAGACCATGCTTTGGTTTTTATGGTTCGTGGTCTCATTGACAATTGGAAGCAACCTGTAGCGTACTATTTGTCTCATGGTACCATTTCGGCCCCAGATTTAGAAAAGATAATTTTGGATGTCACAGGTGCTTTACTAAGAATTGGTTTTAATATTGTGGCAATTGTGAGTGACCGGGCACCAACTAACGTTCACTGCTTGAAAACTTTGGCTTTAAAAACTTGCAATTGGAATAGACCAATTTTAGAAATTAATAATTGTAAAATTGTTGTAATTGCTGATCCTCCTCATGTTCTCAAAGCAACAAGAAATGCTCTTTTGGAAAACAAAATTATTTTTAAGACAGATAGTGGAGAAGTTAAAGAAACGAGTTGGATATTTTTAGTGGATCTTTATGAATTGAAAAAAAAAATCATTTAATAAGAGCATGGGGAGTATCACAGATGAACACATTTATCCAAAAAGGAAAATGAAAGTGAAGTTAGCTGCTCAGGTTTTGAGTGTAACTGTTGCTAATGCATTGTATAAATGTGGTGTGGAAGAGGGCCAAGTATTTGGCTGAATTTATTAATGACATCACTCGTCTCTTTGATTCTTTTAACGGTTTGAAATTTGATGACACTCATTTTTATAGAAGACCTCTGAGTAACACATCTCAGCATTTAGAATTTTGGCAGGGTATGAAAAAGAAACTGTGTTCATGGCAGTTTGTTGATGCAGATGGCAAGCCTACTCGCACTAAGGTGAAGGAAGCTTGGTGTCAAAATATCGACGCTGTTTCCACATTGTGGAGAATGCTCAGAGGCTTGGGAGTGACGTCATTGGCAACTCGACGTCTCAACCAAGATCCACTAGAGAATCTCTTCGGTGTTGTGAGGCAGCGTGGTATTCGCAACAACACCCCTACCAGTCTGCAGTTTGATTTGGCTTTGAAATCTTGTATTTTGAATGGGATGATTAGTGCCAATGGTAAATTTAACTGTGAGAAAGATGATGCAGACGTTTTGTCAAATTTGCGTGAATTTGTGTGTAAGATTGAGAGTGTAGGAGCAACAGACTCGTGTCTGTGATGTTGACAATTTGTCTTTCTTGAAGGGGGGAGAGGAAGTGGAGACAACATGTGCCTGGATCGCCTCAATGCCCTCAAATCCCATAGATAATCCTCTAATAGCTGAAGAGGCCACAAAAAAACCTTTCAAATTCTTAACAAAATTCCCAATCTAAAGTCCTGCCATTCTTGTTTTGTGTCCTTCATTAATTGCCACCGTACTCCTCCATGTGAGGGAAGTAATGTTGTGTGTGTATGTACCGAACCAAAGGAAATTATTATTAAAACTTTTTGGGAGTTATCTTTGAAAATTTTCAAATTTTTAGAAATCAAAGGACATACACCAAACCTTCTTGAGGAAATTCAAAATTCTTTTCAAAATTCAGAATTTCAATTGTTTGGCTGTAAAGGGCATTGCTCTAATATTCAAAATTCGTTAAAGCTGTTGCTGAGCAAGCAGGCAGTTAATGAGTTCTGTGTGAGGATCTCAACTTCTTTAAAAAGAAGTAGGTTCAGGTAGTTTAACATGTAATAGTTTTAGTTTTAAAAGTATTTTAATTTGAAACCTACTTCTTTTTAATTGTTTTCTTTAGAACGTTGTTGACCCTGGAGCCTAATTTATTTGTTCTTTAGTTACAACTTGGTACATCATGGTACTTATGCCAGTGTTGTTGGAGAAATGTCATGTTGCATCAGTTTTGTAAAAATGCAGACAAATGTTGCATTTATAACAGAAATACAAATATACTAGGTTTTACTTCATTGTGTTCTGTTGCTTGATATACCTAGTTTCTATTGGATGTTTGATCTGATTTTAAGAGAAAAATGCTTGTATTGAGAAACACATTTTTATATGCTCCAGGGTCATTTTTAATGTATTTGCTGACGAACTTGGCAAATTTCTCCCTTCTGAAACAATTTATGGTTGTTTCAAAATTTGTCTGGTGCGTTACTCTCCTTTCTTTTGTGTATTGTTTAGATATATACCTGGTAGCACAAGCGCTGGATATAAGATTGCATTCTGGTGTTAGCTGCACTTTAAACCATTCCACATAGAAAGGATGTTATTTTTCATCCTTCTGTAGGATGCAAAACAATGAGTGGCCTATCACTTGGAGTAAATAACTCAGTATTAATTTTCTTCAATAATTTCACTACTGCTGCCATTGAACTATAATTTATTAGTATTTTGTATAAATTGTATGTAATGATCAGCTCCATTACTGCTGCTCTACTTATTGTCTGGAAGCAAATTACAACTTAGCATTCTCTCTGAGAAGTGCTAGGAAATGGAATGTTGGATAATAATGAAAAGAACTCAGTAATTTAAAAATGTTTTCAACATTTCCTTAAGTGTCACTTATATTGTCTTGGACTCCAATTCGATAAACAATGAAAATTGGATATGATTGGTGAATTAGTGCAACAATAATTCAAACTTAGTCATTTAAAGTATCAAATATATTAACAAGATAATGTTGTGTAAAATAATTTGGAAAATATATGAGAAAAGGAGGAACAGACTAATTCATGAAACTAAATAGCTACTTTCATTCCAAACTCAATAATTTTAGATATTAATTGATTGCACTTGGTGTAAGACAACCAAGCTTCTGACATTCTAAAGAGATTGCAACAACAATTATTCATTTTTCAAATTTGTACAGAGTATTAAAATTTTACTTTTAAAGAATTTTTTTGTATTGCTTTTCCACTTAAATGTCTTGTGATGTACACTTATTAAATACGAATTTCAAAGATGGTATTGAAACCATGACTTTGTATATAACATGAAATGCTGTTGCTAAGCAGTGAAGCATTTTTGCTTGCTTGAGTTGTCATTAATGGTAAAGTTACAGTTGGATGATAGTAATTAAATGATCTATTGTTAATTTGGAAATCAATATTGTTACGTTCATCTAGTTATTTTATTGCAATTTCACAAGTAATGTATTTGCAGTGCTTGAACGTGCAATATGGTTAAACAAATTTGAATGTCAATAACGAATTTTTGATATATCAAACCAGTCTTTCATTCTCTTAAGTAATTTGTCATAGCAAATGGATTTTTAATCACTTTAATATTGTTAAATGGAAGAATAATTTCCCTCCGAAGGCACTTTTTGATATCAAGTGTTCACATAATGTATGTTAAGATTTTGATTTATTGTACTCATGTCATTGAAATAACAACATGATTGTTGTGAATTTGTGAGGTTTTGATATTATTTCTAATCAATATTAATCATATAGTATTACTTGGAGAATTTGTATTAATTCTCTTAAAAGAAAATAATGTACCATTTTTTTCTGATTTAATTTTAATAAATCTGTGCCACTTTATTTTATTGAGTTGTTTGTCATCCTCGGTCACTTCCATGGCAGGGTATCCTACATTTCCCACAGAATCCTAAAATAAATTGTAAATTACGCAGAATTATATGAAAAAAATACTGCGCATCTAATTGCTGGAGGTACGTTACGTCATCGTCCCCACCACGACAACCCCCCACCACCGCTCAGTTTAATTCCTATTCCGCCCGTTCGAGCGCAGTACTAACGCTAGTCGCGAGAATTAACACGTAGTTTGGTAGCCCTGGTTGCTTCCCGCCTGGTAATACTATCCAATGTCTTTGCCCGCCTGCTCCGCACTTGTTCGTCACGTTCTTCTGGATTTTTGGATTATTGACTGTTCGCTGCGACCTGGATTGCTCTTGTGGATTTTTGGATTATTGATTTTTGGCTGCGACCTGGACTGCTCTTGTGGCTTTTTGGATTATTGAGTTTTGGCTGCGACCTGGACTGCTCTTGTGGATTTTTGGATTATTGATTTTTAGCTGCGACCTGGACTGCTCTTGTGAATTTTTGGATTATTGATTTTTGGCTGCGACCTGGACTGCTCTTGTAGATTTTTGGATTATTGACTTTCCGCTGTGACGGGGACTGCTCTTCTGAAAAATCGGGTAAATAGATTGTTCACAGGAATTCTCTTTATTTAAAAAACAAATTGTATTCAGCATGTCTGAATTTATATGTACAATTTGTGACAAGGTATTCTCTGTGAATAAGAACTTACGGAAACATGTTCGAGAGATTCATGGCGTAACATGTGATTCTCTTGATACATATGCGCCAAAAGTGTGCCTCCCAACAAACTCTAGATCATGTGTAGTTTGTGGAGAATTACTTTCATCTGAATACGAATCTTTTGAGGCCCATTACAGAGCTCATAATATTCAGTTGAGAAAGGTCCACCACTTCTTTGAAAGTGAAATTGCGTTTCAACAGTGGAAAACCACAATTGAAAAGGAAACGTATGCACAGTTTTACAAGCCCAGAGGAAGTAAAAACTCAAAAAGTGGTAGCCAGAAATACACCTTCCATTGTTCTAGATCTGGAACGTATGTTCCTGCAGGTGCAGGAAAGCGCCGTCTAAAAATTCAAGGGACAAAGAAAATTGGAGGAACCTGTCCAGCCTCAATGAACGTTAGTGTGCATGAGGACGGCACTGTGAATGTACAGTTCATTGACACGCATGTGGGTCATCCCATAAAAGAGCTGGAACACCTTCGCCTCTCGCTTCGGAGGGATATAGCTGAAAATCTTTCAAAAAAAATTCCAAAACAGGTTAATTCAAGATCAACTTCCAGTATAATAGAGAGAAAAAAAATTCTTTTGAACAATATTATGAAAATTGCAGATATGGTTAGCAATTTAGAAACTTCTGAAGAAGTATCTGAAATGGAGAGATTGTTGGCTCCAATTGAACCATCAATGGCAGCTATAAAAAAATTGAGAGGTTAGTGTTTCTTTCATTTGAACTTGGGCATGATAATTAGACCACGGATATTTAGGTAAAAACCTATTTTTTCCTGGATACCTTGTACTAAATGACGATCTCTCATTGTTAATAAAAATACGCACTTCATTAATTTCACTCAGAAATATCTGGTTGTAATATACTTGACCATACTTTTCTAAATGTTTCTTTTACTTTTTGCTGTTACTTTTTTTCTCCGATACCATCTTCTGACATACGAGGCACGTTGCTGCTCTCTCTCTCTCTCTCTCTGAATAAAAATTCGTTTTTCCAGTTAGCATTGAACCGATTATTCATAACTACTCGATTTCGTTCGGGACCTGCCATGATTTGCACCTCATGACTTACTATTTCTGAAAGAAAAATCTGAAGTTCAGTAAAGTGAAGGGACAGCTCAGCCGTCGGAGATATGCCAACTTTCCTGGTTCTCGTGCGGTGCCACGGGGCGCGGGCTTCCCGGCGCCCCAAGAAGGGGCTCAAATGGGGCGTTTGTGCCAAAGAGTAGAACTCTTTGGTTTGTGCGCATCTGACCTAGAGGACAAACAATTGAACCTGTTCATAAATAGTATTGTCGCAAAATATACAATACTGATTCCATATAATATTGATTTATGATTTTATCTTTGAGAAATATATATAAAGCCTAACTGAGATGCTGAAAGAACTTATTTTAGGCACCTAAAACCAATATTTTAAAACCTAAAAATCCGCGGTCTAATGATAATTGAATGACTATTAAATTTGCACATAATAATACTTTCCTTTTTCCCCCTTCAATAAAAGATCGATCCGTAGAGACCTCTTCTGGGAATGAAAATTCAACTTCTCCATCATCATGGAATAAAAAAATTGTGCCCCAGAAGAGATTCTTCAGTACGAGAAAACAGGGAGAAAAACGGAAAAGGGTTAAACGTCCAAGAACTGATGTAACAACTGTGGCCAGCAGTTTGTTAATAAGAGAGGAAAATGTTACTGCAGACAGTCCATCAACCTTCGCCACCCCTGTGGAAGTAACAGAGAGGAAGCTGGTATCATAATTAGGGATCCAAACGAATAATTTTTGTGCACCTTTTGAGCATTTAAAAATTCTGTTGTTTTGAACCTCTGTAAAATAGAAAAAGTACAAGAGAATATTTTATTGTAGAATATCAATTTTTTTGTGGGGTCCATTTTCTCTCCTAGTGGTAACACATTCCAAATATAAAGACCATTAGTACAACTAATATTAACGCTGTTGTTGCACAAAGTCTATCATAGTACTTTGTGTCAGTATTATATTAATTTTACATTTTTTTACTTAAATATGTTACATTATTATTTTCCAATCTTATCTATAATTTTTAAGGAATATTTTTTTCCATATCACAAAATACAGGACAGGCTTTGTTTCTACGTTATTGGAAGTAGTTTTCAAATTTATGGAGAAATCATTATAAATTAGTGGTACAAATTGAAGCAAACTGATCAGGCCCTTTGCCTCTATAATCAAATTTCCATTAGAATAAAGCACATCTAAAATGCTGATGCATATGGATGTTCTTTTGGTCACAACAGTTCCCTGAATTGGCTCTTGGCTTTGGTTTGAGTACTTATAAAAATGTTTGAAGTTTTGTTGTTTCAACGGAAGCCACTGTATCTTCAACCATTGTACAAATAAAGGACATTTTTCTACATAATTCTAGTGATTTTTCTTTAATTTGTGTTGTTGAAAAGAAAAATTCCTTATTCGTATTGATAATCTTTTTTTTTCGTCTCTAAGCCGCATTTTTTTTTCGAAAAATACTAACTCATGAAATGGGGATGCGACACATGAAATTTTTATTTAAAAGATCATTGAAAGAAAAATAAAATTGTATGCCGAAAATAATACGTATTTTTCATAAATGTACGTATAAAATAAATTAATTAAATTAAATTAAACGTATTAAATAATTATTAAAATATGATATAATTGAAAATTTAAATTTTGGTCTTTTCTTCGCATTTACAAATTTACCAACGATGATAGAAATATTATTTTTCAAGTACATCGTTTTTTGTGCTGAACGGATAAAATTACTCAGACGGTCTTTTGCTATTTTACTTCGTAAATAATTTTTAACACTTATCCTGGCAACCGGGGTCCATTGGATCCAGAAGCAAATTTTTCAATATTTTACGTGAAAACTTTCGAAGGTGATAGGATAGTTTTTTGTGATTTTGTTTGCTACGGTGTTTTCTAAATATACCTGCAATCATTTTACGACAGCGTTACTAAATAATAAATTGAAGAAAAAAAAACTTTGTTATTTCAGCCGCAACCGGGCAAGCGGGGTCCATTGGACCCAGATTGCTTAATCTGCGTGTAATATTGCATATTCTAGTTTTCTTGGTTGCGGGAAACGGCAAAACCGTTGCACAGGGTTTCCGGAATGTATTCCAACAATTCTTGTTTAACTGCTGGATATTTACATTTCTTGCACATTCACTGCGATTGATATTTTCTAACGCGGTTTTGGCTTGAGTACACCGCCTCACATTCTTCGTATTAACGTCGAACCCAGCTGTTCGATTCCCCTATTGTTCGCAAACTTCACCGCGGCTTACACACGGAATTTGTACTTTACGTACGTATCGTAAAGGGAAAGTTATGTAATGCTGCGCGAAAAAAACGGCGGATTGTAGGCAGAAAAACTCCTATTGCAGGGCCCTGGTAACGAAAAAGTGGATAAATGTCCTTGTTAAATTAAGAAAAAAATCTCCTAACATGTGGCGCAGCCAGAATCGCTGTTTTGTGGGTCCTTGATACCGAGAAACCAATTGAAAGCAAAACGTCTGTCCGTCTGTGCCCAATGCTAGCGACTAAACCGTTCAGACGATTTTCTCCAAAATTGATAGTCCCCGATCGATCTGGCTGATCTCGCGGCCCATTGAATTTGAAACCGATATTTTAATTTTGGGGGGTACTTTACATGAGGCCCCCTGAACATTTTCAAAATTTTATCAAAAAAGAATCCAATTTTTTTTCTTTTAAATTGCTTGTAAGAATAGTGTAAAATACAGTTATAAAGTTGCCACAGGTCCGATTTTCAATGATAACTCAGAATTTTCGAAAATTGCGAAAGTTTGAATTTTATTCGGCGTCTTCCTCCAACTACAAAATTGAAGATAGAGATTTTTCCTTCAAATAAAATTTGTTCTCCAAAGTGAGTTCTTTCCTTAAGGTCATGTATATTTTTTTAAACATTGAGTAGTTTTCGTGCAATATTGCCGGCAATATGTGCAATTTTAAAAAAATTACGAAAACAAGATTTTCTCAAAAACGGCTCCAAATTTTTTCTTCTTAGTGAGTTCGTTTTTTAAGGTCATGTACATTTTTCTGAAAATTTTAGTATTTTTTGCGCAATAGAGCACAGAAGAGTGCACAGAGCACATAAAAGACCAAAATTTGACCTTCATATTTTTAATTATTTTGTAACTTTTTCTATTTGTTATATGGATCAAATAAGTTAACACGTGTATTTTTATTTTTTTCTAACTTAATTATTTTCGGAAATATTGCATAATGAAATTTGCTGATAATGACGCGCATCACTAACTTAAAAAGATCGTATATTTGATGAATACACTAATTATAGAAATTCCGTTCAAGTTCCATTCGAAACTTAAAAACATGTTTAAATTTTAAGATTTTTAAAAATATTTAATCTCTTTAATTTTCAATTTTTTTTTAAAAAAATAAATTTTGAAAATTGAATTTTTTTTGTAAACTCGATGAGCTATTTTTTTTAAAAAAAAATATTTAAATCAGTAACTTTAAAAGATATTAATATTTTATGAACCAGTGTGTAGTAGATTGCTGCAATAGACACGTATCTATCGTTACTGGCCGTCGGTTTCTTTGAAGCAGTAATTTAAGTACTTCTTGAGGCGGTGAAACTTCACGATTGAATTTATAAATAATAATACTTATGTATATTAATATATATCATTTTATTTTTATATATTACGTATAAATAATTAAATGACGGATTCTTGACTCATGTTTTGACTGACATTTTGAAATTTTCTGTTCCCTCTCAACTTACTTTAAATACAAGTACTCGCTTTCCATACAATTCCTGAACTTTCGTCTCAATGCACAGTTTTAATGCCTTACCGAATTTACTTCAGGTCTGGACAAAATTCCATTTTCTTCAGCCAACTTTTTAGACACTTTTATCGTGCGTTCGGTTGCTGCAAAATGTCGTTTAATTTTATTGTATGTCCAACTTTAAAAAATTGTCAAAATTTAAATTTTCAACGCCATGTCATCTGTTGAGTGAAAGGAATCGCTAAGTTTCTAAATAGTGTCTTTGTCTGATTTTTCGATGGACATCGAAGGATCTTGAATATGAAAAAAAGTATCTGTGTTGGCACTTTGTACTTTCTGAAACTTCTCATGGGGATACCATTTTTGTTTCAATTTTCTTTTCTTGGCGGGGGGTTTTCCTATTGCAATTAAACTCTTATCTTCTCTTTATTCATTTCGCAGACACTTAATGAACTATCTGAAGAGCTTAAATGATCATTTCCTTCATTTCCACTCTCTTCACTGGACCTTCCGCTACTTTCGTTAAGGCCACGGGAGCCCCTAATGTCGACGCTGTCTTCACTAACAAAAGGCGGATTTGGAAGCCGATTCCCTTTCTTCCGAAATGAATAACAAATTATCCAATCTAATGACTCCTGTAAACTCACCAGCAAATCGTGGTTTACGCGTCTTGGAGATTTTCTTTTCTAAAAATCGTGATCAGAAAGATTAAATGGATTGAAACATCTCTCTTATCTCATATGGTGATCGCCACTGATGTTGAACAGTGTAAACACGATTCACGGAACAAACATTAGCACTCTTGTCTTCATAAGGTGCGCATTGCGACTAATGTTGAGAAAATTTGATTCATGTCAGTTGACTAACTTAAATAGTATAAATATACAATAGTCGATTGCATTTCACGAGCAAGGTCAGGAGGGCATCCCATCCCTAGGACGCAAAGGGAGTCAACAGTAAAATTCGTTTAGCTGAGACCAGGAAAAGCAGTAGTAGAATTCGTTTTGCTGTCACCTATCCCGTCTGGGGACTGAATGAACATACAAGTTATTAATATTTCTTGAAACCCTGATCAAGCAGACGGTCATTCTTTTTGTAGTTCTTCGGCACTTGTATCGAAGACTACTGATCGAACAAAATTTGTTAGTACAGGGGCAAGAACTACGCGCCCGCATACTTAAAATAGATTGTTTTGATCTGTTCCTATTCAGTGCTCACCTTGTTTGGTTTTGTCGAAAACTGAACAAGTAATACATTTTTTTTCAAATTTTTATCTGAGCGAGTTCATAGAGAAATTTTTATTTTTTTAAATAATTACGGTACCATTTTTTAATGAAATATTTATTTTTTTTAAAATGAATGATATGTGTCATTTTTTTAATTACATACATTTAAAAAATAGTCGTATCAATCCTTGTACAATTTAACGTCAAATGATTCGTATTTCAATTCGTTTCACTTTCACCCATAAGAACATAGGTAACCCACAAAAACATGTATGACACAATTTCATACATTCTGGGGGTAGAGTGAATATCTGAAATACTAATAACTCTTAAACCCCTAATCAGGCAGACGGTCATTCTTTTTTTTAGTTCTTCATCACTTGCATCAAAGACTGACCGAACACAATTCGTTAGTGCATGGGTAGGTAGAGCACGCCCTCATACTTACAATTGATTTTTTTAGACTGTATGTGTGGAGTGCCCACTTTAGAAAATGGAACAAGGAATACGCCTATATTTTTTTCAAATTTTTATCTCATCGAGTTTATAAAGAAATTTTACGTTTTTGAAAAAAATCATTTTTTAAAATGAAAAATATTTTTTGAAAAATTTATTTACATAGGAATAAAACACACATTCCAAAGTGTTAAATGAAAAGAAATTTTTATAGTTAGTGCATTCGGAGCAACAATTGATCTTATTTTGTGAAGTATCTGTAAATTCCAAAATTTAATATACCCATAACTACACAAATAATCACTTTTCAAATAAAAAAATACATATCTCTTTTTTTGGTGTCCAGATTTAAGAAAAAAATTATCATACTTTTTAAAAAAGGTTGTGTCAAGTCTTGTGCGATTTGACGTGGAATGGCTCAATATTGCGTGCAAGTATGTGCAGTTTTCAAAAAAAAATCTCAAAAACGGCTCCAATTGTTTTTCTTCACATTTTTGGTAGGAATAGTGCTAAATGTACTCTATTAGATTACATAAACACCATATTGCTCTTTTCTCTTTTTTTTCTTTCTTTCAAAAATTGCAAAATGTATTTTTTTGACTTGTCTCTCACGTCGTTAATATTTACATTAGCAGCGATTTGTTGGCATTATCATATTAATGAGTACATGTAATTTAAATATTGTCAAGTAAAGTTTCTCTAAAACTCAACCATTTTCTGTGAAAACTAGCTCAAAATTCCTCATTTTCAGAAACGCTCAAAAGCCATTTTCTCGTAAATGGCTCCAAATTCTTTCTTCAAACTTTTTTCGAACGGATAGTGTTAATTGCTCTCTTTAATATGACATAAAGTTCATTATGGGGTATTTTTTGTTTTTTCAAAAATTACACAAATGTAATTTTTTTTGGAAGATCTCTCACATCTTTAAAGAAGCTGACTATAGGACTTATAAGTCAGCAAGGCTATAGGGGCAATTTTGAATAAGATTTAAGTAACTTTCTAAAAATTTTGTCACGAGTAATTTTAATATGATGTGGAAGTTTGTTAAATAGTGTGGCTGCTCTGAAGTATGTATCTTTTGTTGTTGCCGATTTACTATGATGATCTATACGAAGAGAATAAACAACTTTATAGGCTTAAATTGAAGAACACTAAAGTGATTCAATTAACAGCTCAAATAAATAATTAAAAAAACAAACAAATTAAAACATTAACATTGTTAATAATAGAAAAAACTCAGCCACACAAAAATGTTCACCTACTACATGTAGGTTTGATCCTAGGAGCTTTTATAATTATTTCCTCAATTCTAAACATGCTGCAGGTAACATTAGCAACACTTATACTCCCAGAACTGCAAATTTTATTTTTCTTTATATCACTAACGGCATGATATTAATCAATTGAAAAGTTCCTTGAAAAATAGTTATTCTTCTGGATTAGAAGAATAACTTAGGAGCTTTAATAATTCTATCGTTCTTAAAAAATGCATGCCTGTGCTACTTAATATTTTATTTTATTATTTAAGTTCATCTTTACATTCAAATTTACAAACTTCCTAAAAATCAGAGACCATTAAGAAAAAAGATACACAAGAACTAGAACCCTCACCTCTGCATTTAGCAAAATATGAAAATATTATCTTAGAGAGACTCAGTAACTTTCTGGAAGGGAATATATTCCTTAATAGGTCATTTCATTGCTTTCGGAAAGAGTTTTTCCACTACAACTGCAGTTGTTGAATTTATTCATGAAATTCTTGGAAAATTGGAAGCAAACAAAGAGAGTGTGTGTATTCATTGACATCTCAAACATATTTGATAGTAATCTCACAAAATACTGCTAACGAAGTTAGACTTATGGAACAAGGGGTCGAGTTATGACCTCTTATGATTATACCTCTCAGGATGTAAATAAAGTATAGAAATTTTGTTGCATTCTGAAAATACATTATTTAAAGTTAAGTCAAATTTTGACCATTATCACAAGAGTGCCAAAAATATCAGTGCTCAGACTATTTCTGATAGATGTTAACAATATTCCAAGCTCCCTAGGTTTCTCGGTAATTTTTTTCTACTGGTGATACTATTTTAGTGAGAAATGGGCCCAAGTCATCTAGAAACTAATCTGACAGAATCTTTAAATAAACTAAAAAAGTTACTTGTCACTGAATCAATAAAGATTAATTAAGATTAAGATTCTCATAAATAAGAATACCCTTAAATATTTTTGTGATATGTTCAGTTTGCATTTATTTTCTCTCTGTTCATCTTCCCTTCCCCTTCAGATTATTCCTGTTTCTCTTTCTTTCATTATACAAAATAAAAAGACTGCAGTTCTCTTCCTAGACTTATCAAGAGCTTTTGATAGTGTGTCCCATGATCTCCTTCTAAAAACAACTAGAAAACACTGGAACATGTGGTAATGTAAATTACCTTATTAAATCCTTCTTAACAGGCCGTAAACAATGCACACAAATTTTATGGGAAAAAGCAAATAGTACTATTAAAACACAATCAAGTTACAGCACAGTGCGAACAGGCCTTCCGCAAGGATCAGTGCTAGGTCTGTTATTATTCTTATTATATGTGAATGACCTTCCATACTTTCCAAACAATTCCATAATATCTTATGCTGATGACACACCTATAATAAGTAATGAGCAAAATCTGTCTTCACTTGAGGAAAAAATGAACAAACTGATAGAGAACATCTCACAATACCTATTGCTGAACAAACATAAAATGAATATAAATAAAACAGTCTTAATAAATTTTCAACTAAAATTTCAAAATTAATCAAAATCTTAAAGTAATCGCTAATGATGAAGTAGTCTGTCAAGTTCAGCATAATAAATTTCTGGGTATACACATCAATCAGAACTTGTCATTTAACAGACACATAGAAATCTTATCCAGTAAAATAAATACAAACATCTTTTTACTTTGGTATTTCTCTAAACATTTAACATCAAACATGCTTCTCACACTTTACTATGGTACCATCCACTCGCATCTTCAATACGGAATTGAGATATGGGGCAATACCTCACAGAAAAACATAAATAGATTATTGATTGTCTAAAAAAAGTGTAAGATGCATCTTCAATCTACAGCCTTGCCAGTCATGCAGGGAATTCTTAAAACATAACATCCTAACAGTCGTTGCACTGTATGCATACGAAGTACTCACCTTCCCAGTTAATAATAACAATATGTACCACACACTCAATAATGAAATCCATAACTATTCAACTCACAGTCAGTACAATTACCATAGAATACACACCAGTAAATCAGCAACAATGAAAGACATATATACTTCAATGCAGCCATACTATTTGACAAACTTCCACATCATATTCAAATTACTCATGACAGAACCTTCAGAAAGCTACTCAATTCTTATCTTATTAAAAAAATGTCCCTATACCCTTGCTGAATTATAACAGCCACTTTTAAAACTGTACATTATTGTGTATTATTATTGTATAATTGTGTATTATTATGTTTAATTGTGTTATTATTGTGTAAGTGTATTGTTATTGTTTAGAGTACTATTATTGTTCATTTAATTATTATTACTGTTATTGCTAATTGTATTAATCTAAGACCACTGACGTTATTTTAAACTTGTAACCCAAGTAATATAAACGATAAAATATTATTATTGTTGTCTTATTCAAATTATAATCACAAGTTTTTGAATCTTCTCCCTTTCAGTTCATACTTGCCTCTTTGAAGCAGGGGTGTTTACAATGGGAATTTTTCCCCCTTATTTGTGTTTTTTGGGTCATCTATCTATTTTTTCATGATTTTTAAAAAATGTTTGCTTTATTTAACATATTTGGTAAGTTATCTCCCATCTATTTATACATATATATTTTTACTTACTCCATTTTTCTCCTTGTTTGTTTTATTCCATAATTTCATCACTGATTACTGTGTATTTTAATTCTTAATATTTTCAATCCAAACAATATCATCAAAATTTGTTTTTCATTCAAAACTTATTTCATAACGAAGTTATTATGAAATAACAGTAAGGTTATTTCAGTTTTTCCATCATGGTTTGTAGTATGTTTCACTGATTAATGCTTGGACCAAAGAAAAATCAAAATTCGTTCCAGCAAACAGTAAAATATCGGAACTTCTAATTTCCCATTCTGGGCATTATGAAGCACAAGATTTAAATTATGAGTAGCAAAATGCTCAAACAATGCATTGTCAATATTTAATTATATAATTAATGAAACAAAGAAAAAGAAAACTCTTTTCTTTCTGATGCATAGTTTGAAGAAATTGAAGTTTTATTTCTGGAGACTTATTAGACTGCAAATTTATATAATACGGAAAGCATCAACACTTCCTTTTAATTTCGTTTTCACCATTTCCAGTTTCCCACTAATTTTTTAAAGTATATTTAAACATTCGACATAGGCCCATGGAAGGCACAGCCTTCATCAAACTTATTGCCATTGATTACTGCAAGAGGTTGCATTACAACAACTTGAAACTCTTTGCAAATAATTTTTGTATTCGATCACAACACTTATAGGCAAGAATTCCTTATTTAACACAAAAATATACGTTTATTCAGGGCCCCTCAGATATGGTTCTGTCAGTCCCAATGGAACTTATGCCACTGGTTCTACTAATGAATATCTAGTTTTATAAGCCTCTGAAAACTTTCCAACTTCTATCTATTCTTCTACGAATTCCCTGATATTTCCATTTTCCAGATAGTCACCCTTCTTATTTACCTTTCACTTCTGTCCTTAATAGATATAATATTAGGGATAGACTAGATATCATGTCCTTAGTGATGCTTAGTAATAAATGTTAAAAGTACAAATATGTCATGATTGTATCAGTTACTTTAATGCAATACAACTATTAAATAGATGCTCGAAATGCTATGTCAATGATTTTATCATGGAGATTGATTTTTAATTATTGACCCTTAATGATCTGCTTCATAGTTGTTTAATGTGCCACAACACTTTATATAAGAAATTATTGCAAGAATATTGCTTTCACATTCCAAATTATATCAAATATTGCTCCAAATTTTTTCTTAAAATGTGTGTGCTCAAATAGAAAAGTACGCTTATAAAATTCTTTTCATTCAAATCTCCAATTTTGAAAATCGTAATCCTACCCAATGATCAGAAGTGAAAGTAAATGGACACAGCATTGTGTTGGGAGCAGTTTGATGAAAATACTCTTGCAAACAATAGTCTGAGTATATGCAAAATTCAAAAATTATTATTCAAATTTTACATCTCCTATTACAAATAACATGAGAAAGCCTGTGCAATGTTGCACACCTAGTTAGAAAAGTGAGGAAATGGAAGTGGTCAATGGTAATAAAACATGTATTCACAAATAAAACACCAATCATACTAAATAGGTTTCTTACACATTGGCTCGGCTTGTTACAAACGATACAGTATACAAACAATGAAATTAGTTCTGTTCATAAATTTGTTAAGTTCTACGAAAAATTAACTATGAAATTATATTTAAAATTCAAATAAATTTAATAAAGCAACATAGAACATTATTCATAGAAATCTTTCATAGAAATTTTTATTTTATTAATTAATATTTATTCATAGAAATCATTAATACTGTCTTAATAATGTCTGAATGTAATACATTAATACTACATTCACTATAAAATAAATAAATGTACCTAACACATTCAAAATGTCTATAAACAAAACAAACATTTAAAAGAATGCTTCAATATTCTGTTATTTGTTTTTAAACTTTATTAACATGGAAAATCATGACCATGGATATAGTAGAAACAGCTGGTTTGTGGGTTTTGGTCAACTGAATCATCACATTTTCTTTCAGTCTTCACATACAGCAATACGGAAGAAATATTAATTTTCTGAAACATTGACAAGTAAATAGTTAGTACTATTATTTTATTGACCATTTCAAGCCCCATGAATCAGGTATTTAAAAATCAATCTCATAAATAGTTTTTATACTATAGTGATGTTCTTACAACTAAAGAACTCAGGTCTTACCCAGAAACAAATTTTGCAACCTGTTGCTTCTAATATAATTCACCAGTTAGCGCTGTCATCGGAGCTGATGGCTCGACTAGTTGTAACCTTAATCTCAAAGTCTCTAAGTCTAGTGAAAAGGAAAGTAATACTTGAAAGTAACTGAAACTAGACAACATTTACAAAAACAAAAAATTATCAGGAAAAAATAATATACTACAAATGCAATGTTGAAGAGTTGAACATCAACAACCTATAAGAGATTCAACGTCGGTCTAAGAAGAAATTTATCACAAATGTAATTCAATTATTCTCCCCTACCATCTAAGGGACTTTTGAGGTATTTTCATACATTGCACTACAATCCCAACATTATTTTCAAATAAAACCAATTTCACAATAGTAAAAATTATTATACAAACATTGCTGAAACTTAAATAAATGAACACAAATGAAGGAAGAATAGCTTTCTTTTTCTTTTCCTTAAAAAAAAATTGCATTGATTTAATGTACAAATACTAATCTGCGTTTTATGTAATAAAATGGGCCTAAATCTCCAACATTAGCTCTCACCTACTTTTTAGGCAAAAAAACTCTAGCATGATCTGTCATATTATTAATGTTAACCGAACATAGAATAAACCAATGATTTGCTGAACACTTTCACAAACATGCTACCTCAAAATACTGTAAACATAAACATTTACAAAATATGAAATTCAATCCAATTGGAAGAACTTTTGGAACACATATCAGAAATAATAAAGTGAATAAATGCACATCTGGCAATACCGGATTATCAGCTGGTTATCAGCTAAGATTGCTTCAGCTGCACTCTTCTACCAAATAAGAAAAATTTCCAGAGTATCATGGATGCGATAATGTGGTGGTATTGCCAATGTCATTAAATAAGAGGAACGACACTAATCGAAACTGAGTTCTTGAGTTCCTGATGAAACGTTTGCTCCTCATCTGTACACGTACTATACAACCAAAAATGCTCTGTGGTGCTACCTACTCTACCCATGTTGCACCTACACTCATGACAGAGATTGAAGTTGTGTGATGTGCGAGCTTAGGACTTTGCAATCTTACAAGTGGCCTTTTTCACTCGTATTTCGATTTTATGAATCACCACTATCAAGTATTGACATGAATCATGCATTCACCAAATAAATTGGCATAAGTGAATGTGTTAAAAGTTGGGGATAAATCTGAAAATAACAAAACATACCAGTTTTCAAATCAAATTACTGGTTTTTGAGGCTTTCAGGTTTGCTAGCCACCCTGTAAACATAAACATTTACAAAATATGAAATTCATTCCAATTGGAAGAACCTTTGAAACACATCAGAAATAATAAAGTGAATAAATGCACTTCTGGCCATACTGAACGGCACTCCATATGGCCATTTTTTTGATATACTAAATTTTTTAAAAGAAGAAATAACCCCCCAGCCTAATCTCATCCAACATGCCTCAAACTGATGTTCATCAAGTGATCATTGATGAAAAAACAATATTAAATTTTTTTATTTAATTAATTTAATACGACAGAAATTAAGCACTATTATTATTATTGTTTTTTCATCAATAATCACTTGAACAATTTTGTTCCTCACTATTTCTGAAAAGGGCTCGTGTCAGTGAGCTGAGGCAAGAGGCTCATCAAAAGATTAGTTCTCAGATTACAGTCCTTTTTGAAGAATCTGGAGTTTCTGCTCTTCCGGAGCCAACATATTTCTTGCCACTTTGTCTTGAGTGGACTCCTTTTTTCGCTTGTATGATTTTGCAGAAGTAGATGCTTGATTAGCGTTAGCTGATGAAACAGTTCTCGAGGACTCCAGATACAGAACCTACATAAAAGATGAAATCAAAAATAATAAATATTTTTCATTGTAATGGGACACATCATGAAACATTCTGATATTTATTTATTACTAAAACTATTATTATTATTATTATTATTATTATTATTATTATTATTATTATTTTTCGTAAGCATAAAGTTCCTGATATTTAACTAAATGTTAATTTAGCAAATGTGAATATCATTAATTAAAAACAAAACTAGAAAAGGAACAAGAAGTCGACATTAGCCTGGATTCAAGAAGATAGGAAAGAAACAATGTAAGTGAAAGAGAAGCAGCAGAAAGAGATGTTTAAAAAGACAGTCTTAGAAATTCCAGAATTCCAGGGCAGGAAGGCAAAGAAGACAGGATCAAAGTGGCCTGAGGAGAGAAAAATGATACACAGTGAGAAGATGAAAGAGTACTGAAGGAAAAAGAAAGGACAAAGGAAGAAGCAACAAAATTGGTGCTTAGTCCCTAGATAACCCAAACAAACGAAGAAGAAAATTTTAAAAATAAAAAGAGAAACTGGACTGGCAGAAGTCTTTTGCAGCATTTCAAAATTTTAAAACACCAATCCAACAACTTTAAAATTATAATTTTACTGTACAATGAGAATTCCAATCTCCAAATGAAAGAACGAAATAATATGTTTACCTTGTTGCCATAGTTGTCTAGTTTTGTATTTTGTATCACCTTTTGAATTGATTATTTACTAAAAACTAACTCAACTTATTCCATTTTCTTTATTATTACATAATGCTGATGTTTTTTCAATATCAATTGACCTCTTCAGAAATCAAACTTGTCACCTCTTTGATTCATATAATTTTATGTAATAGTGTGAATGTGGACTTACAATGTTAATAATTGGAACTTCTGAAATAACTGGAACATCTGAAAAAATACCAAATGTTCTGGTAGCCGTTAAAGCAATCCTTTCAAACCGTACCTCTTGAAACCTTATGCTCCCAGGGACTTGTCATCGACAAAAACAAATTTTAATTATTGCCTCTCACGAGCATGTAGGTGCACACAGTGTGCTTTTGGCATTCTTTACACACAGTGGCATGTTTTGGAAAGGGCTATTGAAACAACAGTATCTAACACAATAAACTTCATTAAGAGTGCCTGTGTTCTCAATATATTAAGAGAAAGAGATGGACAAAATGACCCTGTATTAACAGCGCTGCACCACAATGCACATCCAGCTACCGAGCTTCACAGGCACCGAAGAAATAAATGTTACACCACAAGAACACAGAACGTTTGGGACAACTCTGCTGGCTTCTTGCAAACCCAAAGACTTTTGAAGTGTAACTAGTATTTGTAAAAATGTAAATGTAAATAATACTTATAAACTTACACACTGTTTGTAGGATTAAGAAATACATGCCAGTTTTGGATCCAAATATTGTGACAGTTTATTTGTCACTTTTTTTGTTTACGCACTTATTTTTATGAATTGTATGATTAAATTAAGAACGGGAAAAGTACAACAAGCACGAATATAAATTATATATAAATAAAATGGGTTAGGAAATGTAGGTCTATTCTTACTTGTATTCACTGCGGGGGCAATTTTCTCCCACATTTTTCATAACACCTCCGTTTACATGGTAGTTGTTTAACCCAGTTGGCGGCTTCGAAAACAATACGTTTATTAATAATTCGCTTAGTCCATGTTCACACCGGTTCACACGCTCGCGGACAGATCGCGGATTCAGTCTTCGAAACGGCTGGCAGTTCGCACCCTGGCTTCAACGTCGGCCCGGCGTGGCAGCCTCGTGCGAAGAGTATTTCCTGGTCTCGTGCCCAAAGAGTATGAAAATACTCATTTTTTCATATCTGTGAGACTGTTGAGTTTCGTGCTGTTTGTGGGGCCATTAACGGGTGCTATCAAAGAATATATCAGTGAATTCAAGAAATTTACTAATTTACAGCTGCTTTTGTGCTTCATGTGTGTTCGTTATGTGTTGTAATTGACTGTTGTGCCACAAATGTGTTCGTCAAAAATATGGTCAAGAAAATTCCTGAATAATAGAGATTGGCGAACAATAAGTGTGATAATTCATGGTATGTATTTGCCTTGAAAGAGCATTCAAATAATTTCATTCTAAATTTTGAAATATTTTTAATGGTCATGTTCACTTGCAGATCCCTTGTTTGAACCAACGGAGGTGATACCCACAATACCAATGGGTGTAGTCGGTAAGCCATTTTAAAAAAAAAACTTTTAAAAAATAAATTTGAAGTTCATCTGAAGTTCAATTGTCAACAGACAATAGAACTTCAAATAGGACAGATGTGTTTGAGATTGCAAAAGGGGGGATACAATTTTGTTTTTGTGGGATTAATTTTAATTACACAATAGTTCGATGGAAGTCTTTCTTACCAGCATTTTTTAATTTTCAGGTCTTTGTACTCAGGCAGCAATTCAAACTGAAAATGGTAAGTTTCTTTATGTGCGTGAAATAGAAGCATGCTATTGAAAGCGAAATGTACTGGTATAAAATAGGGTAATAATTCGTTGTTGATGAATACAGGTGGCTCTGCCATTCAGTGTGCTGCTACATGAAGTGCGGCAGATGCATATGCTAGCCTTGTTCATGGTAAGTGTTTGCTATAATCTTTAAGCAACTCAATTATCACTCTGTTGCATGTTTTAAAGGAGGGAAAAATTCATATTTGTCTCCATTTTCAGATCTTTTTCACCCATGAGAGGTGTCACCTAATGTTGTTATGGATAGTTCTCATGGTAAGTTTTTCCGTTGAATATACAGTTATTAGTACCAATTGAGTGTGAATTAGAGTAAATAAAAAAACAAATGTTTTTATGGTTGGTGATTACAGGTACTGAAGTCATTCCGGAAGATGAATCTGTGACTTCGATGCATTTGCGTCACTTTATTAGTGATATCAGATTGGTGTGCAGGCACTCTGGTATGAAGAATATGTGAAAAGTTATTGCTGATAATCTTAATATTTGCAGTTAAAAACCATGGAAAATATTCATAAATGTGAAAATAATAGTGGTCTATTACTTCTAAATGTTAAAAATATGCTCCAATAATGTCAATTGACTAGGAGAGACCATTTTGTCTGTAACTTTAGGTTCTCTTTGGAGAGTCAGTACACAGAGAGCTAATTTTAAAGAATAATTGTTATGTTCAGTGAATGACTTTCTTCATTCTGCACAAAATTTCTGCTCATACCTCTTTTACGCAGACAGTTTGTAGTGATACGAATAATGAGAGTTAAGATCAATGGGTATTCTGTCATTTGGATGCTACATAAACCATATTTTCCACATCTGATTTGGAAAGTTCTAATAAAATTTAGTTTTATTTGAAGATGAAATTCATTCTGTAAAAGACAAGTCATTTTCTCAAATTTGGAATCCCTCTTGCTCTGTGAAGACAATTTATTTGGAAATTATGAATACAAAATTTTTGAGTCCCTGTTTTAGAGCCTATTTTCATGCAATTTTAAGATTTCTTTTTGGCTTAATATCTGGTCTGTAATATTTTTTTATTGTTAGTAGTGCCTATTAATTGGTTTTTATTATTGGAATTGATATAAGTTGCATATGCAATGTTCTACTGTTCCGGCAATAATTGTTTCTCATGACAAACTCTGTCTTGATTGAATTTTTATTCTACAATTGGTGTATTATTGTGTTTTGTTAATCTTCATGTCAATTACATTGTTAATGTGAATGTTGATCTCTATTAAATTGTGAATTATCTTGAGTCATGAATGCAATGTTTGATTTCACAGCTCGGTTGTTAGAATAAATATCCAGTTGTCAGAAAGTTCCAGGCTCGGTTCTTAGTGCAATTAAATATTTGCACTTTCATAATCTATTTTCAGATTTAAATTATGGCGCACAAGCTTTGTTGGGACTGTTACATTCCACTCTTCATAAATAATGTTTTAAAAGTTAATGTAGTTTCTCATTTAAGCCCATCTTTGGACAGCCAGGCCCCTGACTGTGCATGTGTAAGATAGACATGGGTAAATATACTAATTTTGTCAAATAGTTATTGACTAGCAAAAAAAAATTTAGGCTGCAACTAGTAAAAGCAGATCTTTCAAGGTATGCATAGAATGCTAAAAGTTCAATTTTTGGCACTAGTGTTAGAAGTGGGACAGCGCTCAAATGTTCTGATAAAAGCAACATAGAAAGCAAAATACTTTTGTGTGACTTAATCAGGTTCTACTGTAACATAGTACATAATTACATTATCTGTACTCTTGAATTAAAATAAAATCAAAGGCAGTAATACTGTTTAAAAATTAATGGTGAAAGTGATTTTATTTTGCTTGTAGGATTGAGGCACCTGACATGCCTTGTGATGCTATCTTTCCTATTCGCAAAATAAAATGGCATTTGTATCATAACTATTTGTTTTACCAGGGCAAAGGTGTGGTATTGTTTCTTTTCAACACTGTTCATGTGTAATGCTCTGTAATAATGCAGTATTCCATAGTATTCACGTTTATTTGGCATGTCTACAAGCAAGTAAAGTTGCATTTCAGCTGGTGTACTGTGTTTATTGCCTTGTGCAATACAAAATTGTTAACACTAATGAAATTAAAAAAAAAGTGTAATATCAATATGCTCAATAAATACTTGATTTCCCTGCCCTAATGTTGACTTTTTTTCATAAAATCCTTGTGTAGTTTTTGATAATAATAAATATTATTGTGTAGTTTTTGATAATAATAAATATTATTGTGTAGTTTTTGATAATAATAAATATTATTGTGTAGTTTTTGATAAATTAATGCCAAAATATGGGAGTGAAATTTTAAAATTACCGCGTATCTGGTTTATTTCAAATTTACCGCTTACTTCTACACTATTGCCCGTTTGCCCAATAGTAAGTAATACAGACCAATGTGGCGGACCGGATGCTGACAAATAAGGCTTCTCCGTCCTTAAAAGGCCCGTTTCCACGATGGCATAAGCCATCGCACTTGGGGTGTTGGACGGTCAGCCCGCTAGGCGCGCCATGATCGCGACTCTCGATCAAGCTCTGCTTGATTCATCGCGTGGAACTTGCGATTGCAGAGGCACCTTGCGGTAGAATTTGTAAGTTTATCAGTCTGCTTGCGTGCACGTTAGGAGCAACTTCACGAGCTCCAAGCAGGGCCCGGATGGGCCGGTGCGGTCTCGGGGCCGGCCAGGGCAGGGCCAGGGGCCGGCGTTGGGCGGGAACAGGGCGGGCTGGGCGGAATGCGGCGTGCTGTAGATTTCACGTGTCTGGCCTAACCTGTGGCTATGTCTTCGCTTGAATAGAAGTTGTGAGTAATATTAACAACCACTTGCCTCGGAGGAAACGTACTCCACAATTTTAATAACGTCCTCACAGACCATACAATTAGCATACGGACGTGAATAGATACATTTTTGTTTCTGGATTAGATTGGCGTGAAACAGTGGCTTGCGCATTAATTGTGGTTTGTTCCTAGCGTTTTCGATTGTGTGAAAATCTTCCTTGAATTTTCATCTTCAGTGCACAATGTCATTTATTGTCAAAATTAAAATATTTTTGCAAATTTTTAGACGAAATGAAAATTTTTACTTGCGTAACCTCAATTGGCGTAATGTTTGTATAGAAGAAAAGTTTTTTGAAGACCGAATACCTAGCGAAGTAATTTAAAATAGAATTAAAATGTAAAGATAGTGAAATAAAAACAGCTATGCATTGGTCATATTATAGATGTAATTGTTAAATTGTTAGTAAAACTTGCCAGGTAGTATTTTGTATGTAAGCATTATACTTTTTAATAATTTCCCAAACAATAATATTTGCTCCTTCATACCTCAAACTAATTCATGATTCACTGTTGTCAATTTACAAAATTTACCTGAAGTAAAGTCTCATATTTGTTACAATTAGGAAGAGGATTTGTATGCCCTCAAAAAAATCTGGAAATATTTTGTTAAAAAACTTAAAAACTATAAAACATGCAGTTAAAATGAATAGTATTTAATTTCCTTTCTGAACCTTTCTTGCTAAAATTCAGCAGAAGCATGCCTGGAATGAAAAGATATACTTATGTATATAGCAACCTAGCGTACTTCACAGTAGAATTGAAGAAAATATGCACCTCAGTGAAGGACGTTGTATGTGTTGTTTTAGTTTTTGGGTCTGGTTTCAAAAATATATCAAGAAATATCCTACATAAAAATATTTCATCATCTATAGAAAGGAAAAGAAAACTCGAACTGTGACAAGCTCTTTCTAATCAATGAATGCTCACAAATCAATGGATTCTATGAAAACATGAAACATTTTACAGATAAGTCTCTATTTGAATGAAATAAGCAAATTATGCTGCAATAATTACATAAATATGCACCAACAGAAAAAATTGGCTAAATAGGCACAAATATGTGTTAACATTTTAATCTCCACTGCATTCAATTCTAACCAAATGTCAAGAAATTCACTTGGCTATGCCATGAAGCAACAAACAAAAATATGCAAAATCATTGAAATCCGCTCCCTATTTACAATAAAGCCAGTTTAGAACTTTTCTGCCTAGTTTCATTTTGCAAATTTTAATGTTTAGACATTAAAATAAGCAAAAAAATTATCTTCACTTATGTTCATATTTATTACAGTATGATATGTATCATTTGTAGAATAAGTTAGAAGTAATAGAGTAAAACAGAAAAACCATTCCTCTGAAGTTAAAATATGAGCTCTTTGTAATTGGGAAACAGTAATTTCTAGTTTCCACAATTAAAGAGACATGGGCAATTAATAATAATCATAATAATAATGGTAATGGTAATGATAATATCAATAACAATAACATGTTGCATTATTTTGTACAATTAGGGGCATACATTCACGTTCTCACACACATACATACAAACATATACACACACACAAATATATAATAATATTATATGGGTGTGTAAATATAATATTATTTGTAATTATTTATAAATGAGTCACCTCAAGGAATCTCCTTAGTTTATTTCTAAATTTTTTAAATTCCCTTAAGTAGTAGGGCCACTTCTAACAGAATGTTGGAGATGAACACATCATGTAATTGATGAAGAATGTGCTGAAGCATACTTCTAATGTATTTGTAACTGTTTTACAATAAACATAATTGTTTGGTGCATGTACACATTTGGTGAGGAAAGTCGGTCTCTAGTGAAGATATTGATTTCTTTGAGTTTCATATTTTCCATATAACATACTTCACCAGATGACATTCTCTGAGTAATAAATAATCTATAAAATAAATGTGCAGCAGGAATGGATCATGTTCAGGGTCTTATGCTGCAACAAATTGCTTTCCATATAATGAAACTAGATACTTATAACTGTAAGTAACTGTTCACTGTGACAAGGAATCTTTCCTGATGTTTCAAACAACAATGGTAAAACCATGAAAAAGAGGTTATTCTCTTGAAGTTATAAGCTATAGTCCTTTTCTTGTTGCTCTCTTCACAAAAATTCTTGAAAAATACGCTATGAAAGATTAATGAATTTTTTAAATATAAAGGAAATTATAACTGAATATCACTGAACTGCAATCTTTCCATTGTTAAATGAAAAATTAACAGCTGGAGATAACAAAAAAATTCCCATGGTACTACTTCATCTTTCAAAACTTTTGATCCTGAGTTGAAGATTCTATATTACTGAGCAATCCTTTCACACTTCGTGTATGGAATAAATAAATGGGGTGATACATATACGACACATGACTAGAGAATTTACACTCCAGAAAAAAGCCATAAAAACAGTATTCAAAATGAAAAGGATAGATAGCTGCAAAACTATATTTCAAAATGTAAATGTCTTTGCAGTCTATGGACTTTATGTATATAATACAATATTATTCATCAAATACAATAGAATTGCAATGGAAACAGTACATTACCATACAACACAAGTAATGAAACAACATAGAAAAAGTTTGTACTGATAGAAAAGGAAAAAAAAACAACTGCTTTTGAAATCCATATCGTCCAGAGATAACATTTTTCAATAATCTACCAAGCAACTGTCAAGCCAGTAGAGGGCACTAAATTCAAATTAGAACTACAAAAATATGTGACCAACAAAGTACTTCGTTCTGTGGAAGATTTGTAGATACTGTATGCGTTCCGTCATGAATGTGAACTAAATGTTGAATGCAAAATTCGAATAAATAAATTACAAGGTAATTTCACATTGTCATTGAGACTCATGTAATATAATATGTAACATATATCTCAAAAGCTTAGTAAAATTTTATTAGTTTTGAGAAAATGATGAGAATGTGTTTGCAGTAACTACAAGGTCTCTACCGACATGGCGCTTTCGAATGGCGCGAAACTGCTGTCAGTTTCGGTGTCACGTGACCAAAAGTCGTGGAATCTGATGTTACCGTGTCAACGCGCACTGTCGACTTTCGCGCGCGATCATGGCGCGCCAAGCGGGCTGACCGTCCAACACCCCAAGTGCGATGGCTTATGCCACCTCGTGGAAACGGGCCTTTAACATTGAGTGCCGTCTCTGGGAAATACTCTTTACTCACCTGTAACAGAAAGAGAATAAAGTTTATGATTAACTGCGAAGAATATCTATATCTACATATAAATAAAAGGGAATGGGCATATGTCCGTCGCGTAAAGACGCAAAAACTACTCGTTCGATTTCGCTGAAATTTCCACACTATGTTCATATTAGTTTCGGGAGTATTGAAAGTGTGATTTGAATTAAATCGAACCTGTGGAGGTGATGTTAATGACTCGCTCAGAGTACTCAAGCGCCCCTGAACAGAGGCGCAATGCAACCCGTCGATTCGTGAAGTATAAATATAATAAGCGTCATGAAATGAATGTTGTGGATTCAGATACCCCAAAGGTAAAACTCATTCTCAGTAACGTTTTGCCTCTACTAGCCCTTTTATGTTCTTTCGGTGTGAGCATGATCAACACCATGATGCCCTATTCATCTATGATGTGAATCGATTAGTAGACATCAGAATTGTTTCTTATGATATTGCAATTAAATGAGTTAATAAATTAATCTGATTTATTTTTAATAAGAATATCATGTGTTTCTTGTATTTTAATGGGCGTTAAAGGATTTTCAAGATGTAATTTGAAGGCATAAAATTGGGAAATCATTAACTTTAAAGATATGGAATATTTATTTCTGTTGTCAGGGATCGACAGGAACACAAATTTTGTGTCAATTCCTTTTTGACATTGCATGTAAATATTGAAAATGTAGTAATGTTTGAAACAGTTAAGTTATGTCTGTAAACTGTTATGAATACAGTGCCTAGTGATTTAAATTTGTTCATTTTATTTTATTTTCAGGTTAAGGAAGAACCAGTTGACAACGAAGAGGAGTCTTTTTCAAATACTGATGTAATTTTTTCCCTTGTCTCTTTTAAATGAAAATTGTAGAAAACTAAGTAAGTAAAAGTCTAAAAATCAGAAGCATCTGTCGATTTATTTAGGTCATCAAGCGTCATTCAATTCAATTAATTTAAAAACGCAATGTGTGCCTACATACCTATTTATAAATATTCATTGGTACTGCTTTCATATATTTAAAAGTGATGGAAAAGGACTGGCAAAACTATTAACATTTGGGAGAAAAAAAGTCTTGTTGCACACCGCAGAAGTATTCAAGAAAAAAAGGAGTTTGTATGTTAAGGAGTTTAAATTATAATTTTGAGGGGCTATTAAATAAGGTGGGTGTTATAACACAAATTATGTGAATTTTTCCTTTCGAACACGAAATACATTAATAATGTGTAACTTTTCTGTGTAAGTAATTAAAGTATATTTATACTGATGAACGTTTGATACCAAATGTTTTCCAGAAAATATGTTGACCACCCACAGATGTGGTGGAATAGTGTCAAGGAAACTTTTACTTTTTGGCTGGGGTGCTCACAACTTTTTCATATACTAAAAACCAGAATTATGTTTTTATATGAACAGTTAGTTGCATTCAATTGCCATTCCAATACCCAGGGAACTCCTATAACGGCAGACTCCAGTATAAATTGCTAAAAAATTGAAAGATAAATTGGTGTATTTAAGAATAATGAGGTGTGTATTGAAAAAATATTCCATACATGTCCTGCAAGTAACTGTGAAAATATTCAACTTTTGAGGCTCGCATTTTTATTTTGAAAATATTCTGTGAGGGAGATGCAGATGGCAATCCTTTTAGGAAAAACTATTTCAACCTTCACTGAGTGCTCTGAATGTATTTCTGTTCTCTACATCAGCAAATACTAAAGTAAGATTGCAATGTGTTTATGGGCAGACCTGATGGTGAGAATCCAAGAAGCAATTATGTAAGGTAGGCATTTTTAAACTTCCAAAGAGTGGTGAAGTGAAACTATCACTTAGAAGGGTCCTTCACTGTTTGAATGAATGAAAAAAAATTCAGACATTGATTTTCTCAGAAATTATTATGGTTGGTAATAAAAGGAGAGGCATTTTATGTCCTAAAAAATCTTGGAAATGAGCTTTCAAAAATATGCATTTATGTCCTAAAAATTCTCATATATGCACTTTCATATGCAATTAAAATTAACAATATTTCATTTCGTGCATTAACCTTTCTTGATAGAATACAGGAGAAGCATACTTGGAATGAAAATATATATTTTTGTGCAAACAGAATATAATCTACCATACTTCGCAGGGGAAATAAAGTAAATATTCACCTCATTGAAGTACATCGTTTGTCTTGTTGCATTTCTTCTGCCTGGTTAAAAAAAATATATCAAGAAATTTCTTACATTTGCAGAAGAAATTTATCATCTACAGAAAAGACACAAATGCTGTGACAAGCTCTTTGTAATTGATAAACGCTCGCAAATAAATAGATTGTGTGAAAAGTTCTAGAGATAAGTCTATTTTAACGAAATATGTGGCTGTAATTAGATGAATAAGCACCAACAGGAAAAATCAGCCAAATGTGCACCATCATATTAATCTACATAGCATCCAATTCTTACTAAATGTCAAGAAATTTCACTTAGCTGTGCCCTGAAGCAACAGACAAATATGCAAAATCATAGAAATCTGCTGCCTAGTAATAAGGTTGTGGGGGCTTGTATTAGGGTAGGTAATAGTGTTGCAAATTTTTTTGTGGCGAGTGTGTTTATTAGAGGAGGAGCATTTTCAACCAAAATTGTACTTAACAGATGATAACAGCTCACATGGAGCTTGTGAGATGAGCATTCAGAAAAGTAAATTAAGGGCTACAATTTTGTTTTGTTGTGCAGGAGGAGCTGGAATGTCCAGCAAGTGTGTTTCTGAAGAATGAAGTGTGTGAAATTGAAGAGGAGTTTCAGGATGATGAAGGAAGTCCATATGGAGAAGTGTTTCATGACAACAAAGCGAGTCAGAATGAAAACGAGGTAAAAAATGAAAGAGTATTGTATGTATTAGGTTACTTATATAGCAGAATATCACTAATCTGAACCCCACAAATCCAAAATTTCAGATAATCTGAACAAAATTTGGAATTGAAAAATAAACAAAATATATAAAATGCTTATTTGTAGTGAAAAGGAAAAATCTTATAATTATTTAGAACTGAACAAATACTTGGGGAAACACAAATGATCAAAATGAAACATTTATTGCACTGGTAATTACGGTGTATATCACATGTACATGTAGCAGTAATTTTCAGTGCGAGGAACTTGCAAAATTGGTAATCTTCTTTTGCCGTAAGGAACTGAGTCTGCTTGTGATCACATCGCAAGCTACATTGCATTGACTGGTAATCCTATAGATGTATTTGTATATGTATGGTAAATTTTTTTGGATAATGTGAACATTTCTGAATCCAAACAGACCACACCCCAATTTGTTCGGGTGACCAGGATTCTGCTGTAGTTGTGAAATTGTTAAAAAATTAACTATATGTATTTTCACATGAAATTTAGTTTCAATGTAAAGTATGTACAGTGAATTTAAGTTCATTCTGTTCAAACTAATTGTCAGTTCTGATTTTTTTTAATATATATATATATATATATATATATATATATATATATATATATATATATATATATATATATATATTGTGACGGTACTCCGCCAACACAATCCTAATTGTTTTTTGTTTTTGTTTTTTGGACCTGAAAAGGCACGGGTCTTGCCAGGGAGGAGCCGTGAATCTGGATTACATGTGAGGGTGAATTTGAGCAACACCTTTTTTTTGGGGAACAATGTTGGATTTATTGCGGATAACGAGACTTCCACCTCCAACCGATACAAAGCCACAACAAATTAAAATCCTGATCTTTCCAAATACCAAGAACTCAAACTATTAGGCCTTTTAACGATGGGATCCCTCGTCCATTGAAGTTAAATGCATTTACTTTACAAAAGATATAACCCTTTATCATCTCCCCTTCCAAAAAGCTTACAATTATTTTACAGAAACAAAATCAATTCTTTTTTTTTTCTTCTCTCTTGAAAACTACCTTACATAACATAGAAATTTTGGATTCTCACTGAACAGTCTTTTGTAATCTTCGACTTGGAAACATAAAAGCTCTAACCTCTCGCTACCCTCCTCGTCTCAAGTAATCAGTTCTCGTTACTTACAGATCTTCACTCCTTTCCATTCCCTTTTACTCTCCCACTAGGTGACGTCTGGAATACGTTACTTGCGCCGCCTCCTCGCGCCGCCCGACGGGTCTGCCGTGAAGGTCGCGCGCCCCCAGCGCGCCGCCGCCTCGAGAGCCCAGCCGCCACGCGCTGCCAAGGGCGAACTCCAGCCGGCCCCGAGTCCTCACGTTGCCTCCGCGGCACGTCCAACCACCTTCTTTCTTCCCCGCTTATCGTCCGCTTCTCAGGTTCTTACGCTATTCGTGCCCTTAAGCGCGGCAGTATACGCGAGCCTAATGTTCTACTATCGTCCTCCGTTTGTACAATCTGCCGTGATAAACACTTAATTCAGTTTCTGCAACTCACTCCTAAATAAACTTAGCTTTGTCCATGAATACTATTCCAACACAGTTCATTATCTACTCCAGCCACGCGTAATATCAACTTTCACTTCGAACTTTGACCGTCTTTTCTCCTAGCTAATATCAGACTCCTACATGCCGCCGCTCAAAATACTCCTTTGGCACGTCCGTCCAGTGACGCTCTTCGGACCAGAAGACCGAGGTTCTTGCGGTCCACCGCCCTTCCCCTCTTGCTAGCTGATTTGAGTGGGGGCCACTCCTCTCGGCCCCGCCGGTATCCCTTCTTGCCGGCGAACGCTGCACCGAACGCGCCCACCTTTTGCGCGGTCTTTTAAACTCTCATCTGCACCCTCATTCAACTATCACAATATATATATATATATATATATATATATATATATATATATATATATATATATATAATGTTTTCCTCCACAATGTTATTGTTGTCATTTTCATTACATTTTTTAATTAAATTTTCCTCTTGTCAAGGAATGATTAACAAAGATGTAGTAATTATTATTGTTCCTGTTAATAATAATTGTAAATAATAATAACAATGACAACAATAATAACTATAACAGTAATTTGCCCATAACAGGAACATGATCAACAACAGTGAAAAGAACATGCTGCAGCAATAGCAACAACTACTACCGTCCTTCTTCCATAAAAAGAACCTTTTTGAAAAAATAAATAATGGTTTTTGTCCATTGATCATCCCATCTGGATGATCGAAATGTATCTAGCATGTGCAAAACAGATTTTTCCTTACTTGTGAAAATATGTTTTTGGAGCATGCAAGTTATGACTTTCTTCTACTCAAATATTCAAATTTAGGATTATTGGAAGAGGTTTAGAAAGAATATTGTTTTTAGTTCTTACCGAAACGTAGTATTATTTCTGGTGTAGTTAACAGGCCATAAATAGTTCATAAAATCAAGCTTTAGGGTTTAAGGGATATTGTTAGCTTTGATTTGGTTTTGTTGCACAGGAAGAATTAGAATATCCAGCCACAGTGTTTCTGAAGAATGAAGCAGTATGTAAGATTGAAGAGGAGTTTCAGGATGATGATGTAGTTGGGAACAACAATGCATTTCAAGAAAATCAAGCAATAAAGAATGAAAAAGTGGTAAGATTAAAAGGGTAACTAGACAATATTTTAGTTGTGCATTATCAGTGATGCTCATCCCAAAACACATTCACATTTCAGATTTGTTTGGGATTTAAGTTAAAACCTATGGATATCATGCTTTTAAAGATATTGTTTAAGAAATAAATCTTATTGTTTTTATATTCTTTATTTGCTCTTGTATCAGCCTCACTTTTTTTCCTTGAAAAGTTGCTCACAAAAGATGAATGCGGTGTATACATAAGGTTTTTCCGCACAAATAAAAAATCAAATTTCAAGTTGAAAGGAATAATAATTTATTTATTCCTACAAATTTACAAGTCACAATAATTTTCATCTCAGCTTTCTCCCTCAGTGTCATTGCCATGTTCAGTACTACTGCTGGTTTCCTTATGCAAATATAGTTGTTCTTACTTCAGACCAGCTTGTTGAATATTCCGCATTGGTTCCCCTGATATCGATGTCCATGCATCCAGATTTCACCAACACATCAGTCAGCTTAGCTTTCTTAAGGCAGCTGGTCAGGGTCATGACTTCAGTTTTCTGTACCCACGTACATTATGAGTGTCTCTCACATGGATCTTAAATGTTTTGTGTATTGCAATGACCAAGTACTGCACTATCTTGGTCATGCATCCTGGTATTACTACTAGGTCACCATCGTAGTCATTCAGTTTGGATTTCAAACTGTAGTGTGACCTTGGAAGCTGTCAAAAACAAGCTTGGAGCGTTATTTTAACAGAGCACCAGTCTGCTGCTGCACTTGCTGCACCCAGTTCAGGATGAGGATTTCGGTCATCCGCCCATTTCCTTGGACGTTTACCACTTGGACACATTCCAGGGGGAAGCTTCTCTTCGGGCATTGTTTTTCTACTAAAAATAACATGCAACAGCAACTTGTACTTATCCGCCATTATCCCAAACATAACGGTGTAGCGTTGTTTTCTGCTTCCTCTGTTCTAATCAAGACACTCTTCTCACCCACAGGATGCACTCTCATAGCATCTGGCATATCAAAATAAGAGGTGCATGTGATCAGCACTTCCAGTCTGACCTAGAATGTAACTATGTCGCTTGAAGAAGTCCTTCTCGTCCAGATCCTTCCAAAATTACGTGGAATAAAACTAGCTTCCTGAATGAAAAGTTGAAAATGTAATTATGTTGAGAGACGTGACAACACAAAGCCCTAGTGCATTGATTTCTCAGGAGACATAAGTATAAGTGCCTAATAACTTAAAAAATGGGCACAAATGTGCTCTGAGAACTTGTTAAAATAATTAATAGTCCTAAAAATACAATATTAAAAATTGTAATGTGATTGACACAAACACCAACAGTATGTGGACAGTAAGTTCTACATCTAGTGTCTTAGTTTTAATGCAGTGGACTTAGAAGAGCTGAGCGGAAGACTGAGAAAGTTTTCATTCCTCTTTCTATGATTTTTCTGTCTCATTTATTTATGTTCTACCTATTTTTAAAGTTTTTCTTATTTCTGTCCTTCATTAGATATTTCTTTCATTTCCTCATTCCATTCTAAAGCCTTGCATGAGATTTTTCAGCAATCTTTAGATTCCGGTATACTACCAACTGACTGGAAAACTGCGGACATTATTCCTATTTTCAAGAAAGGAAGTAAATTAAATCCATACAACTACAGTCCAATTAGTTTGACCAATACGACCTGTAAGATCCAGGAGAGGATCCTGGTCAACCACATCCTCAAATTTGCACTGACAACTAAATGCATTCCACCGAATCTACATGATTTTTTTCCTGGCAGATCAATTATGACGAATCTGTTGACCTCTCTCAGCTATTGGACTGATGTTATGAACAACAGACTTCCAACCGATATAATCTACTTAGATTTCTCAAAGGCATTTGATAAAGTTCCTCATTGCAGGTTACTTTACAAACTCGAGCACCTTGGAATTAGAGGCAAAATTCTTCGATGAATCAAATCCTTCTTACAAGACCGTAGTTACCAAGTGAAAATCTGTTCTCAAAAATCTTCTGTCAAAAGGATTACAAGTGGGGTTCCCCAGGTCTCCGTTCTGGGTCCTATTCTATTTATACTGTACACTAGTGATCTCCCTGTCAACAAGACCTCCAATTTCATAATGTATGCAGATGATACCAAATTTAACTCTAACCCGTTAACTCATCATCGTCAGTTACAAGAAGACTTAGATGCCGTACAAGACTGGTCCACAAGACTGAGGAAGTCGAGACACAACCTGGTTCAACACAAAAACTTCCTGAGAAATAGAATAGTAGACATGTGGAATCTCCTTCCCGAACATGTGACTGCCTCCTCACTCAATGCTTCCAAAAACCTTTATGATTGCTTTGTAAATAGATGAACTCTGCATACTTCATTCTATCTTAACTATGTTAAAGCCTCTATGTTTTTTCTTTGTTAATAGATAACTTAACTTTATTATTTCTCTACTGTAACTCGCTATACGCCAACTCCATATATTTTGTGATACAATAGTTTTCAATTAATCATTATATGTTATATCTGCGCTGAATCAGGTTACCATCAGTGTTACTGTTGCCTGTATTAATTACAAATAAATAAATAAATGACCCTTTCTGTAAGAATTTCTTCTGTGTCGACTATAATCAGGTTTACGAAGAAAGGTAGTATCATGACTCTGTTCACAAATGTGATTTGTTACTCTCCATCTCTTCCTAGATTTTGCGCCAGAATCTATTATTGAATTTCGGATTTGGTGTACCACTTTATGTTCAAAGTCTAAAAATAGTTTTTCTAAGATCATTTAACCCATTTCTGCCTAGCATTACATATATGTAACATTAGTTTTGGCAATGTGTGGCTACGTTGCAAAGATTTTCAAAGCTTCATTTTTATCTCCATGCAGTTTATATAACAGTATATATAACATATAAGCACAATTTTTCTTTCTTGAATGCCAGATGTTGGTTTAGCCATGGGGCTTATGCAGCTAAGCTTCTTGCTTCTTCTTATAGAAAATGCAGTTTTGCTTCTTCTTATAGAAAAAAATACTCAACAACCACCATTTGGCGCTTCAGGAGGAGCGCTCTAGTAGTAACAATTGAATAGCACTAAAAGTGGCAAAATCATGCTACCAGAGGTCTGCAACGGCTCCTGTGCGGGCACGAATGCGACAACAATGGGCGAGCGCTGTGCGAACAGAATCATTCTAGGCAGAAATGGGTTAAACACAAGGAATTTTATGTACTACACATGCATGAAGTTAATTTTTTCTTGAGACATCTGGAAAATGAGATGTTGTCATGCAAAAAAAATATTTTTTGCACAGTGACATTAAAGTACAAAAAAAGGACTTGGGGCACTGTGCCCATGTACACGATATAGAAAGAAACGGGATCTGAACCCGAATTAGACATTAACATTTTCAGTGTTTTGTGCCATTGTATGCATTCCCAGGACTCTATAAATCACCTCTACACCCAGTTCCTTCCCACCTCCTGGGAATTAGTGTGTGACTATAGTATACCTTAGTGTCAACAGCACAACATGCTTATGCTGCTAGTGCAATGTAGGATCAACGTGGACTCCCTATCTCAGACCAGGTCTAAGCATTGAGTCACATGGGCATGATGGTTTGGTGATCAACTAAGAGAATAACTAGGTGGTTTAAGTGGAGTTAACGTTCAACCAGGGCAATGGTGGATACATGTCACCCCCAAAAGCCTAGGGTTTTTGTTTGTTACCTTCTTTTATTTGGCAAAATTGATTTAAATATTTATTTATGGTAGAATTATGTAATTATGTAAAAAATAATATTTAATAGAATCATACATACACTACAGAAATAATATACAATATAGTAACAAACATTTATTATTTAACAACAATCTTGATGGCCCCGTCCAAAATGATTGGCTGGATCTGCCTCTGATCCAGGGTTGGTAATGACCTATAAACGCCCAAAGATGTAAATAATGGAGGTAGTGTACTACTAGAAATGATTCTAAATTATTTCTTGAATAAAACTGTGCTGCAATAAAATCCTATCTTACTTATACCTCGTATGAAGTAATTGAAAATCTATTTTGATTGTTTTCATTAAAGCTGCCAATTAATCATCTGATTTGTGCAAAAAAAATGTTTTTTCTCAAAATTTGTGAGCTGTTGAACTCTTGTAGTTAAGTGATTGACTTCCGTCTTGTTTGTTTTCTTGTAGGACCCCATTGCACCATCCAGTGAAAGTCTTTTTCTTGCTTCAATAAGGCAGAAAATTGGCGTTTTATTTCCAGGTGAGTAAAAGAAAACATTGCTCAGATACACAGTTTTGTGAGATATGTTGTACAAATGGTTTGCACTCTACAGAGAAGCTTATTGAAACATTAAGTGAAGAATTTGTTCTTAACAAAATGGGTGTATGAAATATTTCCTGAACGTTCTCTTTTCCTACACCTTGCTTTCCCAATCATGTCCATTATCATGCGTGATTGAAAGGTTGTACAGTAGAACCCTCTTAATAAAATATTGTTGGGACTTGAAGATTTTATTTTATTAAAAGGGAAATTTTATTAAAAGGGTCATAAAAAAGTACAAGTTTTTTTTTTTTTAGTGTTTATTAAACATTACTTACATTACTAAAGAATTATGCTCTCTTGAAAAAACTATCTAGTGTTGTTTGCTTGCATTGCTTCATTTGGACTTCCACAGAATACTGCTGCAAAATGTGAAGGCTCCTCCTAACATCATCGGGAATGTTTGTTAGGCTTGACAAATAGACAGCACACTTACCTAAATATTCTGAAATTTCAGCTGATATGGGTATTTCAGTAGATGTGGGCAGGTCGTCATCTTCTTCTTCTTGCTGTCTTTTTGTTGCAATGTCTTCACATATCTGCATGACATCTCTTATTTCACAAGGGGCAAGGTGGCCATCTTCATTCACATAATTTTCAAATGTGAAATCTGACGGAATTTTCAGTTGCTTCTGAACCTCTTCCCATGAGGCACATTCCAATTGATCTTCATTTTCTATTGTAGCTACAGGGAATCCTGCTTTGGCAAAGCAATTTTTAATTGTCTGGGCAGTGATGTTATCCCAGGCAGATGCCAACATATGAATTGCATCCAAAAGTGATACACAAAAATTTTTGCCCAGCTCCAAGTTATTTAAAAGTTTGACAACAAGAGATCTTCTGTACTTCTGCTTTACTGCCCTTATAATTCCTTGATCCATGGGCTGTAAAACAGCAGTGGTGTTTGCAGGCAAAAATTCCAGCTGCACATTTGTGAGTTTGATGTCCTTTGGGTGAGCTGCGCACTGATCAAGGAAGAGAATCACTTTTCTATTCTTCACAGCCATTTTTCTGTCAAAAGCTATTAAGAAATTTTCAAAAATTTCTGACGTCATCCAGGCAGTTTTGTTAAACTTATAATTACATGGAAGAGACTTCAAATTTCTGAAGCATCTGGGTTTCGCTGATTTCCGTATTGTGATTAGGGGAAACTTCTCTGATCCATCCATATTACTGCAGGCGAGAACAGTGATTCTTTCTTTCCGGTTTTTTCTTCCGGTGCATTTATCACTTCTGAACGCATATGTCTTGTCAGGCAAAAGGTTAAAAAATAAACCAAATTCATCCGCATTAAAGATGTTTCGCGGTTCATAGTCCTTCACTAACAGAGGAAGAACTTGCTCTTTCCAATTTTCGATTACTTCGTTATTCATGCTTCCGGCTTCTCCGCTGATGGTGTAGAATGAAATGCCGGCACGCTTTTTGAACCGGTCCAGCCAGCCATTAGAAGGTGTGAACTCCACATTCAGTCTCAGAGCAATTTCTTCCGCCTTCTGCCGTAGCAGTGGGCCTTGAATAGGGATATTCAAATCACGCTTTTCCTTAAACCAAGCCAACAGCACTTCTTCAACTTGTACTTTGAAGATTTGATTGTCTGGCGAGCAGGATTACCAGCGTTTTTTAAAATGGATTCCCTCTTATAAACAATAGTATTGATAGTTGCAACTGGAACGTTGAACTTTTCCGCAATTCTGGCCCGTTTTATTCCAGGATTTCCATCAACTTCATTCAAGATAGCGAGTTTCTCGCTTATGGAAAGGGCCTTCCTCTTCACCGCTGTTGCCATTTCAGTTTCTAAAGAAATATCAATCCACTCTTACCTTGCCGAAAAAGCTAATGCAAACAAAATGTTGATGCAATACGTTGAGGTACAGTATTCCACAAAGAAACACAAAAGTATAAAACACTTTGGAGCACTCACAGTGGCAGTCTTCCGAGTTTCGTAAGGACGAGAAAAGTGATCTGAGCGTTGAGCAATCGGCTGAACAGGAAATCTTTTCTCTAAACGCACGTACCACGTGTTTATAACTACGATTTATTCAAGTCTGCCCCTGCCAAGAATCAACTGTTGACGGTTTCATCCAATCAGGAGCGTGAACGTCACCGTTATGACGTCACTGTAGCGACATAAAAGCTTCCGATTGGACGAAACCGTCAACAGCTGATACCTGCGAGGGGGGGCGGCAGAGTTGAATAAATGGCAGTATACCTAAAGTTGCTCGTTTTAAACGCGTGATGGCGTTACTAGTGCCATTAACAAGGAATTATTATAGAGGAAGCTCTCCGAACCTTGAAACGCCAGAGAAATAACTGTAGACTACACATTCCTTATCATATTTTATTAACAGGGGCAAAACTTCGATTCGGGACGAAAAAATTGGGTTTTATTAGGCGGGTTATTTTATTACGCGGGATTTTATTAAGCGGGTTTAAATGCATTGTTTATATGGCAACATTTTTGGGACTGTTCATTTTAATTTTATTAGCCGGGAAATTTTATTAAGCGGGATTTTATTAAACGGGTTCTACTGTATTGACAGATTCCACAAGCACACGGGCCCCTAAGTGCCATGATGATAGTTGCTTTAGGCTTTTGCAGATACAGCCAGTGCTGACCAAGTAATTCCAGTGACAGTTGATTTCTTTTCTCAAGAATACATTGAATGTCTGCTTTGATTAAATAAACCTTACATAAAGATACTTCGATGGTGTATATATATATATTTTCCAGGATCACTTTCCTCCTTCGATGAGTCTCAGTGCCTTGCAACTAATTGCAAAATCTGGTGATTACTTAAAAAAAGGAATATTTACACACACATTATGAATAGCTGTTGTGAACAATCTAAATCTCTGTCCATGCCAGGATATACAAAAAACTGGCCTATTAATGGAGATTGCCATGTCTAGATGTCTCACCGAGAACAGGCTTCTATAATGTGATTTTCATGTGAAGTGGCCAATGAACAAATTTTAGATTGCTTCTTGCATTGTCATGCAATATAAAGAGTAATGTTAAAGATGTTTTAAATTTATGCTTATTATGTACCCCCTGTTTACAGGAGCTGGTGCCTCCAAAGAGTTGCTGACAGCAGGAGTCCCTTCTGTTGACTTGATGTGTGTCTGTGGCGACCGCTTCTACACAACAGAAGCTGCCATGGCACATGTGAAAACCCATAAAGGGGCAAAACCCTTCCAGTGTTGCGAATGCAACGAGCATTTTTCAAAGGAGGTGTTTGCTATGCAGCATGTGAGAAGCCACATAGTGGACAAACCTTATCAGTGTGTTGTTTGCCAGAAGAATTTCAAACACAAAAGTAAATTATTGAGGCATATGCGTGTACACACTGGTGAGAAACCATTTCAATGTGATGTCTGCAAAAAGAATTTCACACAAAGGGGAAGTTTAATCACACACATTCGAATCCACACAGGTGACAAACCTTACCAATGCAAGGTGTGCAAAAAGAGATTCACACATCGTTCTAACTTAACAGTTCATGCACTCACGCACGCTGAGAAGAAAATCGTCAGAAACAGTCTGTTTGCAAGATGAGGTTTGAGAATAAAATAGAAGCAGATAAATTGATTGATTATTTAGTATCAACTGGCGTTTCAACTACTGAGGTCATTAGTTCCATAAACGTGGTACATGTTATATCTCAGGAGGTGATGGTGTCCCTCAATAGAACACCCTACACATTGTCTAGAGCAGTTTTTCCTTGCTAAGTATCTCCTCATGCAAGGCACTGCTGGAGCTGGGACTAGCTCTAACATGCAATGTTCATGATGCCAGATGCTCACCTTTTTATGAGACCTAACCAGTAGATAGTGGGTAATCAGTAATGCCTACAATGAAAAATTTTTAAGTGCTCTTTACAATTAGAACATGACTTATGAACAGAAATATTAACTTTTGTATGATCACTGTTAGGCTGCTAGACACACACATAGTTGGGAGGTGGAGGTCACAAGCAGGCACAGAGAAGGGTGTGATGGGTCAAACCAAACCAATGACAGCAGTATCTAAGTCACTCAAGTGTGAAAATCGGCTATCAGTTTAGTGCATTGGAAACTGGTGGTATTTACATGAGCCACATTTCAGCTGCTTTTCCACTCCTTGCGTTTTCATGTGATTAAAACAATTTAATAAGAGGAAATTTTGAAATGTTATCACTCTAAATTAAAACATTACATTATAAAAGAATATCATTAAATTAGTTTGCTTTTAAGTTATGATTTACACATGATACTTTTAGAATATATGTGATGTAAAACAGATGGTCATTCCTGTGACCTTTGCCAGTATTGTAATAATCCTATTCTTGGAAAAAATATTTGCAACTTCAGACAAATATTTATTTTTAATAGTGATTTCCAAAACACTGGCAATGAAAAGTGCCACCAAGAAAAAAAGTGAATTCTTCTAATGTGACTTTATCTTTTTTCGAGTATGCATTGTATTCATAATATACAAAACCAACAATATAATGACACCAGTCATTATAATGTTGCCCTGTATATTATATATTAAATAATATACAAAGTTGTAAATAAATATTGCACTCGATTTGGAATCCAGTGCCAAGACAACTTCTTGGTAACCTATTTTGCACTGCGGTGAGCCCCTGCTGTCAATGGTTTGGGTTGACGTAAAGTCACACCCCATAAAACATCTTGTTTAAATTTTATAGAAATGAAATTATGGTAGGAAAAAAATGGTCATATAAAGGTAAGGTCATATATTGAAATTGAATATGATCAAATAGTAAGGTTTCAACAAAATGGCAAAGTATTGATAAAAATCTAATATAATCACATTGAAATTAAGAGAATACAATAATTCTAAATTCTTTGATCCTCATTTCTAGAATAAGCAAATTTGTAATTAGGTTTATGATATATTTTAAATACACTACTATTTCCTTTAACAAGATATTGAAATGTACTGATTCCACACGCAAAAAGTATGTTTGTGTGTGTGTTTTGTTATGGGACGCATCGGCTCCAACAATCACATATATAAATGTATATTAAAGAAATGTTTATAAATTTTTTTAATAAAAATCAAAATATTTTTTTGTGTATCTGGTGATGTTTAAAAGATTACAAATTCTTTGTATCAAGCATTTAAAGTACAATTTTTGAACAAATAATTTTAATTAATTAAAATAGAACTTAACGAATAGAAAGGTTTTAATTGTCTCCATGAATGAGTTTCAAACTTTTAAAACTACATACATTTCAATGACTGATAATGTTTAAGCATTTATTTAAAAGTTTAAATTTAGAAATAAAACTTGTAATAAAAATTTGTAAGCAAGTAGAAATAGAACCCTCAAATATTAACAGTTTCTTTACTCATGAAGAGAATTATAAAACCTTTTTTGCATTTACCACTACTTCATCCACAAAAGGTACCAAAGTGAGTTGGATTATCATAGAGGTTTAGAACTTGAAGTTCAAATGACATCTCGTTTCCCTAATTCATCAGTGGAAAGATTGTGTCAAAAATTGAAAGGGTCTCCATGTACAGAGATAACCAAAGCCATAAGAACGATGGATGATATTGTGTTGTCAGGTGTAGGCAGTATTTAAATACTTATGCTTTAAATATATTTTGTAAAAGAAAAACTATTTTTGAGTGTTTTGGACATGTATTTTAGAGATAAAATAGATTTATTTAAAAAATAAATAAATACTTTAAATACAGATGAAGATAACGAGGGTAGTTTCTTTTTGTTTGATTTAGCTAATGAATGAACCTCATTGAAACAAAAATTAAAGCTACTTTCAGCTATTGAACTTGAATTCTCTTTATTTTTAAATGATAAATCTAAAAAGTGCTGGACTAGTATATTTCATCTGACAATAAAAAAAGTGTTTATTCCATATAATGTTAGTTTGTGTTGATCATTGCCAGTTCAACAACTGTTTTCCTCTGCAGGTTTGTATACATTTGCCAACTAGGGTTTACTGTCTGATGATTTGTTTGACGAACTAGTTTTTAAAAAGAAGTGTTTTTGTGAAAATATAAGTGAAAGTGTTTTATATTTGAAGGTCTCTAGTTATTGTTCATAAATTTATGACTGCCAATTAGTAATTTATATTAATTGACATTTACAATATATTGTTGCAATAAAAAAGTTACAATGGAAAATTATTGTAGTTGAAGTATTGTGAATACGTATCTATTTAGCAATTCAAAACCTAATGTATTTTGTGTATGTATTTAAATATTTATTTACAAAGTATTTTCGTAAGTACCAAATATAAAGTATTTTGCCCAATGCTATGTGTTGTAAAAAACAGGAGGACTAATTGTGTCATTGAATATATGTTGCTGAGGCTTTTTTATTTCACAAGAAGATAGTTTGGGTATTTATTCCCTATTAAATTAGCTGTAAGCTTTAGAGAAATATAATATATTTTCTCTATTACAATTCATTTTATTGACAATTATGTAATGATTTAAAGAAGGTTGCAATCCCATTTTTACATGGGTATAAAGTACAGTTGTTTCCTTTGTGATGTGTCAGACCAGATAAGATTTCACATTTCAACAAGGACTGGCCTCGTTCAAGTATTTTGAATGTAGGGAAGAAGTTTCACATCTCAAATAAAACAGAAATTTATGTCAAATTACAGAAAATATAAAAATTCCCATATTGCATGCCAAGTGATTATGACATAATCTTTTTGAAAGTTGGAATCATTTTCTTAACAGAGGTTTCATTATTGACAGTTCACATAAATAAGGAATAGTTTGAAAAAGAAAATCTGACATTCAACCAAAGAGACCTGAAAAATTGCAATCATAATAAAATCATGTCACTGAGGGTCAAGACTAGACAAAAGTTTAAAAGTTAAATAGTTTGTTAGTGCAAAAGGACCTTGTCAACAAAATGAAGGGAAACAATTGTCAGACACTTGCCTTTTTGGGGGTAGGGGGAAGGAAGTGCGATTTCTTGCTCTTTTCATTCCTGAAGTAACTCATGAGTAGCAAATTGAAAAACTTTGTAGCTACGTGAAAAGTACTCAAATTTCGAAAACTTGTACATGACCTTATTTCAAAATCTGCCTTTTAGGAACAGAATTCATTAAGGGAAAATACATCCATCTTCATAATTAGAGTTGTAGGAAGACGCAGAAAAAAATTTGAATTTTGCAATTTTCCAAAAATTAGTTTTCAACGGCAATGAGACCTGCACCACTCTCTTAAATGTCCTTCACACAATGCAACAACACATTTAATAAAAAACAATGAAGCCATTTTTTACCTTTCCGTATGGGGTACGTATACACGGAGTGATATACGTAGTATAGGGAAAGTCATGTAATGCTGCGCGAAAAAATTGCGAATTTTCGGCGGAAAAAAATTCATTGCTGGGCTGCGATAACGAAAAAGTGTATAAAACCAGTTGCTAAATTAAGAAAAAAATCCCCTAACACATGGTTTAGCCAGAAACCCTCTTTTGTGGGTCCTTGATGTCGAAAAACCAATTGAAAGAAAAACGTCCGTCCGTCTGTGAATACTGCGATACTGCTAGCGCCTTAACCATACGTACGATTTCTTCCAAAATGGATATTCTCCTGCCGATCTGGTTCTAGACGAAGCTTTGAGATTTTGAAAAAGATTCTGTAAAATTTGGGGGTACTTTACATGAACCCCCCCGAACATTTTCAAATTTTCTCAAAAACGGCTACATATTTTTTCTTTAAATTTCTTGTAAGAATATAGTAAAATTCACTTATTAAGGTGGCATAGGTCCAATTTTCACAGATAACTCAGAATTTTCAAAAATTGCAAAAGTTTAAATTTTTTTCGGCGTCTTAATGAAACTACAAAATTGAAGATAAAGATTTTTCTTTTAAATAAAATTTGTTGTCCAAAGTGAGTTCTTTCATTAAGGTCATATACATTGTTTGGAAAGTTTAGTAGTTATCGCACAATATTGCGTACAATATGTGCAATTTTAAATAATTACATAACCAGATTTTCTCAAAAACGGTTCCAAATTTTTCTTTAAACTTTTGGTAGGCATAGTGCCTAATGTATTTTATGAGATGACAAAAACACCATATTGCTCTATTCTTTTGTTTTTTTTTCTTCAAAAATTGGGAAAATGTAATTTTTTTGACTTGTCTCTCACGTCGTTAATATTTACATTAGCCTTGATTTGTCGACATTATTATATTAAGGAGTACATGAGCTTTAAATAATGTCAAGTAAAGTTTCTGGAAAAAACAACTGTTTTCTGTGAAAACTAGCTCAAAATTCCGCATTTTCAGAAACGCTCAAACACCATTTTCTCATATATGACTACAATTTTTTCTTCAAACGTTTGTAACGGATAGTGCTGATTACACTCTTGAATATCATTTAAAGTTTATTTTGAGTTTTTTTTGTTTTTTCAAAAATTATACAAATGTGATTTTTTTGAAAGATCTCTCAGCTTGCATGTTGTCTTAGTGTACCTGATTTTATCACACTTGATACGGTTTCGGCTGAAGCCGCGGAAAGTGTATTTGATAAATCTAGATGTAAGCAAATTCGGAAATTCGACAAACTAAAGGCCAAACAACATCCTGAGGCCTGTAGGGTTGGCTTGACGAGTACTGTCGTCAACCTAACTGACGAACAGTTGAACCAGGCTACTGTGTCTGTATTGAGTAAAGGCCTCAATTTCGCCCCCGTGCCCGACCGCGTTCCTACCGCGGACATCGTGGCAGGGGTGGAAAACGCGGTTTCAAAACTGCCTGCCGACCAGGCTGACTACATACGCAGAGAATCGGCTCGTTTTCTGGCCCATTCTAAATTGCCACGTAGTAATTTGCGACGCGAGGAGCGTTTAGCGTTGCGCGAACTACGTAAGCGTGAGGACATCGTTGTAGTACCGGCAGACAAAGGCAATGCCACGGTGGTCATGAAAACTATTGACTACCATTCTAAAGTTGAGGCGTTGCTGACAGATCAGGCCTATACTGTTCTGCAAAGTAATCCCGTTCGTAAGCTGAGGTGAGAGGTCGCGGCACGGATTAACAACTCGGCTGCTATAGAGTCGGAGGCCAAAGCTAGGTTAAAACGTGGCAACCACTGTATTCCTAGGCTTTATGGTCTTCCTAAGATACATAAGCCCGACGTGCCACTGCGCCCCATTGTGAGCGCTATTAACTCCCCCACCCACCCTCTTGCCCGCTATGTGACCGATAAACTGCAGCCTTTGACTGACGACATCAAGTCAGCTGTCAGGAATTCGGCCCACCTTATTGACATTCTTAAGGAGCTCCGCATAAATGACTCGGACATCCTCGTCAGCTTCGATGTCACGTCTTTGTTCACTATGGTTCCAGTGGACGAGGCGGCCACTGTCATACTTTGCTCCCGTGGGCTCACGTCGGAATGGGCCGACTTAGCTGAGTTCTGTCTCACGTCCACTTTCTTCCAATACCGAGAGCAATTATATGCTCAAGTTGAAGGAGCGGCCATGGGTTCTCCCCTCTCTCCAGTTGTGGCTAACCTGTTTATGGAGGCCTTTGAAACGGAGGCCCTGGAGAATGCCCCACTAAAAACCAACTGTTTGGCTCCGGTACGTGAGACGATACACTAGTAGTGTGGCCCCACGGTCCTCACACCTTAGCTGACTTCCTCCAGCACCTTAACAACACACACCCTAAGATTAAGTTTACGATGGAGGTGGAAAATGAGGGAAAATTACCTTTCCTTGACGTGCTGGTGAGTCGGAAAGCGAACGGTAGACTAGGACACAGTGTTTACCGTAAACCCACTCATACAAACCGTTTATTTGCATGCCGGCTCTCACCATCACCCGGCAACTAAACGGGGGGTTTTGAAAACTCTGGCCATCAGAGCAACTAGAGTGTGTGATAAGGAATCGTTGGACTCTGAAATGGAGCTCCTAAAGACCACATTTCGAGCTAACGGATACAGCGCTAGCGCTGCCAACCAAGCGGTACGGCAGGCTACGACCACTTCCAACACGGTCGATATCACCACACCTAGTGACAATACCAACCAAACTATAGCCACTCTACCGTATATACGAGGTGTCACCGATAAGATTGGCAAGCTATTGAGCCGCTTTGATATAAAGACGGCCTACAAAGCCCAGGAAAAACTTGGGCAAAAGCTTGTACGCGTGAAAGATCGCGTCCCTCCCCTTATGTCATCAGGGGTATACGAGATCCCATGCAGCTGCGGCCATAGTTACATTGGCGAGACGGGACGCACAGTAGATGAACGCCTCCGGGAACATATACGTCATTATAAATACAATAATACGAATAAATCGGCCATAGCATTGCACGCATGGAAAACTGGCCATGCCATCTTATTTGATGACACGCGCCTCTTAGCCAGAGAAGATCGCTGGGGTACGAGGAGGGTAAAAGAGGCGGTGGAAATAATTAAACACCCGAATAATCTGAATGCTGACCAAGGCATTCGTCTTCACGATGCCTGGAAACACCTATTTTACCAGGACGTCCGGTCTCGAACGGACGCGGTCCTAGCTGCTCCCCTACGTCCGGTAACGGACGGAGCGCCGTCCCGTCAACAGCGCCCCGCGGAGAGCCCGGCCCTGATTGGCCGGTGCACTCTCTCCGCATTGGCCGACCACCCGGGCCAACCGGCACACAGGTAGAAGGGGAACGTAGCCCTATATTAACCCGTGCACAGTACAGCTCCGTGCATTACGCCCTGAGGAAGGTCGCAGAATGGCGACCGAAACGTCGGCACCTTTGCCATGGACGCGGCGTCACACCGGACAGCCAACTTAATATTGACTCCGGCCGCGGAAGCCTACGCTCTCATTTATTATTTATTGGCAGACATACGTATACAGCCATTTAACAATTACAATTCAAAGTATACTCAAGAAACTTATAACTATTTCACTGTAGCATGTATTACACTAACTTTATAAAATCTTACAACAAAAATTAAATTTGTTTTTTTTGTTTTTACAAAAAACTCACTTACAATTGGGATAACATGTATATCTAATTTTTTTAAAATGTCCACAGCATTTTGGACTAAGGTAATATTAAAATGATTAAGTTTTTCCTTCATTATATTTCTTATGTTGTTAAATAATGTACAATGCCATAATAGATGATCAGCGGTATCATTCTCCTTACCACATTCACACAAGCCTGAATCGACAATTTTGAACCTATTTAAACTATGATTTAGTGATGAGTGATTTGATCTCAGTCTGTTAATGATAACAATTTCTTTTCTTGTTAATTTGAAGTTTTGAAACCACGGTATTGGTGATGTTCTATAATAATGTAGGAAGTACTCTTTGCCTTTAGAGCGGCCAAGATTTTCAATATTTGCAGAGTTTTTTTGAGTGCAAACTTCCTTGTTTATAGCAACCGCATCAGATACAGAAATACTGAATGGGTAATCCATACCATCTATTATGGCTGATTTGGCTTCTCTATCGGCCTTCTCATTTCCATTTATACCTACATGGGCTGGAATCCAAATTACACGAATTTTGAGGTCATTCTGTCTTGCATATACACATAATTTCTTGATTTCTAAAATAACATATGATTGGTTTTTAGTGCTATTGCTATTAGATAGAGAAACCAAAACACTTTTTGAATCAGAAAAGATGATAGATGAAGTAATTTTGAAATCAATAATAAATTTTACTGCTTCAAGGATAGCTAAAGCTTCAGCAGTAAAAATGGAAATTGTACTATTAACTTTAAATTTTCTATTTAGCCTGTCATCAGTGCTCCAAATAGCAAAACCAACTGGCCCCTTCAAATCATTCTTTGAACCATCAGTATATAGAAAAGTACATTTCCTCTCAACAGCATCTGGAAGGCTGAAAAAGTGATCCATAAATAAGACATTTGGGCAGGGAGAAATTGCAATCCCCTTACCAAAATCAAAATTCACATCCAGTTTACTAAGCTGTGCAAAATAATCGTAGGCATAACACGGGGCACAATCAAATTTCTTAATGCTATTACAAGAAATGGATAATTCCTCAAAACATGTCACTAACAGAGATTTCTTATTATTTTTCTTATACAAGAAGAGTTTTGAAACACAGTTTATTTTGGACAGAACATCAATCAAAAAATTATTTTAAATTGAAGACAGTTAGTCAAATAATTCATACATAGAAGAGTTAGCCTTGTCTTCAGTAAAGGTTCACCTGATTCTGCAAGAATTACATTGGTTGGTGTAGATTTTCTGCAGCCTAGTGCAATTCTTAGTGACTTGGACTGAAGTCTTTCTAAGTTTACCCAACCATTTTTTGCACAATTAACAAACAAGAAGCCTCCATATTCAATCCGTGAACGAATCAGTGCTCTGTATAATAACAACAGAGTACAAGGGTCTGCTCCCCACCACGTTCCACATAAACAACCCATAATTCGAAGGCCCATATCACATTTTTTTATGAGACTAAATATGTGTTCTTTCCACTGCAATGAGTAATCCAGGGTCATGCCCAAGAAACAGCTGAAGGAGAGCTATGGACAATTATGCCGTTGACATAAATATAAAATTTATGAGCTTTTAAATAGCTCTTACTAAATACAACAAACTTACATTTTTCTGGTGCTAGGAGAAGGTTTCTCCTTTCTAAATATTGACTCAATGATTCTACAGCGTCCTCTAGAATATTGATGGCATCTTCCACTGGGTCCATTACTGCATACAAGGCAATATCATCTGCATATTTTAACATAAATACATCACTTGGTAATAAGTTTTCCAGTTTGTTGGTGGTAAATAAAAAAAAGAAGAGGGCTCAGAATGCTGCCTTGAGGAAGACCCTGGTGAGCTATATTATTCTTTGGAGTAAATGGATAATTTATAAAATCTAGGTGTCTTTCATATATTATATTGAAAATAAAAAGAATTAAGTGTTTTGAAATACCTATATCAATCAGGTCCTGAATTAATACTGAAGGACGAACACAATCAAAAGCCCCTTTGATATCTAAAAACAATGTAGGTAGATCTAGTTTTTTATAAAATTGGTGATCAATCTCAGAAACTAGGATAGACAAGTTATCAATACACGATTTCATTTTTCGAAAACCAAATTGACATTTGCCAATTAGTTGATTATGCTCAAGCCACCATACTAATCTATTCATTCCATAACCATTCTTTCTAAAAGTTTAAGCAGACATGATGACATGGATATAGGGCGTACACCTTTGTAATTTCCTTTTGGAATAAAAAATAATTTGTATTTTCTCCAATCTGCTGGAAACTCATTTTTGAAAATAACATCATTATAGATGTCCAAAAGAACCCTCAAAATTTTTTCTGGTAATCGTTTTAAAACATCAAAAGGTATTTTGTCCACTCCTGGTGATGATTTAGTGTTTACATTGTCTAAAGCACAAGTTAATTCAAGACACGAAAATGGACTATCCAGGAATTCATTAGTTTCACACATCGAAAGGCAAGGGCAGTTATCCTTGGGTAAGTCTGGACAGATTTTATTGATCCCAATTTTCATGTCCTGAAATGTTTTCTCTGAATTAAAATGTGAAATGTTAGACGATCTGGAAAATTTATTTTTGAAACATTTTATTCTGTCCCAGATGTATGATATGTCACTTTCTCTATTAATTGAACTGCAGAATTTTTTGAAACTCTTAGATTTCTCTTCTTGAAGAATTAATCTAGCATTTGCAGCCTTTTTTTTAAATTCTATGAAGTTTTGTTTGTTGAAACATTTGTGAAGAACAGCAAGAGCTTGTTTTCTATCTTTGATGGCTTGCTCACAGTTTTTATTCCACCATTAACATGGATTGCGTTTTGGGCGTTGTGATGTAGAGAAGTGATTGTACTCTGCATTTGGTGTTGAGGATATAATAGCTTCATGAATAATTTTAGTTAGTATTTCATATCTGTGAATTACATTAGAGTTCAGAAATTTCAGGCTATTAAAAATATGGAACTTATCAATCAAAACTTTATTAAATACATCCCAATCAGTCCTCTTTAAATTATATTTAAAAGTCTTAGTGGATGATTTCTCATTATCTAGGCCAGGGCCGCTCAACCATTTGCTCCGAGGAGGAGCAGTCGGTTGCTCTCTCCTCTTCCGCCGCAGAAAGAGCAAATGATGTCATCAAATATCGATCGGTGGCGTGTGGCACAGTGGGTCGCGTCGTATTTCTACGGGGTATTTTACGTTGTTCGGAATGAAAAAGTCTCACTGCTCTGGGAAAGGATATTACGACAGAAAAAAAAAACAGTAAAATACTTTTGTAACATTTATTGGAACAGTTACTAGATATAAACATATTAGTGTGATTTGGAAATTAAAAACACGACAATTTCCAATGCAGCATGGGAAGAAAAGTATCTTTTTGCAGATTGCGCCGGCAATGCCAAATGTTTAGTTGCAAAACAAGTGCTCAATAACATAAAGAAATTTAATAGCGGTGACATTACACAGTTTATCATGCTGCTGAATATGAAAAGTATTATAAAGGTTGCACAAAAAGTGTTATTAAATAAACTAGTAATACAAATACTAAAAGTAAAGGAAATTAACATAAAAAATGAAGTTGATTGCAAAATAAAATACTCTAATTACATCTTTTAAATATTTTTTCGCAATATACTTTCTATATTTGGAAGAGATGGCATGGTGCTATTGAGCCGTAACATGCATTTCCGATTGTGATCTGTAATTGTACTTCTCATTCGAGATTTACAGATTTTCAAAGAAGCAAAAAATTGCTCACAGTTGTATGTTGATCCAAACGTACTTAACAATCGAGGAGTATTCCGATGCAATTTTGGAAAACGGTTTTGTAGGAAGTTCTTTTCCTAAATGCTTACGTTGTAGTATCGGTATGCAATGAAATTAAATTCTTTTGTATTGTGTTATTTTACTGCCAAAACAACATAAGAACATCAAAATACATCCAAAACTTACTTCTTGTGAGGCATTGTTTTTCAGAACACTGAAAATTTCCTTTTGTTCTTCTTCAGCGTACTTGTCATTTTCATCAGCATGATTTAATGTATAATGTCGTTGAAAATTAAACTTCTTTACGTGAAACCCTTTATGTCAACTAAACATTTGGCATAGCTGCCGTAGTCGGCGAAAAGATACTTTTCTTCCCATACTGCATTGAAAATTGTCGGTGTAGGTGCTCTTGTCTGTGAAGTGCTCGCGTGGACTTCCATGTTTCCGCGACTGGAGTTACCGGGACACTGTATCAGAGGTTATCGCAAGGCGCGCAACGCTCGGGCTCCGGTTGTCCCGCTCTCGGCTGGCAACACGGCTCCGCGCTGCCGATTTGCTCTGCTTGAGCGGCCCTGATCTAGGCCTATGTTAATGATAATAGGGAAATAGTCACTTCCCCAATTGTCATCATTTACAGTCCATGAGGAATAGAAAGCTAGTTTGGGAGAAATGAATGTCAAGTCAATCATAGATGACGTTCCATATGAACTTGACATATACGTAGGAGAACCATCATTGAGTAGGTACATAGCCTCAGGATCATAATTGTCAATGATAATTTCACCATTTGGGCAGTTTCTCATGCTACCCCAAGAAACATGGTGGGAGTTAAAATCGCCTCCTATGACAAAGTTCTCATGTTTGGAAACTTCATTAATAAAGGAAACCCACATAGAGTTATTAAAATCAGATGTTGGTGATCTGTAGCAAGCAACCACCAATAGAAATACATCACCAAGACAAACTTCTACTGCACCAACTTCTAAGAATTTGGAATTGAATTTCAAGTCTACCGAACTGGAGACTAATCCTTTTTCTGACAAGGATGGCCAAACCACCCCCTTGCTTATTAAATCTATCAAATCTAGCATAATTAAAGCCTTTGAAATCGACAGTTTTGTCACTGGATAGCCAAGTTTCGTATAAAAGAATGATATCTGCTCCTTGACTATTTTTTGTAAATTCTGGGATTTGGGGAATGATACTTCTGCAATTCCATTGTATTATTTTAAGAGATCTAAACATAAATAGGAATAAAGAATAATTATTTTTAAAAAAAGTGAACAATACCAAGTTTAAAGATTATTAAATAGAATCTTCAGAAGAATTAATCTTAACCAATTCAATATCAATTTCAGAAGAATGTTCATTCAGAGAAAAAATTTGGGAACTCTGAAAGGTAAGAGTCCTCACTCCCTGGATTATCAATGTAGATTGCATCCGATGACTTTGTTTTTTCCACTTGAACAAATCTTTGTTGTTGTTGTTCTTGTTGTTTTTGCTGTTGCTGTTGATGTCCCGGAGTAGAGATCGGTGTTAACTCTGGAATTCTATTTTCACTGGTTAGGTCAGTTCTCACCGAGCCTCGTGAAGAATTCATCTCGCCACTTTGATTAATACCGGGTATCGATTTTATAACGGAAGCACAAATATTTTTGGAAACTTTATTTGACTCACTTGTTTGCTTCTTTACTGAAGACCTCAGCGAACTAGAAACACTTGACCTGCCCACTTGCTTTGGTTTGGCTTGGACCGTTTTGTTGTAAGTACGGCGAACATTTGGCCGTGACCTTACTTCCGAGAAAGTGACTTCAGGCACTTCATCCTTCTCTAGCACTTCGCGCAAAGCTACCTGGATGTTTTGCGTAGCTGCCGAAAGTTTTGGAAAATTCTCCGGGGTCGTTTCTGGAATCTCAGTTTCGAAATTATTTCGTGCGTAGGCTCTTGGAGTTTTCGGCCTAATTTCCCTCAATTTTTGGCTAGCCTCTTTGAAGGAGATATTCTCTAGTGCCATAACACGGTTTACTTTGGTATTGAAAATGTAGAATGGGCAAGATATATCAATAGATCTATGATTTTCAAGACAGTTTGCACATCTTGGGGTTTTTCCTTTGCATCCATTTTAATGTTCTAACTCGCCGCAAATTGAGCATCTTTGCTTCCCTTTACATGTAAAACTTAAATGTCCATGACGGCTACATTTATAACAAAATTTTGGAAGGGGTACGTATACCTTGACTTTCTTTGGTACGCCCATGGCCCTGACCATATCTGGAAGGGTTTGTCCCTAGAAGATCAGAACCACCGTCCTTGTGGGGAATTTCACTTTTTCGCCTTCTACTGTTTGACGTTTTTCTATTCTCCACGCATTCACTACTTTAATTTTGTTAACGTTATCGTTATTTATATCGTTGGCAATGTCTATTGGGTCTAGATCTAATGGCACATCACTAATGGTACCTTTCCTAATAGTCTTATAGTAAGGGATACTACAAGAATATTTTCCATCTAGAATAGCTTTTTTAAGTAATGTATTGGCCTCTTCCCTGTGAGCGAAGTTTACTTCGACCAAATTTTTACCTTTCCTGGTGATATGTTGAATTGAGTTGAATTTCTTCATCAGAATATTTCCAATAATCATAGGTTCTATGCGCTTGTCTGACTCGAGGAAATCTTTCAATTTCACTTGAACTATAAAAGGTCCCATGTTCTGGATTCCATATTCAATTATATTGTTTTGTGCGTCCTTGAAATTCGTTTCTTTTGTTTCATTTTCCTTGGAACGTTGATCTAGAACTAAATTCTTCTTCTGTTTGTTTTGTGCTCTGGTTTCACTGCTTTTCGCCGATCGCTTTCTCGCCGGAAGGGACGATTTCTCGTCGATATCCATCGGGTTTTGCACCTCTGTCATGCTAGTACTTAAATCCTTGAATAATGTCACATTGTTATTTGACGACAACTCACCTTCACCCAAAACTAAGTTGGTAGAGTTTGAGAGACTATTTCCATTTATGCCATTAGCAACGTTCATCAGTCTCTAATGCCGCCCGAAAAATCGGGGGCGAAAAGTAGGATTAAAGTTCTTATAACACGAAAACTGCTAGAACACAGTCACAAAACAAAAAAGAAAAATAATATAATAACGTGCACCTACACCGGCACCACGCAACACCACAAATAACCACTCGTAGGTAGGCACTCGATGTATATATAACTCGGCGGTGTCCACGATCCGAATCCCCGAGGATGGAATATCTCATGGTATTTCGCGTCGTTCTCGGTTGTGCCGCTACGAGTCGCATGATAGCGACTATCAAGCAGTGCTGGTGATCATGCGATTCCTGGCGGCACAACGGAGAACGACGCGAAATACCGTGATATATTCTATTTTATTGACATACCCCCGTGCGCCAAGGAAGAAAAACCGAAGTGTATGGCGTGTATACGTTGATGTGTGGTGTATACGTTGATCTGTACCCCCTGATCATAGACGATGTGCTCTGTTTTTTTGGGATAATAAAGAAAAATAATTTTTAATTTTATGTGAACATGTCTATATTATAGAGACTTATATATTAAAATAGTAAATTGTATAGATTTACAGAGACCATTTCTGTATCGGGTAATGTGAATCATTGAACATGAAAGCGTGTTCGGCTACCATCAAGGTAAAACTGAAAGGAACATCATCTCCAGATCTATACTTGTCATGAATTCTCAGTATTTTTTTGGTTACCCTAGCCCTTTTGGCAATTAACTACGCCCGGAATACTGTGTTCCCCAGGCATCTTTTTCAGTTTTGAAGTGCCATTAAATTTGTAAATGAATTAATTACTTGTTTATTTTTGACAAAATAATATACTGTTTCCTATAGCCAATTGATTGCTCATTTTAAAAAATATATGAATTACAAAATTTTAAACTCTGAGAAAATCATTCAGGAATTTATTTAAATATTTTAGTTGTTATGTAGGAGTTTTTCAGGAACATAATATGTTGAATTCTGTTTTGACAAATTGTTAGACTCATTTCATTATGTTCCCAGGTTAAAGAAGAACATGATGACAGCATAGAGGAGAGCACATGGAATTCTGGGGTGAGTCATGTTCCGTTATTCCTCCCATTGCTTTAAGTGAAAGTTGAAGAAAACGAGATAAAGAAGCAAGAGCTATTATCAAACAAAAATGTAGCTTTCCAGAATAATCTGGCTTTTATAAGATGAGATCTGATTTCATTCAATATTTGAATAGTGCATTATTGTCCCAAGAGAGGTAAAACAGAACATCAATAATTGTGTCTACTGATTATTGTGGGTGAAATGGACAAAACCTCGCAGTCCATTGAGTATGTAAAAATAAGAGGTACATTTTCTGACTTAGAAGATAGTGCATATCTATTCACTGTAAATAAATGAAAGAAAAAATGTAATTAACTGAGTGGTTGGATTCGCCTGCTATTGAAATTGTGGTCTTGATTCATATTCAGCAAGGCATGGGACCAGCAATTCATTAAGTATATAAAACCTATTTCAACAAGCATTACAAATTTTATTGACAGTTTCCTTATTTAGTTGAAATAAATCTGCCTTATGAGTCTCTTTTGTTTACAAGTGGTTGGGTATTTAAATTGAAAAAAAGCCTGTTCAAACATTTTTCAGTCTTTATTTTACAGAAAAATTTCCTCTCTTATCCACAATATCAGATTTTTCATGACCTAAAATAGTGAGTTTCTTGTCATGGACTAAATATTTTATGTACATTTCAATCTTGTGACTTGTAATGTTTTAGTAGGAAGTTTTATCAGTGACTAGAAATAGCTTGGATATTAATCAATTCAAAAATATCAGTAACTCATTTTTTATTGAACCTTCAATGTGATTGTAAACTATAAGCTTCTTTTTACTGTTCAATTGAAAATAATGATTAAAAGCAGGTCTTTCACAAACAACCGTGCAAAACTGAGGGGTGGATATTCTTTGTGTATGTTTATATATTTGTGAATGTTAATTTAGGAAATTTGTGAATAATCAGTCATGTATTTAGTTTTGAGCAAACATCAATTTTAAATTTGAGATGTTCCCGTTTTATTTAAAAGGAACGTTGTACAACATGCTTTAATTCGACATTGTAGTAATGATATTTGTCAATTGTGTAGCAATAGTTTTAATTAAACTATTAATTTGTTGTGGAATTTTTCACCAATGCATCTTGTGTAAGTTTTTTCAGTGATATAACAGTAAAAGTCCAATGAAACAGAGAAATAATAATAAAATCCTACCATAACAAAAATTATTAATAGTAATAATATTCACAACTAAATTAATTAATTATTAATACATTTCTTGCTTGTCTTTTGCAATAAAACAATAAATTTCTCATCATAATCTACCACTTCATTGATGTTAAACTATCTTGATGTTCTTGTAGAATTCTTTAACCAATAAACCCTAGAAATTACTTTATACCTGAATTTTGACATTTGAACAGCAAAAAGGAGAATGATTGTTTATTTCTGTTCCTAGATCATGTTCAGAGAATTAAATGATTATTGCGCATTATAAAGATCAGCAAAAAATATAACATTTGTTCAGGATTTTAACTTTAATTATTCTGTGAACCAATGGACTTAGATTGTCCTTCAGAAGAGACCTATATTTTGACATATCATTTTAGTGGATTTAGATTGGTATTTTCACACATGCACCTGAATAGGTAGTCCTGAAGGCAGAAAGTCAGTGAGCCTTGCGGATTAATTTCACTGTCTTCTTTAGAAAGATTTTGATGTTCATGAATGCCTCTTTTGGACTTTGCTGTATTCTACTCATTATGTGAAATTTCTCCATCCTATTTAATGATTTTGATACTGCTAATGGTAGCATCTGCCATGGAGTGAACATAAAGCTTTTGTTAATCACTGTCTCTGTGATATCTCCATTGTTTAGGATTTGAAGAAGGCAACAGAGTATGGCTGAAGTCTAGTGTACGGTACCCCTTATGGAAGTCGTTCAAATCGGCATTTCGCGCATCTTCATGTATTTGCAACTGCGCAATTTAAATACTAGAGGCTTTCTTATGAAGTTCTTACTTAAGTGATTTCTTATAAAAGTGTATTGGTAATTATGTGGTGGATAGACTCAAGGATGTTTATAGTGAACGCGAGGGCCGAAGGCCTGAGCCTCGCTGTGATTTGGATCCGGGCGAGCGAAGCGAGAAAACTTGCCTTTGAAAGTAATTTGGCATTATAATGCGGTGGAGACAATGCGTATGAGGACAACTAAAAAGTTTATGAGCCATGAAAATCGCCTATCGGTAAGTTTTATTCATTTCACATCGCTTCTCTAAGGGTGTACCATACACCCTACTTTAACCCAGAGTATTGTATGCAATTAATAATGGATATATGAAAAACAAGAGATGTTATAAATCCTCTTTTCAGAAATTGAAGTATGTGACTAAAATGTGGTTGCAAATCTAGAAATACTCAAATGTACAAATGTAACACTGTGTCAAAATATCACTTGGCTGTCCTGCAACATAGTTAGTTATTTTTAACATTCTAGGAGAATCATAGAAATGAACTTAAGCACATATGAAGCACATGCACTAATGAAAGCATTTGGAGGCAGTCACATTTCTAACCATCAAATGGGAAAGCTCAGCGACGCACAATATAAAACAAGGGTGTTATTTTGATCCACTCACAGACTTTGTAGTGTTAAAGAGGTGAGAATTAGAAAGGAAAATGAAGGGTTACTGCCTTTGTAATAATTTTGTTTTGTTGTCCAGGAGGATTTAGAAGATCTTGCCTCTGTGTTCCTGAAGACAGAATCAGTGTGTGATATTGAAGAATCATTTGAGAATGAAGAAGAAGCATTTCAAGACAATGAGAAAGAGGTAAGGATGAATGGATAACTTTAACTTTAAATTAACATTATGTGAGTTTTCGTTAAAGCAGGTCTTTCCAACTGGCGGCCCATGGGCTGCATATAGCCCATCAGATCTTCTAGTGCAGCCTGTGACTGCTTTGCAAAATTTTATACAAAATACAATAAATTGCACAATTATCTTATTTTTATTTAAAGATATATTAATTATTGTGGTGCGGCCCGCAGCTTAATTAGGATTTGATAAGCCCTTTTAAGTTTGACAGCCCTGGCTTGAAGTTTTTCAGTTGTACTTAAAAGACTGTAAATATACCATAAAATCAAGGTTTAAAGGCGAATGTTTGAAACAAATAGAAAATTATTGATTTTGTTGTATTATTTCCTTCTCCAGGCGTTGGAACATCCAGACACTATGATTCTAAAGACTGAAGTGAAGAGTGAGACTGAAGAAGCATTTCAGGATGAAAGGGAGGTAAGAATGAGAGTATAATTACACAGGTCTTCAAAATGAAACTTGTTGTAATCATCAGAAATATAAGCATATTTTTCTAAACAGTTTTTAACTCAGATTACGGTTTTACATTCAGATTTGCGCCTATTTTGCTACAATAGTGAATCTATTTATTACACTAAAACTTGGTCATATTCCATATTCCAATTCCTTGTAAATGGTGTTTGTAAAACGTATTCAGAAATGTAATGAACTCTCAGATCTCTTGGGAACTGCTTCAGAATTTTCTCTGTGTAACATCCAACAAAAATCTACATCATGGAGTCCTTCCAGAAACCTTGATAGCATTGCTCCTTTGTGCTGATGACTGGGTGGAAATACTCACCTTGTTCATCACACACATTACTGATATTATCAGGAAAGAAATCGAAATGGTAATGTAGAAACTGTAACTTCAGTGACATTCTACAGTCCAATTTTTGAAATGTACACAAAAGTCTCAGAAGAAATCTAAATAGGAATGTAGAATGTGTGATTTAAGTGACATTCACAGTCCAGTTTTTGTAATGTACACAAAAGTCTCTTGATTCCATTAACAAAATCATGATTTGTTTTTCTTCAAGAAATGTTCACACACTCATTCAAAACTAGCCCAAGAATCTTATTCTTCCTGACTCATCATTTGTGTGAACACAGCAATATTTTAAAATCTCTTGGATTTGGGGTCCCGCAAAGATTCTTTCCTTTGTTTTTGCCTCACTGATTTTTAAAAATTTTTCACAGAGATACTGGAATACACTTCAGCCTTACCCATTGCCTTCACCAAATAATTAATCCAAGCTTTATATGAAGAGGGAGAAATATCATGTTGGGATCAATGAGAGGAACATTGAGAACACTGTGTTTCCAGGCTCATAAGAAACTCTTCTTTATCTGTTTTGAGATATGCTTGTCAAAATATGAGCTCATTTCATCCCCAGCAACAGCAGTTCCTGAAGGTACACCTTTGCCTTTGGGGATTTTCACAGTCACCATATGAAAACTGTCCTATCTCAGAAACTATTTGTGTTAGAGAGAATCTAAGCACAGATGTGGAATCAGGGCGGGACATGTAGTAAATCTCACACATTTTCTTTTCCGATTTCTCATTCTTTCTGATTCCTTCTTCTTTTCTGATTATTTTTCATTGTTGAAGTTAGGTAAGTCCATATTTTGGAGGATAATTTGCACATTCACAATTTTAAAACCATCCTATCTCAAACAGACACTTGTTACAGGAATAGGAGGTACATATTTGGAAGCAGGTTATGTATCACCAGTATTGTATTGAAACTCATTAATTCCATTTTTTATCTTTTTGAATTATTAACATTCAGACCCATTTTCTTTATTCTTTTGAATACTGAAATTTTTTAAGTCCATTTTGAGTACTTAATTATAGATTTCCTTTTGACTTACTACATTCATATTATAGAGAAAACTATGTAATGCTGCATCAAAAAACAGGCCTTTTTTTATATAGAAAAACTAGTATTGTAGGTTCTTATTAACAAGAGTGATAAATTCTTGTTCATATATGTAGTAAATGATTTTGTCTAACACATTCTGTTGTCTGAATCAATGTTTTGTGGGTCCATTATGCTGAAAATGTGAGATGTGGCATAATGAGCACAAAATTTCATTTTCAGAAATATGCCAACAACACTTACTCAAGTTCCAAATTTGTTAATGATTATTTGCATGTATGACTATGTTTTAGACTGTTATATTCTTAAAGTCACATATCAATTCACATCTTAGGTGACCAAAAAATTCTGAAAATGTTAAAAATTGTCTTTTAGATGCTGATATGTAGGAATGCTAGAAAGAGTGTGGGGCAAGAGTGAATAGCTAGCTTAGACTGAATAGATTAGAAAAGTAATTAGATCATGAACATTTTTGCCAATTTGCAGCATTATTAGTTAATATTGTTATTAGCTACCGTTACAGTGAAAATGTATGTAATGAATCCATCTTTGAACATTTTTTTATTTTCTAATTTTTTAATATGTAATAATTTATGTGTAATATAGTGTGTGTAATGTAAACATTTTATTTCTTAAAAATTATATTACGAATTATGTTTTAAAAAATTTACCCTTGTTTGTTTGTTTTTTTTCCCTACCTAGGAAGATATATTGAGTAGACAAATTCAACAGAATATTTTTAATATATTTCAAATATATCTTGTCCTTTGCACTAATACTTTTGTTTGATTCACTTCACAGGATGTGCTTGAACCACCAGAAGCTGTGTTCATAGAATCAGTTTTGAAAAATGAGGAAGATTCCAATGCGAAGGCAGTAAGTACAGCCTATAAACTCATTTACATGGAATTATGTTTATCTAAAATAATCTTGAATTGGGTAAGTGTGTGTTAGAAGTTTTTTCCTTGTCACGCAGTACCATTTCAACATTTTCATGAAAACAGCACTTGCTTTCCCAATAGAGTACATGATACATTATTCTGCACCAACTGACATTGCTTTTGATGTTTTAACATGACTTCATAATCAACTCAAGGCACTCACAGGGAGTTTTAAATTGTAACATAACTTTAGCAATAGTAGTGGTATATTTCCTTTCAATACTTGTTGTTTTCTAATTCAAATGAGACATACTTTAAAAATAATCAATTATAAGTGTCCCAATTTGAATTTATAGCTTATTGTGACGTTACCTCAATTTCACATACTCTTTTTCTGCACATGCTAATATTCATGAATTGCCATGTTCTAAATGCTTATTTATAATGACAGATGTGGGAGAAAGTGTTGTTGAGGAGACTGCCAAGGGAGCTGGCAGGCCCTGAACATGTATTATCTTAATTTCTCTTTTGATTCTCCTGATTCATTGGATGTTCAACAATTTTTATTTATTACTGTGAAACCCCCCTTTTACACTTTTGAAAGATCTGGGAAAAAATTGTGTAAATTGGAGGAAATTACATTTTACAGAACTTTAATACTCAACTTGTAATAATAGTATGTACATTTAATTAAAAATTATTGAATTTCTTAGACCTTACTCTTCAAAATACACTAATTTGTTTAATACACTAATCCCCTTGCCCCCAAATACGTAGACACTTCCAAGTTTATAATTCTATGATCAAATCTACACAAAAACCTTTTTTAAATTGCACACAAAAAATAAACATGTTATACTTCAGTTATTATAACATGGCACGTCAGGGCCTGCCTTCACCATGGAATCTCATGGCATTTCGCGTCTTTCTTGCCTCTAGATGTTACATGATCGCAATTGTTCAAACAGTGCAATGAGTCTAGCAGCACAATCAAGAGACGTGAAATGCCGGGAGATTTTCCATCGTGAAGACAGGCCCAGACACGCCAAGTTATAAAAACCAAACTAAACTGTATCTAATAATATAAAAAAAGTAGTAGTAACAAAGTACCTAGTAAACATGCTTGTATGAAGGGAAATGTCGTAGTAATATTGGCACTGACTGATCTGTGATTGCTTCATTAAGATAATCATTCTGACAATGATTCAAAACAAAACAAAAAAGACTGCTTCAACGTATTTTTAATATGACTGCGACTTGAAGTTTTATTAGGACACCCATGGAGAGAGAACAATTTTGTGATGTGCACATTTATCTACTTGCACCAACAATACATTGGCGATATTAAAAATTAATGCAATGTGCAAAACATTAATAATTTGTTGTTATTATAGTAGGTGGGATCCTGTATTTTCAGACAATCAAAACAATAGTTTTTCCTTAGGAGCACAACCTTTATTTAACTTCTCTTATTACTAGAGAACAATAGTGTTCACAGCATTTCATAATCATATTGATTCAGATTACTTAAAAACTATGTCAAAACAAGTCTCGGAAAATATTAATATTAGTAACCAATAAAATTTACTCCCAAAAATACAATAAATCGAATAATTACAACATGTGATCAATAGGGGGCGAATTTGCTGTTGAGTATAGAAATTATTTTTACGTTATGACAAAAGGAAATGACGCATTTTTGTAAGTCGTCTTCTTCTTTTCCTCCTCCTTTTCCTTTTCCTTTTCCTTCTTCTTCTTCTTCTTCTTCTACTTCTTCTACTTCTTCTACTTCTACTTCTTCTTCTTCTTCTTCTTCTTTCCCCTCTCTAATAACTAATTTTTACCTTTAATTTACCTTTTCCCGTCGTTTTTAATTCATTTTTCGTTAATTTCATAGTTTTTAATATTATTTTAATGGTACTTGCTTCCAATAATATTTATGATGTGCCACAAATGCTCACCACAGAATTCCTGAGTAGCGTATTCAATTTCTTTGCTCATATATTGTAATATCAGCCTTGACGAGTACTATGTAATCCAAGGTGCCTGTGAAGTCTATTGGTACAATTGTCAGTTTGGCCGATTTCTTGATAAATAAAGGCAGAGATTTTCTTTAAAAGAATAGTCGAAAGCAGAATAGTGCATGTTGAGTTCAGTTGAACAAAAGGAAGAAGCATTGATTACAACAGTAACATATCCAATAACTTGAGTTGTTCATCTGAAGTGGTTTTGATCAAATTTTTAAATCATTTTTCTTTGTGTTTAGGGCATTTTTAAATCATTTTAAGAGCATTTTATTGATTATTTTTGGCTGTGTTTTAGGCCATCAAAATCTGCCCCCTAATGATCAAATTATGAATAAGAATAGGGAATACATGTAAAAGGAATGTAATGGAGTATGCTAGGAAACTAATATAGATTCTTTCAGATGTGTACAGATGCATAAGCAATTCCATTTCTTGTTTAAGTTCTTTTGACATTTTTAAATTTCACTTTGCATTTTACACCAATGTAATACTAAACAAAATAAACCATGGAAATAGTTCTGGAGATTTTTGACAGTCAAAATTAAGTAAATCCACCAAAATCCAACTGAGTTGGAAAATACATACAGGATGTTTCTCGTCCTTTTGTGCTGCAAATTAATCATTCACCTCATTTCTGAAGTATGAAAAATATGAGCAAATGAATTCTTGTTGTGAAATGATTTATTTTGTATTTTGCAGGAGCCCCTTGCAGCTTGCAGTGAGAGCAGATTTCTTGCTTCAATAAGGCAAAAAGTTGGTGCACTATTTCCAGGTGAGTAGAAAAAAAATGACATCATATTTACCCAGATATAAGGCGACCTCCATAAACATGAAGTGGCCACCTGAGAATTTTCAATATGTTTAATTAATTCCTACTAATTATTTAGTCAAAATAAAATTGAAAATTGTCTTGTTGATGAGAATGTTAAAATTTCCTGAGCTAACACAATTTTCTTGTACAGTAAAATCATCATAATCATTTTTTTTCACTACCACTTTATTCTTCACATTTATTACTGTTTCTTTCTTTTTGACCCGAAGTAAGCAAGAACCTTTGACCTTTAGTAATTAACGTAAAGTTTAGTTAGCCAACATTCTCTTGATAGGGATACTCTCCAACAGTTATGATCCATTTTGCACACTGCTGTGTGCTGGTTTTAATATGTGGGTTACAACCTTTTTGCCCAGAGGTATTCAATTGTTGAATACTACATATCCATTGTTTATAGTATTTTAGAGCTGACACTTCTGTTGAAGTTTTGAAATTTACAATATTTTTATATAAACGAATAAATTTATTGCATTCAAAAATAAAACTAAGTTTTTTTGAGGCTTTATTTCCACACTTTTTTAAATGCTTTAATTCTTATTTTTCATGAATTGACCTTTATGATGCGATCTCGGTACTTCCTTTTTCCCTATTAAAATCTATACTTTAAAATCTTCGTCTTGGATAGTCTACGAACGGAATGCATTCATCAAATCATTAATTTAAACGTATTAATAAACCCCCCTCCCGCTCTGCTCTGTGTGTGCCTTGAGCCGGTTGCAAATGGGTGAAATGCCGTTATCAGGAGGAGAATTGTAGTGGCTGGTTGCTCTGATCGATAATATCAATACTAGGCAAATGCAGAAAAAGAACCCCAACAACCAGGTCAGAGACAGCGAGCTAACCTCCCCTTCCTCATTCTTGTCCCCCCCTCACCCATGTACGTACGTATTTCCTCACGTCGGGAATTTGTCCCGGGTGGAGGTGCCCGTCTGGGAGAGATAACTGAAGGAGGCAACCCTGCAGGCCGACGAAAAGGTCGGACCGGTAGATGTGGCTCAGGGCATCGACTTATGTCACTGCAGTGCCTCTGACCGGGAGGTCGAAAGATTCCACTCCCCATGGAGGCAAGATTTTCGACACTACCCGGATAGCTAGGTCGAATTCAACCGCTCTCTGGAGGAGAATTGTAGCGATCGGCTGCTCTGATGGGTAATTTTCCGTGGTTGCTCCGATCAGCGCCAGGCGAATGCCGGAGCAGTACCCTGACAAACCGGCCACGGACCGCGCGCGATCTTTCCTTCCCATTCCCTGTCCTGTCCTCACCCTTACTTTCACACACTTACATGCACTACGCTACCACACATGCCGGGAGTCCGGTTGGGAGCTCAGAGCTTGTACCAGCTGGGGCAGTGCCCCACTGATGGGAGATATCAGATTGGGGGAAACCCAGTTTCCGACAGTAGGTCGGCGCCAGATCTCACCATCCACCGGGGGACGATCACCGCCACGCGAGAAAACATGCACGACGCTTACGGGATTAATGTCCTTCGCCGTTGACGCGGCCGAAAACAAAAACGATGTCGGTGCCGGATCTCACATTCCAACGGAGCAGGGATCCCGCCACATCGCCTCCAGGAATACAACCCGTATGGTATTAATGGCCATAGTAGTTGTCGTGCTTGGAAACCACGCCACCACTCATGGGTTGAATCCCGCCCAACTGCGGGTTCCCGTCACTTGCTACCCCCCAAGCTGTCCCTTTCAGAGTCGCTGGATACAGAGAGTAGCGCATTCCATTGTGCCAACCATCTCGCCATTTTATATACAGTTGTCAGGAGTATTGGAAATGTGTGGTTTTCTGTTGGTTGAGAACCATGAATCTATGCCAAAAACCAGTACAATGCGATTTTTCCAACTTTGCGCCTCAAGGCCTGTCTTCACGACGGAATATGTCACGGTATTTCGCTACGTTGTCAGTCGTGCCGCCAGGTATTGCATGACCGTCACCGTATCCAGCAGTGCTTGCGATCATGCGACTTTTAGCGGCACGAGCGAGAAAGACGCGAAATGCCGTGTGATATTCCATCGTAGCCATAGGGGCTTGAGGGGCAGAATTAGAAAAATTGCACTATAATATTGTTGAAAATCTTCATGTCACCATTTGTTATCGTTTCTGTTCACCTGAATTCTGCGTGGTAGAGGCTGAGTGAGAGGATATTAAATAGTGGCGGTTGCGTTACTCTGAATCTAGGAACTTCGAACCTCAGACTGCTACGGCACAATCGGCTCCCAACTTTGCTCATAATATTACGTATTTTTACTTCCCCTTACTCCTTCCTCAGAAGCCTTATTTCTTTCTGTACATTTTTCATCAAAGAAAACAATGCCATAAAATATCGAAACCCATGTGTGGCCTATCACATCTTCATTTGCAACCACCTTTTACCGCTGTAATTATCTTATTTCGTCATCTTGTTGCACTTCACTTGCGTAAATTGTCTTATTGCTGTCTCTGCGTCCATTCACTTATTTTTCCGCTTGTCTCTCACATAACACCCCTGATTTACTTGTTCACATTTTCTTGAGAAAAAATTAACATATTAACCTAATGTTGCTGGTAGGGTGTTCATGATTTACATATATTTAAAATTATTAATTGAGCTTTGTGTGACTTAACCGTTTCCGTTAAGTATTACATTCTGTTACATGCATGCTTCACCCGACTATATAGATGTCTGGGAATAAATGTTACAAACTTCAGTGACTTGTAGTGGGCTTCAAGTTAATCCCTTATTGCAAGTACACGAATAAAAAATGGTATATAACGAAGTGAGTGCATTACCATGCCCCTGATCGGCAGGCAACCCACCATGCTTTGATGTTTGGTGGGTGTACAGGTAAATTTCAAGGACAGGGTTCGGCTCCTATTGACGCGCAAACGATTCGGTTCCGAACGAGTCACTCGCGGCGCCGCCACAATGTGCCCGGCCACACGGCCACATGGCCAACGCACTTTCGTGTGAAATCGTGACGCTTCGCTACCCGTGTCCAAGTTGAGGACGAGGCTCGGGCCTTCGGCCCTCGCGTTAACATAAAACAGCCTTGAGTCTGTCCAACGCATAATTACCAACGCATTTTATGCAAATACTCACCTTAAATGTTTACGCAAATCCGCGAAAAATAAACCATTGTAATTCTCCTTTACACATTCGCAATATAGTTTACGCAAATCCGCGAAAAATAAACCATTGTAATTCTCCATTACACATTCGCACCACACCGCACAATGCACAATGCAAGAACAAAGCATTCCCGCTCCCTGAGTGATCCGTTCTCGTGGTCCGCGCGAATGAACCATGCGCAAGTGAACCGTGCGCCGTTGTTTTAGTGAGCCGAACCCTGTCCTTAAAATCAGCCGGTGTACGAAATATTTTTGACTGTGTTAGAATGTGACCTGTGATGCACCAACCAATCACAACCACATGTGACCCACGGGGTGACTTCCAACTATCACTGACCACGTAGTAGTACCGTCAGATATTCTTTGACAATTTGGTTGTGATGTCAAAAACTGAAGCATCCGATTGGGTAACTGGACCCGTACACATTTTAATAGAATTGTGTGCGTTATCGTTTGGAAACCAATTTGAGAGAAAATTACAAAAATGTTACGGTTTGCCTACATTTTGTGAAGGTCATCTACAAAAAGCTCCTCATCGTGCCTTGGGAATCTTTACACTTACCTTGTGGATAAGTAAGTGGGTTTCGCGTTACTAGAGGTGGCCGTTTCAGCCGGTTACACTGAATGTGGAACGGAACACTACCAATGTATTTTTGAAATGTAGAATGGAGTTGGAGTAAGATGTTTTAGATTCTGTGCGTGCATTTGGTGTTAATTCATGGAACTGAAGCTGGTGAAGTGTGACATTAACAAAGTGTTTTTTATTTTTATTTATTACAATCGTTCGACTTATTAGTCGTTCATGGAAGTAAAAATTACAGTTTGATAACAAACATATTGGACAGGAACCTTAAAGGGATTTATTTAATATAATTGTAAGATAAAAATAATGGAAGAAGAATACAGAAATATAAGGGAAATAAAATTGAAAATTTCTGTTGGATGAAACGTGTTTTCGTAAAAATGTAAAGAATTTGACGTGGGAAAAGATATGTTTTTCTTAGAAAAATAGCTAAGAATGGTAACGAATATTTGGTACAATACAATGGTAACGAATATTTGACTGTGATGTCTAATGAAGTCTTGTATTGAAGTAATTTTAAGTTCTTTATGAATTTGTGTATTTGTAATGAATCGAGCATGTATTTTTTCGTAGGAATTTATTTTGTAAAATTTGAATTTTTTATTATTGGATTTTGCAACCAGGACAATCATATGTAAGAGAGGGACGAATAATAGACATATCAATTAATTTAGCGGTTTTAATGCTAAGAGAGGTGTTAACAAGAGTTAAGTTAATGTATTTTGATATTCGTTTTTCTATAATATTTTTGATATGTTTTCCAATTAAATTTCTTTACTAAATGTGGACCTAAATATTTTACAGAAGAAGTGGAAGGAAGCCAATGAATTGCAGAGTTATTAATAGTAAGATTATGAGAAATGATAGGTTTTCACAAAGTGAACATTTCAGCTTCACATTTAGTCATAATTTTAAATCTCCAGTTATTTGCCCAAATAGAGATTGAGATATATTCGTAATTTATTTTTAGCAAACATTATATTGGGATGTGCACTAATAAGGTCAGTATCTTCAGCAAAAAGTGCTAAATCTGAGTGGATGAATTGTGCTATATAAAAAAGATAAATATTAAATGATAGGAGATGGACACGAGCCTTGAGGAACCCCCACAGAAATGTGATTTTTTTAGTGAAAAGGTGGAATTATGTGTAATCTTGAAAGTTCCGTTAGTGAAGAATTTGTGTAGAATATTTTTAAGTTAAGTATGAGTAACGATAATATGTAGATTAATCGACCTCCACTCACGTTATACTAGGGAGGAGTAATAAGGGTAGTATCATTAGCAAAAAGCGCCAAATGTGAGTAAATAAATTGTAGTATTTGTAAAAGATAAATATTAAATAAGAGAGGAGAGAGGCATGAACCTTGAGAAACACTAGCAGAAACGTGAATTAAATTTTTTAAAAATTATATGTAATGTTAAAAGTGCTATTTGTTCAGAAATTGTGAAGAATATTTACTAGATAAACAGGAGTCCCCAGAATCTGTAGTTTGAACGGCGTGTGCTCTGTCGGCAGGCATAGGCGCCGGCGCGTCCGAGAAATCACCGGCCCCAGGAGCGCGCCCCATCGCCCTCGTCTGCTTGTGCGGCGAGCGCTTCCGCTCGCGGGCCGCCGCCGCTGCGCACGTCACCACCCACGCGGAGGCCAAGCCCTTCCAGTGCCCCGTGTGCGAGCAGCACTTCGTCGACGAGCGGGCCGCTGCGGCCCACGCGGACAGCCACGCGCTGGACACCCCTCACCGCTGCCGCGTCTGCAACCAGCGCTTCAGGCAACGCGACAACCTGCGCGCGCACACGCGCGTCCACACGGGCTTGAAGCCTTTCCAGTGCGACGTGTGCGGGTACCACTTCACGGAAAGGAAACGTTTAATAACTCACATGCGTTCTCACTCAGGTGGCAGTCCTTACCAATGTAAAGTCTGCAAGAAGGATTTCAGCCAAAGTTCTAATTTATATACACATATGCGCATTCATAGTGGCCAGAAGCCTTTTCGGTGCGACCTCTGTAATAAGACCTTCACGCAAAAGGCAGGTTTAGTAGCACACATGCGCATGCACACCGGTGACAAACCTTACCAATGTGACGTTTGCAAGAAGACGTTGAGGACAAAACATAACCTGGTTCAACACATGCGCATACACACCGGCGAGAAACCTGTTCAGTGTGACCTCTGCAATGAGAGCTTCAGGCAAAGAGGAAGTTTAATGTACCACATGCGCACTCACACAGGGGGAAAACCATTCCAGTGTAAAGTCTGTACAAGAAGATTCGTTAAAGGTTCTAAATTAAAAGCTCACATGCTCAACCACACTGAGAGGAAATCATGAGACACTGTTTCCAAGATGAAGAAGGAGATTAAGGCATACAGGGAACCTGCGAGTACATTAACCCAAGTTCGAGTCTACTCGCTTCACTAATACACTTTACTAATACAAACTATTTTCTCTATGTGACGTACTCAAGTTCTCCACCTGTACACCCTTTGCCAGTTGTATGTTCATCTTGTTTGTGTTTTTCCAGTCCCCTCAACATTTTTGTTTCTCCCGTGGATCCGGGCTTGATTAGTTCCGAGGGAAGTGTCACATAAAGAAAATAGTTTGTATTTTGTAAACACCATGGGTATGAGCTACTCGGGTACGGTGACGCAGTGCAGACGGGTGTTTGTGGTGTGACCTGCTGACAACTCAGCAGTCAAATGGACTGCAGTCAGCCAAAACAGGCTTGGGCGCTCCCTGGGACGCAGTGCAAAAGATCTGGCAACTGGAACGATCCGCACTTCAACATCAGTGTCACGTGACCCGTGCTCATTTAATCCCAAGTGCCCCTAGAAACCTTTTTTGAGCGTTGGACTGCTTGTGGGCTAGACTGATGACTAGCGCCATGACAGACGGGTGCTGCGAGACTGAGTGCTGGGCGGAGAACGTGTGCCACGTGAGAACTGTATAACCTTTTCTAGGACTTTCAGCCTCTCTGAGATGGCCAAATTATCATAGCTAAATTCATAGCAATAAATACGTTTAAATAAGTGAGTGCTTCTTAATACCGAGACCAGGGCTCCTTCCCCTTGGTTGTAGTGACCCCCCCCTCTCATTAGCCAGTTTTGCTCCCTCTAATCCTATCCCCCATCCGCCAGACTTGTGGCAAAGTAATCAAAGATAATGTCCAAGAAATACAACGCAGCATCCTTCCTTGGAGTAAGAAAGAAAGAAAGAGCGAGCCGAAGTTTATATTCTTGAGTCCCACTGGGAAGGTCGCTGTCGAGTTCACTGTGTGTCCTCGAGTGCTTGACCGTTAAAAATGGGACCACAGTTCCCTTTATTAAGGAGCCTAATGATGTAACTAAACAAGTTACGAAATGTGTTCTGTGTGCAAATGTGAACAATAAAGGATTGTCATAAATAAAATTGGATTAGTTTTATTGTTAAGAAACATACACTGACAATCAGGAACAATTCTTCAATTGGTCTAGAAGAATAATATGTAATATATGTACTGGAACACGACCGACACAGACAAGGATCAGAAAGGGAAACAAATATACCAGCTTATTGCCCGCTTGGAGGCGCTAGTGTAGTGGCAACCCCGAAATTTCATTCGATGCTGCGGGACTGTTTTAGAGTGTGGCGCTACAGAAACCACAGCCGTCAGCACGTGACCACTGGGTTTT
>JAHLJT010005437.1:71844522-71875703 GCA_031308135.1 Acheta domesticus
AGAAAGAAACAGTAATAAAGTGAAGAATAAAGTGGTAGTGAAAAAAAATGATTATGATGATTTTACTGTACAAGAAAATGTGGTTAGCTCAGGAAATTTTAACATTCTCATCAACAAGACAATTTTCAATTTTATTTTGACTAAATAATTAGTAGAATTAATTAAACATATTGAAAATTCTCAGGTGGCCACTTCGTGTTTATGGAGGTCGCCTTATATCTGGGTAAATATGATGTCATTTTTTTTCTACTCACCTGGAAATAGTGCACCAACTTTTTGCCTTATTGAAGCAAGAAATCTGCTCTCACTGCAAGCTGCAAGGGGCTCCTGCAAAATAACAAAATAAATCATTTCACAACAAGAATTCATTTGCTCATATTTTTCATACTTCAGAAATGAGGTGAATGATTAATTTGCAGCACAAAAGGACGAGAAAGATCCTGTATGTATTTTCCAACTCAGTTGGATTTTGGTGGATTTACTTAATTTTGACTGTCAAAAATCTCCAGAAACTATTTCCATGGTTTATTTTGTTTAGTATTACATTGGTGTAAAATGCAAAGTGAAATTTAAAAATGTCAAAAGAAAACTTAAACAAGAAATGGAATTGCTTATGCATCGTACACATCTGAAAGAATCTATATTAGTTTCCTAGCATACTCCATTACATTCCTTTTACATGTATTCCCTATTCTTATTCATAATTTGATCATTAGGGGGCAGATTTTGATGGCCTAAAACACAGCCAAAAATAATCATAAAATGCTCTTAAAATGATTTAAAAATGCCCTAAACACAAAGAAAAATGATTTAAAAATTTGATCAAAAACCACTTCAGATGAACAACTCAAGTTATTGGATATGTTACTGTTGTAATCAATGCTTCTTCCTTTTGTTCAACTGAATCAACATGCACTATTCTGCTTTCGACTATTCTTTTAAAGAAAATCTGTGCCTTTATTTATCAAGAAATCGGCCAAACTGACAATTGTACCAATAGACTTCACAGGCACCTTGGATTACATAGTACTCGTCAAGGCTGATATTACAATATATGAGCAAAGAAATTGAATACGCTACTCAGGAATTCAGTGGTGAGCATTTGTGGCACATCATAAATATTATTGAAGCAAGTACCATTAAAATAATATTAAAAAACTATGAAATTAACGAAAAATGAATTAAAAACGACGGGAAAAGGTAAATTAAAGGTAAAAATTAGTTATTAGAGAGGGGAAAGAAGAAGAAGAAGAAAGTAGAAGTAGAAGAAGTAGAAGAAGAAGAAGAAGAAGAAGAAGAAGAAAGAAGAAGGAAAAGGAAAAGGAAAAGGAGGAGGAAAAGAAGAAGACGACTTACAAAAATTGGTCATTTCCTTTTGTCATAACGTAAAAATAATTTCTATACTCAACAGCAAATTCGCCCCCTATTGATCACATGTTGTAATTATTCGATTTATTGTATTTTTGGGAGTAAATTTTATTGGTTACTAATATTAAATTTTCCGAGACTTGTTTTGACACAGTTTTTAAGTAATCTGAATCAATATGATTATGAAATGCTGTGAACACTATTGTTCTCTAGTAATAAGAGAAGTTAAATAAAGGTTGTGCTCCTAAGGAAAAACTATTGTTTTGATTGTCTGAAAATACAGGATCCCACCTACTATAATAACAACAAATTATTAATGTTTTGCACATTGCATTAATTTTTAATATCGCCAATGTATTGTTGGTGCAAGTAGATAAATGTGCACATCACAAGATTGTTCTCTCTCCATGGGTGTCCTAATAAAACTTCAAGTCGCAGTCATATTAAAAATACGTTGAAGCAGTTTTTTGTTTTGTTTTGAATCATTGTCAGAATGATTATCTTAATGAAGCAATCACAGATCAGTCAGTGCCAATATTACTACGACATTTCCCTTCATACAAGCATGTTTACTAGGTACTTTGTTACTACTACTTTTTTTATATTATTAGATACAGTTTAGTTTGGTTTTTATAACTTGGCGTGTCTGGGCCTGTCTTCACGATGGAAAATCTCCCGGTATTTCACGTCTCTTGATTGTGCTGCTAGACTCATTGCACTGTTTGAACAATTGCGATCATGTGACATCTAGAGGCAAGAAAGACGCGAAATGCCATGAGATTCCATGGTGAAGGCAGGCCCTGACGTGCCATGTTATAATAACTGAAGTATAACATGTTTATTTTTTGTGTGCAATTTATAAAAAGGTTTTTTGTGTAGATTTGATCATAGAATTATAAACGTGAAGTGTCTACGTATTTGGGGGCAAGGGGATTAGTGTATTAAACAAATTAGTGTATTTTGAAGAGTAAGGTCTAAGAAATTCAATAATTTTTAATTAAAAGTACATACTATTATTACAAGTTGAGTATTAAAGTTCTGTAAAATGTAATTTCCTCCAATTTACACAATTTTTTCCCAGATCTTTCAAAAGTGTAAAAGGGGGGTTTCACAGTAATAAATAAAAATTGTTGAACATCCAATGAATCAGGAGGAATCAAAAGAGAAATTAAGATAATACATGTTCCAGGGCCTGCCAGCTCCCTTGGCAGTCCTCCTCAACAACACTTTCTCCCACATCTGTCATTATAAATAAGCATTTAGAACATGGCAATTCATGAATATAGCATGTGCAGAAAAAGAGTATGTGAAATTGAGCGGCAACGTCACAATAAGCTATAAATTCAAATTGGGACACTTATAATTGATTATTTTTAAGTATGTCTCTTTGAATTAGAAACAAACAAGTATTGAAAGGAAATATACCACTACTATTGCTAAAGTTATGTTACAATTTAAAACTCCCTGTGAGTGCCTTGAGTTGATTATGAAGTCATGTTAAAACATCAAAGCAATGTCAGTGGTGCAGAATAATGTATCATGTACTCTATTGGGAAAGCAAGTGCTGTTTTCATGAAAATGTTGAAATGGTACTGCGTGACAAGGAAAAAACTTCTAACACACACTTATCCAATTCAAGATTATTTTAGATAACATAATTCCATGTAAAGAGTTATAGGCTGTACTTACTGCCTTCGCATTGGAATCTTCCTCATTTTTTCAAAACTGATTCTATGAACACAGCTTCGGTGGTTCAAGCACATCCTGTGAAGTGAATCAAACAAAGTATTAGTGCAAAGGACAAGATATATTTTGAAATATATTAAAAATATATTTTGAAGATTCTGTTGATTTGTCTACTCAATATATCTTCCTAGGTAGGGAAAAAACAAACAAACAAACAAACAAGGGTAAATTTTTTAAAACACAATTCGTAATATAATTTTTAAGAAATAAAATGTTTTCATTACACACACTATATTACACATAAATTATTACATATTAACAAATTAGAAAATAAAAAAATGTTCAAAGATGGATTCATTACATACATTTTCACTGTAACGGTAGCTAATAACAATATTAATTAATAATGCTGCAGATTGGCAAAAAAGTTCATGATCTAATTACTTTTCTAATCTATTCAGTCTAAGCTAGCTATTCACTCTTGCCCACACGCTTTCTAGCATTCCTACATATCAGCATCTAAAAGACAATTTTTAACATTTTCAGAATTTTTGGTCACCTAAGATGTGAATTGATATGTGACTTTAAGAATATAACAGTCTAAAACATAGTCATACATGCAAATAATCATTAACAAATTTTGGAACTTGAGTAAGTGTTGTTGGCATATTTCTGAAAATGAAATTTTGTGCTCATTTGCCACATCTCACATTTTCAGCATAATGGACCCACAAAACATTGATTCAGACAACAGAATGTGTTAGACAAAATCATTTACTACATATATGAACAAGAATTTATCACTCTTGTTAATAAGAACCTACAATACTAGTTTTTTCTATTTAAAAGAAAAGGCCTGTTTTTTGATGCAGCATTACATAGTTTTCTCTATAATATGAATGTAGTAAGTGAAAAGGAAATCTATAATTAAGTACTCAAAATGGACTTAAAAAATTTCAGTATTCAAAAGAATAAAGAAAATGGGTCTGAATGTTAATAATTCAAAAAGATAAAAATGGAATTAATGAGTTTCAATACAATACTGGTGATACATAACCTGCTTCCAAATATGTACCTCCTATTCCTGTAACAAGTGTCTGTTTGAGATAGGATGGTTTTAAAATTGTGAATGTGCAAATTATCCTCCAAAATATGGACTTACCTAACTTCAACAATGAAAAATAATCAGAAAAGAAGAAGGAATCAGAAAGAATGAGAAATCGGAAAAGAAAATGTGTGAGATTTACTACATGTCCCGCCCTGATTCCACATCTGTGCTTAGATTCTCTCTAACACAAATAGTTTCTGAGATAGGACAGTTTTCATATGGTGACTGTGAAAATCCCCAAAGGCAAAGGTGTACCTTCAGGAACTGCTGTTGCTGGGGATGAAATGAGCTCATATTTTGACAAGCATATCTCAAAACAGATAAAGAAGAGTTTCTTATGAGCCTGGAAACACAGTGTTCTCAATGTTCCTCTCATTGATCCCAACATGATATTTCTCCCTCTTCATATAAAGCTTGGATTAATTATTTGGTGAAGGCAATGGGTAAGGCTGAAGTGTATTCCAGTATCTCTATGAAAATTTTTTAAAAATCAGTGAGGCAAAAACAAAGGAAAGAATCTTTGCGGGACCCCAAATCCAAGAGATTTTAAAATATTGCTGTGTTCACACAAATGATGAGTCAGGAAGAATAAGATTCTTGGGCTAGTTTTGAATGAGTGTGTGAACATTTCTTGAAGAAAAAACAAATCATGATTTTGTTAATGGAATCAAGAGACTTTTGTGTACATTACAAAAACTGGACTGTGAATGTCACTTAAATTACACATTCTACATTCCTATTTAGATTTCTTCTGAGACTTTGTGTACATTTCAAAATTGGACTGTAGAATGTCACTGAAGTTACAGTTTCTACATTACCATTTCGATTTCTTTCCTGATAATATCAGTAATGTGTGTGATGAACAAGGTGAGTATTTCCACCCAGTCATCAGCACAAAGGAGCAATGCTATCAAGGTTTCTGGAAGGACTCCATGATGTAGATTTTTGTTGGATGTTACACAGAGAAAATTCTGAAGCAGTTCCAAGAGATCTGAGAGTTCATTACATTTCTGAATACGTTTTACAAACACCATTTACAAGGAATTGGAATATGGAATATGACCAAGTTTTAGTGTAATAAATAGATTCACTATTGTAGAAAAATAGGCGCAAATCTGAATGTAAAACCGTAATCTGAGTTAAAAACTGTTTAGAAAAATATGCTTATATTTCTGATGATTACAACAAGTTTCATTTTGAAGACCTGTGTAATTATACTCTCATTCTTACCTCCCTTTCATCCTGAAATGCTTCTTCAGTCTCACTCTTCACTTCAGTCTTTAGAATCATAGTGTCTGGATGTTCCAACGCCTGGAGAAGGAAATAATACAACAAAATCAATAATTTTCTATTTGTTTCAAACATTCGCCTTTAAACCTTGATTTTATGGTATATTTACAGTCTTTTAAGTACAACTGAAAAACTTCAAGCCAGGGCTGTCAAACTTAAAAGGGCTTATCAAATCCTAATTAAGCTGCGGGCCGCACCACAATAATTAATATATCTTTAATAAAAATAAGATAATTGTGCAATTTATTGTATTTTGTATAAAATTTTGCAAAGCAGTCACAGGCTGCACTAGAAGATCTGATGGGCTATATGCAGCCCATGGGCCGCCAGTTGGAAAGACCTGCTTTAACGAAAACTCACATAATGTTAATTTAAAGTTAAAGTTATCCATTCATCCTTACCTCTTTCTCATTGTCTTGAAATGCTTCTTCTTCATTCTCAAATGATTCTTCAATATCACACACTGATTCTGTCTTCAGGAACACAGAGGCAAGATCTTCTAAATCCTCCTGGACAACAAAACAAAATTATTACAAAGGCAGTAACCCTTCATTTTCCTTTCTAATTCTCACCTCTTTAACACTACAAAGTCTGTGAGTGGATCAAAATAACCCCCTTGTTTTATATTGTGCACTGCTGAGCTTTCCCATTTGATGGTTAGAAATGTGACTGCCTCTAAATGCTTTCATTAGTGCATGTGCTTCATATGTGCTTAAGTTCATTTCTACGATTCTCCTAGAATGTTAAAAATAACTAACTATGTTGCAGGACAGCCAAGTGATATTTTGACACAGTGTTACATTTGTACATTTGAGTATTTCTAGATTTGCAACCACATTTTAGTCACATACTTCAATTTCTGAAAAGAGGATTTATAACATCTCTTGTTTTTCATATATCCATTATTAATTGCATACAATACTCTGGGTTAAAGTAGGGTGTATGGTACACCCTTAGAGAAGCGATGTGAAATGAATAAAACTTACCGATAGGCGATTTTCATGGCTCATAAACTTTTTAGTTGCCCTCATACGCATTGTCTCCACCGCATTATAATGCCAAATTACTTTCAAAGGCAAGTTTTCTCGCTTCGCTCGGCCGGATCCAAATCACAGCGAGGCTCAGGCCTTCGGCCCTCGCGTTCACTACAAACATCCTTGAGTCTATCCACCACATAATTACCAATACACTTTTATAAGAAATCACTTAAGTAAGAACTTCATAAGAAAGCCTCTAGTATTTAAATTGCGCAGTTGCAAACACATGAAGATGCGCGAAATGCCGATTTGAACGACTTCCATAAGGGGTACCATACACTAGACTTCAGCCATACTCTGTTGCCTTCTTCAAATCCTAAACAATGGAGATATCACAGAGACAGTGATTAACAAAAGCTTTATGTTCACTCCATGGCAGATGCTACCATTAGCAGTATCAAAATCATTAAATAGGATGAAGAAATTTCACATAATGAGTAGAATACAGCAAAGTCCAAAAGAGGCATTCATGAACATCAAAATCTTTCTAAAGAAGACAGTGAAATTAATCCGCAAGGCTCACTGACTTTCTGCCTTCAGGACTACCTATTCAGGTGCATGTGTGAAAATACCAATCTAAATCCACTAAAATGATATGTCAAAATATAGGTCTCTTCTGAAGGACAATCTAAGTCCATTGGTTCACAGAATAATTAAAGTTAAAATCCTGAACAAATGTTATATTTTTTGCTGATCTTTATAATGCGCAATAATCATTTAATTCTCTGAACATGATCTAGGAACAGAAATAAACAATCATTCTCTTTTTTGCTGTTCAAATGTCAAAATTCAGGTATAAAGTAATTTCTAGGGTTTATTGGCTAAAGAATTCTACAAGAACATCAAGATAGTTTAACATCAATGACGTGGTAGATTATGATGAGAAATTTATTGTTTTATTGCAAAAGACAAGCAAGAAATGTATTAATAATTAATTAATTTAGTTGTGAATATTATTACTATTAATAATTTTTGTTATGGTAGGATTTTATTATTACTTCTCTGTTTCATTGGACTTTTACTGTTATATCACTGAAAAAACTTACATAAGATGCATTGGTGAAAAATTTCCACAACAAATTAATAGTTTAATTAAAACTATTGCTACACAATTGACAAATATCATTACTACAATGTCGAATTAAAGCATGTTGTACAACGTTCCTTTTAAATAAAACGGGAACATCTCAAATTTAAAATTGATGTTTGCTCAAAACTAAATACATGACTGATTATTCACAAATTTCCTAAATTAACATTCACAAATATATAAACATACACAAAGAATATCCACCCCTCAGTTTTGCACGGTTGTTGTGAAAGACCTGCTTTTAATCATTATTTTCAATTGAACAGTAAAAAGAAGCTTATAGTTTACAATCAGATTGAAGGTTCAATAAAAAATGAGTTACTGATATTTTTGAATTGATTAATATCCAAGCTATTTCTAGTCACTGATAAAACTTCCTACTAAAACATTACAAGTCACAAGATTGAAATGTACATAAAATATTTAGTCCATGACAAGAAACTCACTATTTTAGGTCATGAAAAATCTGATATTGTGGATAAGAGAGGAAATTTTTCTGTAAAATAAGACTGAAAAATGTTTGAACAGGCTTTTTTCAATTTAAATACCCAACCACTTGTAAACAAAAGAGACTCATAAGGCAGATTTATATCAACTAAATAAGGAAACTGTCAATAAAATTTGTAATGCTTGTTGAAATAGGTTTTATATACTTAATGAATTGCTGGTCCCATGCCTTGCTGAATATGAATCAAGACCACAATTTCAATAGCAGGCGAATCCAACCACTCAGTTAATTACATTTTTTCTTTCATTTATTTACAGTGAATAGATATGCACTATCTTCTAAGTCAGAAAATGTACCTCTTATTTTTACATACTCAATGGACTGCGAGGTTTTGTCCATTTCACCCACAATAATCAGTAGACACAATTATTGATGTTCTGTTTTACCTCTCTTGGGACAATAATGCACTATTCAAATATTGAATGAAATCAGTTCTCATCTTATAAAAGCCAGATTATTCTGGAAAGCTACATTTTTGTTTGATAATAGCTCTTGCTTCTTTATCTCGTTTTCTTCAACTTTCACTTAAAGCAATGGGAGGAATAACGGAACATGACTCACCCCAGAATTCCATATGCTCTCCTCTATGCTGTCATCATGTTCTTCTTTAACCTGGGAACATAATGAAATGAGTCAATTTGTCAAAACAATTTGTCAAAACAGAATTCAACATATTATGTTCCTGAAAAACTCCTACATAACAACTAAAATATTTAAATAAATTCCTGAATGATTTTCTCAGAGTTTAAAATTTTGTAATTCTGATATTTTTTAAAATGAGCAATCAATTGGCTATAGAAAACAGTATATCATTTTGTCAAAAATAAACAAGTAATTAATTCATTTACAAATTTAATGGCACTTCAAAACTGAAAAAAAGATGCCTGGGGAACACAGTATTCCGGGCGTAGTTAATTGCCAAAAGGGCTAGGGTAACCAAAAAAAATACTGAGAATTCATGACAAGTATAGATCTGGAGATGATGTTCCTTTCAGTTTTACCTTGATGGTAGCCGAACACGCTTTCATGTTCAATGATTCACATTACCCGATACAGAAATGGTCTCTGTAAATCTATACAATTTACTATTTTAATATATAAGTCTCTATAATATAGACATGTTCACATAAAATTAAAAATTCTTTTCTTTATTATCCCAAAAACACAGAGCACATCGTCTATGATCAGGGGGTACATATCAACGTATACACCATACACTTCGGTTTTTCTTCCTTGGCGCACGGGGGTATGTCAATAAAATAGAATATATCACGGTATTTCGTGTCGTTCTCCGTTGTGCCGCCAGGAATCGCATGATCACCAGCACTGCTTGATAGTCGCTATCATGCGACTCGTAGCGGCACAACCGAGAACGACGCGAAATATCGTGAGATATTCCATTTTATTGACACCTCCGTGCGCCAAGAAAGAAAAACCGAAGTATAGAAATCTCAGGAGTGCACTTGGTTTCGAATTTCTTGGCGCGTGAAATCCTGAGAGAATGGAATATCTCACGGTATCCGCGTTCTCAAACGTGCCGCTAGGAGTCACATGATCTCGACTGTATTGAGCAGTTCCGACGATCATGCGACTCCTGGCAGCACGATGGAGAACGACGCGAAATACCATGAGATATTCCATCCTCAGGGATTCGGATCGTGGACACCGCCGAGTGTATACCTACATCGAGTGCCTACCTACGAGTGGTTATTTGTGGTGTTGCGTGGTGCCGGTGTAGGTGCACGTTATGATATTATTTTTCTTTTTTGTTTTGTGACTGTGTTCTAGCAGTTTTCGTGTTATAAGAACTTTAATCCTACTTTTCGCCCCGATTTTTCGGGCGGCATTAGAGACTGATGAACGTTGCTAATGGCATAAATGGAAATAGTCTCTCAAACTCTACCAACTTAGTTTTGGGTGAAGGTGAGTTGTCGTCAAATAACAATGTGACATTATTCAAGGATTTAAGTACTAGCATGACAGAGGTGCAAAACCCGATGGATATCGACGAGAAATCGTCCCTTCCGGCGAGAAAGCGATCGGCGGAAAGCAGTGAAACCAGAGTACAAAACAAACAGAAGAAGAATTTAGTTCTAGATCAACGTTCCAAGGAAAATGAAACAAAAGAAACGAATTTCAAGGACGCACAAAACAATATAATTGAATATGGAATCCAGAACATGGGACCTTTTATAGTTCAAGTGAAATTGAAAGATTTCCTCGAGTCAGACAAGCGCATAGAACCTATGATTATTGGAAATATTCTGATGAAGAAATTCAACTCAATTCAACATATCACCAGGAAAGGTAAAAATTTGGTCGAAGTAAACTTCGCTCACAGGGAACAGGCCAATACATTACTTAAAAAAGCTATTCTAGATGGAAAATATTCTTGTAGTATCTCTTACTATAAGACTATTAGGAAAGGTACCATTAGTGATGTGCCATTATACTGCGATTTTTGTAGGAAGAGCTCTCAAGATAACTCAAATCCCATCTTCGCGATGGAATATGTCACGGCATTTCGCATCTTTTCTCGGTCTTGCCGGTAGAAGTCGCATGATCGCAAGCACTGCTTCATATGGTCGCGATCGTGCGAAATCTAGCGGAACGACTGTGAATGATACGAAATGCCGTGACATATTCCATCGCGAAGATGGGATTTGAGTTATCTTGAGAGCTCTTCCTACAAAAATCGCATTATAGATCTAGACCCAATAGACATTGCCAACGATATAAATAACGATAACGTTAACAAAATTAAAGTAGTGAATGCGTGGAGAATAGAAAAACGTCAAACAGTAGAAGGCGAAAAAGTGAAATTCCTCACAAGGACGGTGATTCTTCTAGGGACAAACCCTTCCAGATATGGTCAGGGCCATGGGCGTACCAAAGAAAGTCAAGGTATACGTACCCCTTCCAAAATTTGGTTATAAATGTAGCCGTCATGGACATTTAAGTTTTACATGTAAAGGGAAGCAAAGATGCTCAATTTGCGGCGAGTTAGAACATTAAAATGGATGCAAAGGCAAAACCCCAAGATGTGCAAACTGTCTTGAAAATCATAGATCTATTGATAGATCTTGCCCATTCTACATTTTCAATACAAAGTAAACCGTGTTATGGCACTAGAGAATATCTCCTTCAAAGAGGCTAGCCAAAAATTGAGGGAAATTAGGTCGAAAACTCCAAGAGCCTACGCACGAAATAATTTCGAAACTGAGGTTCCAGAAACGACCCCGGAGAATTTTCCAAAACTTTCGGCAGCTACGCAAAACATCCAGGTAGCTTTGCGCGAAGTGCTAGAGAAGGATGAAGTGCCTGAAGTCACTTTCTCGGAAGTAAGGTCACGGCCAAATGTTCGCCGTACTTACAACAAAACGGTCCAAGCCAAACCAAAGCAAGTGGGCAGGTCAAGTGTTTCTAGTTCGCTGAGGTCTTCAGTAAAGAAGCAAACAAGTGAGTCAAATAAAGTTTCCAAAAATATTTGTGCTTCCGTTATAAAATCGATACCCGGTATTAATCAAAGTGGCGAGATGAATTCTTCACGAGGCTCGTTGAGAACTGACCTAACCAGTGAAAATAGAATTCCAGAGTTAACACCGATCTCTACTCCGGGACATCAACAGCAACAGCAAAAACAACAAGAACAACAACAACAAAGATTTGTTCAAGTGGAATAAACAAAGTCATCGGATGCAATCTACATTGATAATCCAGGGAGTGAGGACTCTTACCTTTCAGAGTTCCCAATTTTTTTCTCTGAATGAACATTCTTCTGAAATTGATATTGAATTGGTTAAGATTAATTCTTCTGAAGATTCTATCTAATAATCTTTAAACTTGGTATTGTTCACTTTTTTTAAAAATAATTATTCTTTATTCCTATTTATGTTTAGATCTCTTAAAATAATACAATGGAATTGCAGAAGTATCATTCCCAAAATCCCAGAATTTACAAAAAATAGTCAAGGAGCAGATATCATTCTTTTATACGAAACTTGGCTATCCAGTGACAAAACTGTCGATTTCAAAGGCTTTAATTATGCTAGATTTGATAGATTTAATAAGCAAGGGGGTGATTTGGCCATCCTTGTCAGAAAAGGATTAGTCTCCAGTTCGGTAGACTTGAAATTCAATTCCAAATTCTTAGAAGTTGGTGCAGTAGAAGTTTGTCTTGGTGATGTATTTCTATTGGTGGTTGCTTGCTACAGATCACCAACATCTGATTTTAATAACTATGTGGGTTTCCTTTATTAATGAAGTTTCCAAACATGAGAACTTTGTCATAGGAGGCGATTTTAACTCCCACCATGTTTCTTGGGGTAGCATGAGAAACTGCCCAAATGGTGAAATTATCTTTGACAATTATGATCCTGAGGCTATGTACCTACTCAATGATGGTTCTCCTACGTATATGTCAAGTTCATATGGAACATCATCTATGATTGACTTGACATTCATTTCTCCCAAACTAGCTTTCTATTCCTCATGGACTGTAATGATGACAATTGGGGAAGTGACTATTTCCCTATTATCATTAACATAGGCCTAGATAATGAGAAATCATCCACTAAGACTTTTAAATATAATTTAAAGAGGACTGATTGGGATGTATTTAATAAAGTTTTGATTGATAAGTTCCATATTTTTAATAGCCTGAAATTTCTGAACTCTAATGTAATTCACAGATATGAAATACTAACTAAAATTATTCATGAAGCTATTATATCTTCAACACCAAATGCAGAGTACAATCACTTCTCTACATCACAACGCCCAAAACGCAATCCATGTCCATGGTGGAATAAAAAATGTGAGCAAGCCATCAAAGATAGAAAACAAGCTCTTGCTGTTCTTCACAAATGTTTCAACAAACAAAACTTCATAGAATTTTAAAAAAAGGCAGCAAATGCTAGATTAATTCTTCAAGAAGAGAAATCTAATTCACTTCTCCCCATAGCTCGTCATACGCAGTTTTTAACTGTTTTTGACGTAAATAAATAAATAAGAGCTTCAAAAAATTCTGCAGTTCACTTAATAGAGAAAGTGACATATCATACATCTGGGACAGAATAAAATGTTTCAAAAATAAATTTTCCAGATCGTCTAACATTTCACATTTTAATTCAGAGAAAACATTTCAGGACATGAAAATTGGGATCAATAAAATCTGTCCAGACTTACCCAAGGATAACTGCCCTTGCCTTTCGATGTGTGAAACTAATGAATTCCTGGATAGTCCATTTTCGTATCTTGAATTAACTTGTGCTTTAGACAATGTAAACACTAAATCATCACCAGGAGCGGACAAAATACCTTTTGATGTTTTAAAACGATTACCAGAAAAAATTTTGAGGGTTCTTTGGACATCTATAATGATGTTATTTTCAAAAATGCGTTTCCAGCAGATTGGAGAAAATACAAATTATTTTTTATTCCAAAAGGAAATTACAAAGGTGTACGCCCTATATCCATGTCATCATGTCTGCTTAAACTTTTAGAGAGAATGGTTAATGATAGATTAGTATGGTGGCTTGAGCATAATCAACTAATTAGCAAATGTCAATTTGGTTTTCGAAAAATGAAATCGTGTATTGATAACTTGTCTATCCTAGTTTCTGAGATTGATCACCAATTTTATAAAAAACTAGATCTACCTACATTGTTTTTAGATATCAAAGGGGCTTTTGATTGTGTTCGTCCTTCAGTATTAATTCAGGACCTGATTGATATAGGTATTTCAAAACACTTAATTCTTTTTATTTTCAATATAATATCTGAAAGACACCTAGATTTTATAAATTATCCATTTACTCCAAAGAATAATATAGCTCACCAGGGTCTTCCTCAAGGCAGCATTCTGAGCCCTCTTCTTTTTTCTATTTACACCAACAAACTGGAAAACTTATTACCAAGTGATGTATTTATGTTAAAATATGCAGATGATATTGCCTTGTATGCAGTAATGGACCCAGTGGAAGATGCCATCAATATTCTAGAGGACGCTGTAGAATCATTGAGTCAATATTTAGAAAGGAGAAACCTTCTCCTAGCACCAGAAAAATGTAAGTTTGTTGTATTTAGTAAGAGCTATTTAAAAGCTCATAAATTTTATATTTATGTCAACGGCATAATTGTCCATAGCTCTCCTTCATCTGTTTTCTTGGGCATGACCCTGGATTACTCATTGCAGTGGAAAGAACACATATTTAGTCTCATAAAAAAATGTGATATGGGCCTTCGAATTATGGGTTGTTTATGTGGAACGTGGTGGGGAGCAGACCCTTGTACTCTGTTGTTATTATACAGAGCACTGATTCGTTCACGGATTGAATATGGAGGCTTCTTGTTTGTTAATTGTGCAAAAAATGGTTGGGTAAACTTAGAAAGACTTCAGTCCAAGTCACTAAGAATTGCACTAGGCTACAGAAAATCTACACCAACCAAAGTAATTCTTGCAGAATCAGGTGAACCTTTACTGAAGACAAGGCTAACTCTTCTATGTATGAATTATTTGACTAAATGTCTTCAATTTAAAAATAATTTTTTGATTGATGTTCTGTCCAAAATAAACTGTGTTTCAAAACTCTTCTTGTATAAGAAAAATAATAAGAAATCTCTGTTAGTGACATGTTTTGAGGAATTATCCATTTCTTGTAATAGCATTAAGAAATTTGATTGTGCCCCGTGTTATGCCTAAGATTATTTTGCACAGCTTAGTAAACTGGATGTGAATTTTGATTTTGGTAAGGGGATTGCAATTTCTCCCTGCCCAAATGTCTTATTTATGGATCACTTTTTCAGCCTTCCAGATGCTGTTGAGAGGAAATGTACTTTTCTATATACTGATGGTTCAAAGAATGATTTGAAGGGGCCAGTTGGTTTTGCTATTTGGAGCACTGATGACAGGCTAAATAGAAAATTTAAAGTTAATAGTACAATTTCCATTTTTACTGCTGAAGTTTTAGCTATCCTTGAAGCAGTAAAATTGATTATTGATTTCAAAATTACTTCATCTATCATCTTTTCTGATTGTGTTTTGGTTTCTCTATCTAATAGCAATAGCAATAAAAACCAATCATATGTTATTTTAGAAATCAAGAAATTATGTGTATATGCAAGACAGAATGACCTCAAAATTCGTGTAATTTGGATTCCAGCCCATGTAGGTATAAATGGAAATGAGAAGGCCGATAGAGAAGCCAAATCAGCCATAATAGATGGTATGGATTACCCATTCAGTATTTCTGTATCTGATGGGGTTGCTATAAACAAGGAAGTTTGCACTCAAAAAAACTCTGCAAATATTGAAAATCTTGGCCGCTCTAAAGGCAAAGAGTACTTCCTACATTATTATAGAACATCACCAATACCGTGGTTTCAAAACTTCAAATTAACAAGAAAAGAAATTGTTATCATTAACAGACTGAGATCAAATCACTCATCACTAAATCATAGTTTAAATAGGTTCAAAATTGTCGATTCAGGCTTGTGTGAATGTGGTAAGGAGAATGATACCGCTGATCATCTATTATGGCATTGTACGTTATTTAACAACATAAGAAATATAATGACGGAAAAACTTAATCATTTTAATATTACCTTAGTCCAAAATGCTGTGGACATTTTAAAAAAATTAGATATACATGTTATCCCAATTGTAAGTGAGTTTTTTGTAAAAACAAAAAAACCAAATTTAATATTTGTTGTAAGATTTTATAAAGTTAGTGTAATACATGCTACAGTGAAATAGTTATAAGTTTCTTGAGTATACTTTGAATTGTAATTTGTTAAATGGCTGTATACATATGTCTGCCAATAAATAAATAAATAATAATATTCCATCCTCAAGACGCCTCATGCGCCAAGAAATAAAAATGCAAGTATACATATTTAAATTACCAGGGCCCATAGGATATCTCGTTGGCCACGATATGTGCAAGTCGAATATGTGTCTCCACTTATATAAGCGGGCTGCTTCAGTAGTACCCTCACAGATTTGGAAATATAAAGCTATATCAAGCACAGTTCCTAATGTAAGCAGTGCCCTATGGAGAAACAGTGTTCTTTCAATACTACAGAGATTATAAAATTACTACAGAAATGTCCAGAATGACGTCACAACGTTTGCCGGGAATTTTTGAGTAGCAACTTCTGCAGTGCGCGTAGGCGATTCGTAAAGAATTACTAAGTTTTTGGCTATATTATGAGTTGCCGAGGTGCGAGTGTCTTATCACATTTTTTATTTACAATATTTGCTTTATTTAGGTTGTGATTGCTAATTTCTTCGTCAAATTGTATTTAAAAAAGCACTATTTTGTCAACACAAGGCAAGTCGCTACATTTTCTTTTTGAAAACGATTCGAAGTAAATATTATCATGACCTTAGCGATGATACTAACGTGCTGCTCTATAATAAAATGTAGTGCCAATTCATTGCATATGAAAAGTGCCTACGAATTTCGAGCCCCTGTTCTCTTAACGAAGAAGTGACTCCTTACGGTATATATTCATATACTGTCAGCTTTTTAATTATTTATTTTAGAAATTCGTATTAATTATTACCATCAAGAGAAATATTACCTTCACTAAACTTTAATAATCATGTGAAAAAACGCAAAACGTTCAGAGAGACATTTTCAAACTAGTGGTGCTACAGAATGGCACAGACTTTCCCGCATTAGTTTTCTATTTCCTTGGGTATTCCCTAGCTATTTGGAATTGCTACATATTCTTTCTTACCAGCTGCTATCTCTCATCACCAAAAATACATTTTTTTGTCATTTTCTTATTTTTTCGGTTTCCTATTGGAAAAACGGAAATATTAATTTTAGAATATTAAAGAACACAAAACCATAGTCCTAAATGACAATTTTTCTTTAAAAATTATGTGCCATTTTGAAGATAATTGCGTTTTAGCGCTACTAAAAATGCGAAATTTGAAGCTCATTTTCACAAAAAAATTTTGAGTTTTCGAAATACTTTTTTGAAGTTATTTGAAGCACGTACACTCACAAATATAATAATCTTTACAAATTGCTGGTAATGTGCATGTTAAAGATGTGAGAGATCTTTCAAAAAAATCACATTTGTATAATTTTTGGAAAAAAAAAACAACTGAAAATAAACTTTAAATGATATTCAAGAGTGTAATCAGCACTATCCGTTACAAACGTTTGAAGAAAAAATTGTAGTCATATATGAGAAAATGGTGTTTGAGCGTTTCTGAAAATGCGGAATTTTGAGCTAGTTTTCACAGAAAACGGTTGTTTTTTCCAGAAACTTTACTTGACATTATTTAAAGCTCATGTACTCCTTAATATAATAATGTCGACAAATCAAGGCTAATGTAAATATTAACGACGTGAGAGACAAGTCAAAAAAATTACATTTTCCCAATTTTTGAAGAAAAAAAAAACAAAAGAATAGAGCAATATGGCGTTTTTGTCATCTCATAAAATACATTAGGCACTATGCCTACCAAAAGTTTAAAGAAAAAATTTGGAACCGTTTTTGAGAAAATCTGGTTTATGTAATTATTTAAAATTGCACATATTGTACGCAATATTGCGCGAAAACTTCTAAACTTTTCAAAACAATGTATATGACCTTAATGAAAGAACTCACTTTGGACAACAAATTTTATTTAAAAGAAAAATCTTTATCTTCAATTTTGTAGTTTCATTAAGACGCCGAAAAAAATTTAAACTTTTGCAATTTTCGAAAATTCTGAGTTATCTGTGAAAATTGGACCTATGCCACCTTAATAAGTGTATTTTACTATATTCTTACAAGAAATTTAAAGAAAAAATATGTAGCCGTTTTTGAGAATTTTGAAAATGTTCGGGGGGGTTCATGTAAAGTACCCCCAAATTTTACAGAATCTTTTTCAAAATCTCAAAGCTTCGTCTAGAACCAGATCGGCAAGAGAATATCCATTTTGGAAGAAATCGTACGTATGGTTCAGGCGCTAGCAGTATCGCAGTATTCACAGACGGACGGACGTTTTTCTTTCAATTGGTTTTTCGATATCAAGGACCCACAAAAGAGGGTTTCTGGCTACACCATGTGTTAGGGGATTTTTTTCTTAATTTAGCAACTGGTTTTATACACTTTTTCGTTATCGCAGCCCAGCAATGATTTTTTTTCCGCCGAAAATTCGCCATTTTTTTCGCGCAGCATTACATGACTTTCCCTATAAAACTTATACTACGTATATCACTCCGTGTATACGTACCCCATACGGAAAGGTAAAAAATGGCTTCATTGTTTTTTATTAAATGTGTTGTTGCATTGTGTGAAGGACATTTAAGAGAGTGGTGCAGGTCTCATTGCCGTTGAAAACTAATTTTTGGAAAATTGCAAAATTCAAATTTTTTTCTGCGTCTTCCTACAACTCTAATTATGAAGATGGATGTATTTTCCCTTAATGAATTCTGTTCCTAAAAGGCAGATTTTGAAATAAAGTCATGTACAAGTTTTCGAAATTTGAGTACTTTTCACGTAGCTACAAAGTTTTTCAATTTGCTACTCATGAGTTACTTCAGGAATGAAAAGAGCAAGAAATCGCACTTCCTTCCCCCTACCCCCAAAAAGGCAAGTGTCTGACAATTGTTTCCCTTCATTTTGTTGACAAGGTCCTTTTGCACTAACAAACTATTTAACTTTTAAACTTTTGTCTAGTCTTGACCCTCAATGACATGATTTTATTATGATTGCAATTTTTCAGGTCTCTTTGGTTGAATGACAGATTTTCTTTTTCAAACTATTCCTTATTTATGTGAACTGTCAATAATGAAACCTCTGTTAAGAAAATGATTCCAACTTTCAAAAAGATTGTGTCATAATCACTTGGCATGCAATATGGGAATTTTTATATTTTCTGTAATTTGACATAAATTTCTGTTTTATTTGAGATGCGAAACTTCTTCCCTACATTCAAAATACTTGAACGAGGCCAGTCCTTGTTGAAATGTGAAATCTTATCTGGTCTGACACATCACAAAGGAAACAACTGTACTTTATACCCATGTAAAAATGGGATTGCAACCTTCTTTAAATCATTACATAATTGTCAATAAAATGAATTGTAATAGAGAAAATATATTATATTTCTCTAAAGCTTACAGCTAATTTAATAGGAATAAATACCCAAACTATCTTCTTGTGAAATAAAAAGCCTCAGTAGAGCAACATATATTCAATGACACAATTAGTCCTCCTGTTTTTTACAACACATAGCATTGGGCAAAATACTTTATATTTGGTACTTACGAAAATACTTTGTAAATAAATATTTAAATACATACACAAAATACATTAGGTTTTGAATTGCTAAATAGATACGTATTCACAATACTTCAACTACAATAATTTTCCATTGTAACTTTTTTATTGCAACAATATATTGTAAATGTCAATTAATATAAATTACTAATTGGCAGTCATAAATTTATGAACAATAACTAGAGACTTTCAAATATAAAACACTTTCACTTATATTTTCACAAAAACACTTCTTTTTAAAAACTAGTTCGTCAAACAAATCATCAGACAGTAAACCCTAGTTGGCAAATGTATACAAACCTGCAGAGGAAAACAGTTGTTGAACTGGCAATGATCAACACAAACTAACATTATATGGAATAAACACTTTTTTTATTGTCAGATGAAATATACTAGTCCAGCACTTTTTAGATTTATCATTTAAAAATAAAGAGAATTCAAGTTCAATAGCTGAAAGCAGCTTTAATTTTTGTTTCAATGAGGTTCATTCATTAGCTAAATCAAACAAAAAGAAACTACCCTCGTTATCTTCATCTGTATTTAAAGTATTTATTTATTTTTTAAATAAATCTATTTTATCTCTAAAATACATGTCCAAAACACTCAAAAATAGTTTTTCTTTTACAAAATGTATTTAAAGCATAAGTATTTAAATACTGCCTACACCTGACAACACAATATCATCCATCGTTCTTATGGCTTTTGGTTATCTCTGTACATGGAGACCCTTTCAATTTTTGACACAATCTTTCCACTGATGAATTAGGGAAACGAGATGTCATTTGAACTTCTAGTTCTAAACCTCTATTATAATCCAACTCACTTTGGTACCTTTTGTGGATGTAGTAGTGGTAAATGCAAAAAAGGTTTTATAATTCTCTTCATGAGTAAAGAAATTGTTAATATTTGAGGGTTCTATTTCTACTTGCTTACAAATTTTTATTACAAGTTTTATTTCTAAATTTAAACTTTTAAATAAATGCTTAAACATTATCAGTCATTGAAATGTATGTAGTCTTAAAAGTTTGAAACTCATTCATGGAGACAATCAAAACCTTTCTATTCGTTAAGTTCTATTTTAATTAATTAAAATTATTTGTTCAAAAATTGTACTTTAAATGCTTGATACAAAGAATTTGTAATCTTTTAAACATCACAAGATACACAAAAAAATATTTTGATTTTTATTAAAAAATTTATAAACATTTCTTTAATATACATTTATATATGTGATTGTTGGAGCCGATGCGTCCCATAACAAAACACACACACAAACATACTTTTTGCATGTGGAATCAGTACATTTCAATATCTTGTTAAAGGAAATAGTAGTGTATTTAAAATATATCATAAACCTAATTACAAATTTGCTTATTCTAGAAATGAGGATCAAAGAATTTAGAATTATTGTATTCTCTTAATTTCAATGTGATTATATTAGATTTTTATCAATACTTTGCCATTTTGTTGAAACCTTCCTATTTGATCATATTCAATTTCAATATATGACCTTACCTTATGACCATTGTTTCATACCATAATTTCATTTCTATAAAATTTAAACAAGATGTTTTATGGGGTGTGACCTTACGTCAACCCAAACCATTGACAGCAGGGGCTCACCGCAGTGCAAAATAGGTTACCAAGAAGTTGTCTTGGCACTGGATTCCAAATCGAGTGCAATATTTATTTACAACTTTGTATATTATTTAATATATAATATACAGGGCAACATTATAATGACTGGTGTCATTATATTGTTGGTTTTGTATATTATGAATACAATGCATACTCGAAAAAAGATAAAGTCACATTAGAAGAATTCACTTTTTTTCTTGGTGGCACTTTTCATTGCCAGTGTTTTGGAAATCACTATTAAAAATAAATATTTGTCTGAAGTTGCAAATATTTTTTCCAAGAATAGGATTATTACAATACTGGCAAAGGTCACAGGAATGACCATCTGTTTACATCACATATATTCTAAAAGTATCATGTGTAAATCATAACTTAAAAGCAAACTAATTTAATGATATTCTTTTATAATGTAATGTTTTAATTTAGAGTGATAACATTTCAAAATTTCCTCTTATTAAATTGTTTTTAATCACATGAAAACGCAAGGAGTGGAAAAGCAGCTGAAATGTGGCTCATGTAAATACCACCAGTTTCCAATGTACTAAACTGATAGCCGATTTTCACACTTGAGTGACTTAGATACTGCTGTCATTGGTTTGGTTTGACCCATCACACCCTTCTCTGTGCCTGCTTGTGGCCTCCACCTCCCAACTATGTGTGTGCCCTAGCAGCCAACTATGTGTGTGTCTAGTCTGTGATCATACAAAAGTTAATATTTCTGTTCATAAGTCATGTTCTAATTGTAAAGAGCACTTAAAAATTTTTCATTGTAGGCATTACTGATTACCCACTATCTACTGGTTAGGTCTCATAAAAAGGTGAGCATCTGGCATCATGAAAATTGCATGTTAGAGCTAGTCCCAGCTCCAGCAGTGCCTTGCATGAGGAGATACTTAGCAAGGAAAAACTGCTCTAGACAATGTGTAGGTGTTCTATTGAGGGACACCATCACCTCCTGAGATATAACATGTACCACGTTTATGGAACTAATGACCTCAGTAGTTGAAACGCCAGTTGATACTAAATAATCAATCAATTTATCTGCTTCTATTTTATTCTCAAACCTCATCTTGCAAACAGACTGTTTCTGACGATTTTCTTCTCAGCGTGCGTGAGTGCATGAACTGTTAAGTTAGAACGATGTGTGAATCTCTTTTTGCACACCTTGCATTGGTAAGGTTTGTCACCTGTGTGGATTCGAATGTGTGTGATTAAACTTCCCCTTTGTGTGAAATTCTTTTTGCAGACATCACATTGAAATGGTTTCTCACCAGTGTGTACACGCATATGCCTCAATAATTTACTTTTGTGTTTGAAATTCTTCTGGCAAACAACACACTGATAAGGTTTGTCCACTATGTGGCTTCTCACATGCTGCATAGCAAACACCTCCTTTGAAAAATGCTCGTTGCATTCGCAACACTGGAAGGGTTTTGCCCCTTTATGGGTTTTCACATGTGCCATGGCAGCTTCTGTTGTGTAAAAGCGGTCGCCACAGACACACATCAAGTCAACAGAAGGGACTCCTGCTGTCAGCAACTCTTTGGAGGCACCAGCTCCTGTAAACAGGGGGTACATAATAAGCATAAATTTAAAACATCTTTAACATTACTCTTTACATTGCATGACAATGCAAGAAGCAATCTAAAATTTGTTCATTGGCCACTTCACATGAAAAACACATTATAGAAGCCTGTTCTCAGTGAGACATCTAGACATGGCAATCTCCATTAATAGGCCAGTTTTTTGTATATCCTGGCATGGACAGAGATTTAGATTGTTCACAACAGCTATTCATAATGTGTGTGTAAATATTCCTTTTTTTTAAGTAATCACCAGATTTTGCAATTAGTTGCAAGGCACTGAGACTCATCGAAAGGAGGAAAGTGACCCTGGAAAATATATATATATATATATATATATATATATATATATATATATATATATATATATATATATATATATATATATATATACACACACACACACACACACACACACCATCGAAGTATCTTTATGTAAGGTTTATTTAATCAAAGCAGACATTCAATGTATTCTTGAGAAAAGAAATCAACTGTCACTGGAATTACTTGGTCAGCACTGGCTGTATCTGCAAAAGCCTAAAGCAACTATCATCATGGCACTTAGGGGCCCGTGTGCTTGTGGAATCTGTCAATACAGTAGAACCCGTTAATAAAATCCCGCTTAATAAAATTTCCCGGCTAATAAAATTAAAATGAACAGTCCAAAAATGTTGCCATATAAACAATGCATTTTAAACCCGCGTAATAAAATAACCCGCCTAATAAAACCCAATTTTTTCGTCCCGAATCGAAGTTTTGCCCCTGTTAATAAAATATGATAAGGAATGTGTAGTCTACAGTTATTTCTCTGGCGTTTCAAGGTTCGGAGAGCTTCCTCTATATACTGCGATTTTTGTAGGAAGAGCTCTCAAGATAACTCAAATCCCATCTTCGCGATGGAATATGTCACGGCATTTCGCGTCTTTTCTCGGTCTTCCCGGTAGAAGTCGCATGATCGCAAGCACTGCTTCATACGGTCGCGATCGTGCGAAATCTAGCGAAACGACTGTGTATGATACGAAATGCCGTGACATATTCCATCGCGAAGATGGGATTTGAGTTATCTTGAGAGCTCTTCCTACAAAAATCGCAGTATAATAATTCCTTGTTAATGGCACTAGTAACGCCATCACGCGTTTAAAACGAGCAACTTAGGTATTCTGCCATTTATTCAACTCTGCCGCCCCCCTCGCAGGTATCAGCTGTTGACGGTTTCGTCCAATCGGAAGCTTTTATGTCGCTACAGTGACGTCATAACGGTGACGTTCTCGCTCCTGATTGGATGAAACCGTCAACAGTTGATTCTTGGCAGGGGCAGACTTGAATAAATCGTAGTTATAAACACGTGGTACGTGCGTTTAGAGAAAAGATTTCCTGTTCAGCCGATTGCTCAACGCTCAGATCACTTTTCTCGTCCTTACAAAACTCGGAAGACTGCCACTGTGAGTGCTCTAAAGTGTTTTATACTTTTGTGTTTCTTTGTGGAATACTGTACCTCACCGTATTGCATCAATGATATATATGATATAGATGGCTCACGTATATACTCTATGGATAGAGCAAAGTGAAGCCAACTGCCCCGGCGGTCGCCATGACAGTTGTTGGCAAAACATACTCTAGCGCATGTGCTATCGTTGTGGTATAGGTACTTTTTTTGCCAATATTTCGAGATTTTCTGTTGTGCAGTTTGCGCGAGAGCATTCATAAGCATGCCTATTTCATGTGCTGCGTACAACTGCACTAACAGATTCAAAAAAGGATCTGGAATTACTTTTCATAGGTAAGTACTAAAGATACGATTTGAAACTTCGACTCTGAAATACTATTTGAGTTTTTGTTAGAGTATGCTACAAAAGTGACATCATTGTATTTTTAACCTTGATTTTTTTAGCTTTCCTCTGAAAAACAACGATCTTCTGAAGAAGTGGATTGTGTCAATGAAGAGGAAGAATTGGACACCAACTCCGAGTGAGAGGTTATGTTCAGAACATTTTGAACCTTCGTGCTTTAGGTAAAATTCTTATTTTGATACCATTGGTTGATCAACGCCCTCTAGAAAGAGGGCGTTGGTTTGATACACCTTAGAACATTGTGTTATACATATTTTATCAATACTTTTATATTTATTAACACTTTTCGTATAATTACAGGTTGTGCAATGATAGAAGGTACTTGAAGGAAGGTAGCATTCCTTCAAGATTTGATTTCCCACACCATCTGAAGGAACGTGAGGTAAAACCTCGCCCAATTCTGAAGCGAGTTGTACCTGAGCAGTGTTCCCAAGAAGAGGAGTGTAGTGAAGTGCCTCTAAATAATGAAAATTGTGGTAATGAAACCAATGAGCAGTGTAGTCCTTCCAAAAAACTTAAGGTTCTGGAAGAAAGGAACAGTGAATTAAAAAGGAAACTGAAGATAATGCAACAGAAAGTAAGAAGGAGAAACAGCAATATTTCCAGACTGCAAGAGACCATCGCAGATTTAGAACAGCGTATTTGCCCTTTTGCAGTGCCCATGTTCAGAAATGTATTTGCTGGTGTTTAAAGGAATTGATAGAACAAAGTGGCCAGAATTATACAGTCTGCAAAGAAGTTTGCACTCACGCTTCATTTTCAGAAACTCAATACAGGAGTAACTGCTCTGTTAATAAGTTACCATCCACAAAAGTACTGCAAGCTCTAAAAATTAATGTACTGCATAGAGTGATGGACATGAATGTCATGAACATCTTTTTACTGCGGTTGATTTTGGGGAGGAAAGTCACTACTCCTTACTGATAAAAACTATTGTAGATATATATTTTAATGTTCGGATGAACTTCATTGCCAAAAAGCAGTCCCTAAATATAAGAGGCAAACATGTACGCCAAACTCTGAAAAAATTAATTACTTTTAGAGGTCAGTAAAAAATTACCTTGCAAATAAAAGCTTGTTTTTTACACTGTATGAAATGTATTTACTCTCCTTCCTAGTAGTTTCTAATAATATTTTCCTTTAATGTATGTGTTCTCTTTCAGTCAGAATGACAATCATCAAGCAAAGAATTATTATTTACCATTTAGTTTCTTATATATCAAAAGTTTTCGATGTGTTTAGAAAGCAGAAATGTGCAGTTTTATTCTGCCTTATGGATGCATAAAATAGCATAACCTTTTCATGAAAGCCTTTTGCCAACAACTGTCATGGCTGCCACGCGCAATCTTGGCTTCAAATATGGCGGACCAATGAGCGATCTATATCTTATATATCTTTGGTTTGCATTAGCTTTTTCGGCAAGGTAAGAGTGGATTGATATTTCTTTAGAAACTGAAATGGCAACAGCGGTGAAGAGGAAGGCCCTTTCCATAAGCGAGAAACTCGTTATCTTGAATGAAGTTGATGGAAATCCTGGAATAAAACGGGCCAGAATTGTGGAAAAGTTCAACGTTCCAGTTGCAACTATCAATACTATTGTTTATAAGAGGGAATCCATTTTAAAAAACGCTGGTAATCCTGCTCGCCAGACAATCAAATCTTCAAAGTACAAGTTGAAGAAGTGCTGTTGGCTTGGTTTAAGGAAAAGCGTGCTGTGAATATCCCTATTCAAGGCCCACTGCTACGGCAGAAGGCGGAAGAAATTGCTCTGAGACTGAATGTGGAGTTCACACTTTTAATGGCTGGCTGGACCGGTTCAAAAAGCGTGCCGGCATTTCATTCTACACCATCAGCGGAGAAGCATGAATAACGAAGTAATCGAAAATTGGAAAGAGTCTTCTTCTGAAGAGGAAGAAAGTTCTTCCTCTGTTAGTGAAGGACTATGAACCGCGAAACATCTTTAATTGCGGATGAATTTGGTTTATTTTTTAACCTTTTGCCTGACAAGACATATGCGTTCAGAAGTGATAAATGCACCGGAAGAAAAAACGGATCAGAGAAGTTTCCCCTAATCACAATACGGAAATCAGCGAAACCCAGATGCTTCAGAAATTTGAAGTCTCTTCCATGTAATTATAAGTTTAACAAAACTGCCTGGATGACGTCAGAAATTTTTGAAAATTTCTTAATAGCTTTTGACAGAAAAATGGCTGTGAAGAATAGAAAAGTGATTCTCTTCCTTGATCAGTGCGCAGCTCACCCAAAGGACATCAAACTCACAAATGTGCAGCTGGAATTTTGCCTGCAACACCACTGCTGTTTTACAGCCCATGGATCAAGGAATTATAAGGGCAGTAAAGCAGAAGTACAGAAGATGTCTTGTTGTCAAACTTTTAAATAACTTGGAGCTGGGCAAAAATTTTTGTGTATCACTTTTGGATGCAATTCATATGTTGGCATCTGCCTGGGATAACATCACTGCCCAGACAATTAAAAATTGCTTTGCCAAAGCAGGATTCCCTGTAGCTACAATAGAAAATGAAGATCAATTGGAATGTGCCTCATGGGAAGAGGTTCAGAAGCAACTGAAAATTCCGTCAATTTTCACATTTGAAAATTATGTGAATGAAGATGGCCACCTTGCCCCTTGTGAAATAAGAGATGTCATGCAGATATGTGAAGACATTGCAACAAAAAGACAGCAAGAAGAAGAAGATGAAGAAGAAGACGATGACCTGCCCACATCTACTGAAATACCCACATCAGCTGAAATTTCAGAATATTTAGGTAAGTGTGCTGTCTATTTGTCAAGCCTAACAAACATTCCCGATGATGTTAGGAGGAGCCTTCACATTTTGCAGCAGTATTCTGTGGAAGTCCAAATGAAGCAATGCAAGCAAACAACACTAGATAGTTTTTTCAAGAGAGCATAATTCTTTAGTAATGTAAGTAATGTTTAATAAACACTAAAAAAAAACTTGTACTTTTTTACGACCCTTTTAATAAAATTTCCCTTTTAATAAAATAAAATCTTCAAGTCCCAACAATATTTTATTAAGAGGGTTCTACTGTACAACCTTTCAATCACGCATGATAATGGACATGATTGGGAAAGCAAGGTGTAGGGAAAAGAGAACGTTCAGGAAATATTTCATACACCCATTTTGTTAAGAACAAATTCTTCACTTAATGTTTCAATAAGCTTCTCTGTAGAGTGCAAACCATTTGTACAACATATCTCACAAAAACTGTGTATCTGAGCAATGTTTTCTTTTACTCACCTGGAAATAAAACGCCAATTTTCTGCCTTATTGAAGCAAGAAAAAGACTTTCACTGGATGGTGCAATGGGGTCCTACAAGAAAACAAACAAGACGGAAGTCAATCACTTAACTACAAGAGTTCAACAGCTCACAAATTTTGAGAAAAACATTTTTTTTTGCACAAATCAGATGATTAATTGGCAGCTTTAATGAAAACAATCAAAATAGATTTTCAATTACTTCATACGAGGTATAAGTAAGATAGGATTTTATTGCAGCACAGTTTTATTCAAGAAATAATTTAGAATCATTTCTAGTAGTACACTATCTCCATTATTTACATCTTTGGGCGTTTATAGGTCATTGCCAACCCTGGATCAGAGGCAGATCCAGCCAATCATTTTGGACGGGGCCATCAAGATTGTTGTTAAATAATAAATGTTTGTTACTATATTGTATATTATTTCTGTAGTGTATGTATGATTCTATTAAATATTATTTTTACATAATTACATAATTCTACCATAAATAAATATTTAAATCAATTTTGCCAAATAAAAGAAGGTAACAAACAAAAACCCTAGGCTTTTGGGGGTGACATGTATCCACCATTGCCCTGGTTGAACGTTAACTCCACTTAAACCACCTAGTTATTCTCTTAGTTCATCACCAAACCATCATGCCCATGTGACTCAATGCTTAGACCTGGTCTGAGATAGGGAGTCCACGTTGATCCTACATTGCACTAGCAGCATAAGCATGTTGTGCTGTTGACACTAAGGTATACTATAGTCACACACTAATTCCCAGGAGGTGGGAAGGAACTGGGTGTAGAGGTGATTTATAGAGTCCTGGGAATGCATACAATGGCACAAAACACTGAAAATGTTAATGTCTAATTCGGGTTCAGATCCCGTTTCTTTCTATATCGTGTACATGGGCACAGTGCCCCAAGTCCCTAAGCTGGCTATTTCTTTTCTTCTTCTTCTTCTTCTTCTCCTCCTCCTCCTCTCTCTCTCTCTCTTTTTTTGCTATGGCCAATAGGTTGAGGCAAAAACAAAATTTTTTTTGTACTTTAATGTCACTGTGCAAAAAATATTTTTTTTGCATGACAACGTCTCATTTTCCAGATGTCTCAAGAAAAAATTAACATCATGCATGTGTAGTACATAAAATTCCTTGTGTTTAAATGATCTTAGAAAAACTATTTTTAGACTTTGAACATAAAGTGGTACACCAAATCTGAAATTCAATAATAGATTCTGGCGCAAAATCTAGGAAGAGATGGAGAGTAACAAATCACATTTGTGAACAGAGTCATGATACTACCTTTCTTCGTAAACCTGATTATAGTCGACACAGAAGAAATTCTTCCAGAAAGGGTCATTTATTTATTTATTTATTTGTAATTAATACAGGCACAGTAACACTGATGGTAACCTGATTCAGCGCAGATATAATATAATGATTAATTCAAAACTATTGTATCACAAAATATATGGAGTTGGCGTATAGCGAGTTACAGTAGAGAAATAATAAAGTTAAGTATCTATTAACAAAGAAAAAACATAGAGGCTTTAACATAGTTGAGATAGAATGAAGTATGCAGAGTTCATCTATTTACAAAGCAATCATAAAGGTTTTTGGAAGCATTGAGTGAGGAGGCAGTCACATGTTCGGGAAGGAGATTCCACATGTCTACTATTCTATTTCTCAGGAAGTTTTTGTGTTGAACCAGGTTGTGTCTCGACTTCCTCAGTCTTGTGGACCAGTCTTGTACGGCATCTAAGTCTTCTTGTAACTGACGATGATGAGTTAACGGGTTAGAGTTAAATTGGTATCATCTGCATACATTATGAAATTGGAGGCCTTGTTGACAGGGAGATCACTAGTGTACAGTATAAATAGAATAGGACCCAGAACGGAGACCTGGGGAACCCCACTTGTAATCCTTTTGACAGAAGATTTTTGAGAACAGATTTTCACTTGGTAACTACGGTCTTGTAAGAAGGATTTGATTCATCGAAGAATTTTGCCTCTAATTCCAAGGTGCTCGAGTTTGTGAAGTAACCTGCAATGAGGAACTTTATCAAATGCCTTTGAGAAATCTAAGTAGATTATATCGGTTGGAAGTCTGTTGTTCATAACATCAGTCCAATAGCTGAGATGAGGTCAACAGATTCGTCATAATTGATCTGCCAGGAAAAAATCATGTAGATTCGGTGGAATGCATTTAGTTGTCAGTGCAAATTCGAGGATGTGGTTGACCAGGATCCTCTCCTGGATCTTACAGGTCGTATTGGTCAAACTAATTGGACTGTAGTTGTATGGATTTAATTTACTTCCTTTCTTGAAAATAGGAATAATGTCCGCAGTTTTTCCAGTCAGTTGGTAGTATACCGGAATCTAAAGATTGCTGAAAAATCTCATGCAAGGCTTAGAATGGAATGAGGAAATGAAAGAAATATCTAATGAAGGACAGAAATAAGAAAAACTTAAAAATAGGTAGAACATAAATAAATGAGACAGAAAAATCATAAAAAGAGGAATGAAAACTTTCTCAGTCTTCCGCTCAGCTCTTCTAAGTCCACTGCATTAAAACTAAGACACTAGATGTAGAACTTACTGTCCACATACTGTTGGTGTTTGTGTCAATCACATTACAATTTTTAATATTGTATTTTTAGGACTATTAATTATTTTAACAAGTTCTCAGAGCACATTTGTGCCCATTTTTTAAGTTATTAGGCACTTATACTTATGTCTCCTGAGAAATCAATGCACTAGGGCTTCGTGTTGTCACGTCTCTCAACATAATTACATTTTCAACTTTTCATTCAGGAAGCTAGTTTTATTCCACGTAATTTTGGAAGGATCTGGACGAGAAGGACTTCTTCAAGCGACATAGTTACATTCTAGGTCAGACTGGAAGTGCTGATCACATGCACCTCTTATTTTGATATGCCAGATGCTATGAGAGTGCATCCTGTGGGTGAGAAGAATGTCTTGATTAGAACAGAGGAAGCAGAAAACAACGCTACACCGTTATGTTTGGGATAATGGCGGATAAGTACAAGTTGCTGTTGCATGTTATTTTTAGTAGAAAAACAATGCCCGAAGAGAAGCTTCCCCCTGGAATGTGTCCAAGTGGTAAACGTCCAAGGAAATGGGCGGATGACCGAAATCCTCATCCTGAACTGGGTGCAGCAAGTGCAGCAGCAGACTGGTGCTCTGTTAAAATAACACTCCAAGCTTGTTTTTTGACAGCTTCCAAGGTCACTCTACAGTTTGAAATCCAAACTGAATGACTACGATGGTGACTAGTAGTAATACCAGGATGCATGACCAAGATAGTGCAGTACTTGGTCATTGCAATACACAAAACATTTAAGATCCATGTGAGAGACACTCATAATGTACGTGGGTACAGAAAACTGAAGTCATGACCCTGACCAGCTGCCTTAAGAAAGCT
>JAHLJT010005437.1:71875803-71994492 GCA_031308135.1 Acheta domesticus
GTAGATCCACCGAAAGAAGAAATACGCAGAGAAGGCGACAACGAAGCTTTAGGGAAAGGGATACAGAAGCACTGTATATACCAGTGGCGTAGCGTCAGGGGACACTGAGATGCTGAGCATCCCCGTATATAATATTAATAAAGAACCCTAAATACTGTATTGATAATCTTATAAGTGGTCTGTTGAGCGAAACATATTATTTATATTTTCATATTAATTTTAAATTGATTTCCTATGATTGAATTCGGCGGGTTGTTGAAGCTGGCCTGTAATTGCTTGGAAGCTAAAGTGCTTCTAGCGCCTGCCGCGAGTTTGCGACGAGCAATGACGCGTCGCAGATGGCGAGGTTGCTCTTTCCCCTCTTCACCCCTGGCCCAGAGAATTTAGACTGCTTTTCGCTAGCATCCACTGCGGAAAGAGGCTCGCAAACGAGCAAGTTGATCGTTTGCGCACGCGAGCGCAGCACACTTCAGGCGGTCAGTAGATAATCTCTCTCTCACTCAGGAGTTCCCGCTTGGTTATGGGCACAAACTGTAAGAACAAACTGTAAGTGCCTGCCTACTATTTCTTAATTAATATCCAAGAAATTGAATTATTCCTTAAATAAATTATTTTAGTTCTGCAATATTTAAATTAACAAATGGTCTCAATGCCATTCGCGTATAAGAATTGTATATATTGTATAATTTGCTTTCAAGACATCGGGAGTCCTGATTGCTGTGAGGATTTTGTGGGCAGCGCCTACCTCGTCGTAAGCAATCATAAGCAAGCGAGATCGTAGAAGTATACTCCTTTTTTTCTTGGTGGACGGGGGGGATCAATAAAATGGAATATCTTACGGTATTTCGCGTCGTTCTCGGTTGTGCCGTTAAGAGTCGCATGATCGCCACTATCAAGCAGAGCTGGCGATCATGCGACTCCTGGCGGCACAGCGGAGAACGACGCGAAATACCGTCAGATATTCCATTTTGATGACACCCCCCGTGCGCCAAGACAGAAAAACCTAAGTATAGTTCCAGTGTATGTCTTGTGTTGGGTTCGCCTGTTAGATGAAGCATAGTCCGTTAGTATACTTAATGCATACTATTTTAATAGCGGGCTATGAATGAAGTAGTTGATAGTGACATTTTGTGTGTTATTGTTGAGCATCCCCAAACGTGCGAGTCAGGCTAGGCCACTGGTATATACTTCGATTTAACACAGTGATACTTCACGGTCACGAGCTGGACGGAGAGTAGGACACTGTCACCCAATCGGGAGGTTCGTTAGGACTTAAATTTTTGGTATTGGAGCTTCCGATTGGATGACAAGTGCCCCCCTCTTCTGTCAGTTCAGTGACCCCCCTAAGTGCCACTATCTTTAAATTGGAGTATAACGAGAAGACAGATGCGACAGCCATCTCTGCATTACAGTTGACCGAAACCTTTCACACAATGCATTGACCTCTATAACGAAGCGAAGCCGTTTAAGGGGTGCTTCTTGGCCCGTCACATCTAACGCCTATTAGAAAGCTCATTGAAATAACGAAAGGTACTAACAGAATAGTCGGATACACTTACATAAGAGAAAATATAGTTACAGAAAAAAATTAAAAGAGTATCTTGGGGATGAGACTGTCGCATCCATTGAGCTTACGCCATTGATGTTAGCGTCCTTGATACATTTTACATGCATTAACACTTATTTCAGCCCTTCCTTTAAAACAAAAAGTTTATTTTTTAATGTTCTTAAACGCAATGTTCCAAACCAATTGAACTGCACAGAAATGACTGAAATAAAAATTCATATTAAATCCATACAATAAACTTCGAAAAATCTAAAAAGAAGAAGAAAAATGCCAAGTATAAAGGATGGCGGTTTGCCCAACGTTCCAATTCTTTATTGAAAGTTTCATCAGGTGATAAAATTGAAATTATCATAGGTAATACCACAAGTGCTTTGGGAATTGTCGATAAATCCCCGACCGGCGAAGCGATTTATCTGAGAATTTCCAAAGCAAAAGTGATATTTAATAGAACTATTTCACAAGTAAAATTACGTCCAACAGAGTTCCAAAATGCGCCCAATAGTGAAAATATCTGAAAGCTGAAAGTGTTACAGTGCATATGCGATTTATTGGACATCGTCATAGCGATCGATGTATACCTCCTCCTAAGGTAGATGAGAAACAGCTTATTATTGACCAGTGGGCAGAAGCGGTAAGAAAAATCGAATAGAAAAAGCGATACCATACTGTGGCCATATTCTTTTAATAATAAATACACCGCCCCGATTGGGCCTTTTTGTATGCATAGTTAAACCATGGATTAACACTATTGGTTTTAATTTCACGAAAGGAATAGTCATGATAAACATTACATAACTAGTGATTCTACATAAACAGACTTTCTCGTACTTTCCAGTTTCGTAATCTCTTGTCTACTAGTTTTTCTGTCTTGCCCCTCCCTCTTCGCAGCTGCAGTCTACCGGCGCGTAAAGGCACCTTCGGGCTCCCCGAACATGGCATCGGCCTATTTACATCTTTGCCTACGGCACTCTGGTCGGTGCTTGTACCTTTATTCTGGCTTTAGGGATGTTACTCAATTACACACGTATTTTACAAATACAGTTGTCTGCCAGGGCAAGAGATTATAGAAGGATTAGGGTGTATTTATTTATTTATTTATTTATTTGTCAAAAAAACAGTAAAAACTGTATATGACGTGTGGGGAAAGAAATTTACCTGCGCACATTTTCTTGAGGGCCAGAAATTTTATATATATATATATATATATATATATATATATATATATATATATATATATATAAAACGAAAAAATGAATTTAGAAAATAATTATTTTAGAAAAATAAAGATATTTGAAAAATGTTTTTCCCGAGTTATAGAAAATCAATTTCAACTGTAAATGAACTACAAGCAAAAGGAGTGAATGTAGATGAACTAATACACGAGGAACTCTGAATACTTTCACGTCACGAAAAAAAATTAAAACATTTGTAACAGTCGATCGACTATATAATTTTCTATCTATATATCGTTTCCTATCCTATCTATTTATCTAACTGTATATCGTTATATAATTTTCATGTACGGAAGTTTTAACTACCAGACGCTTTTAGTACGATTAAGTATAGAGTTTGCGGGGAATTCAGCATACATTGTTATATCGAGAATAAATTTGACCCTATTTGTTTCCACAACAACAATACAAACGAGGGTTTTTAGCATCCGAATCATCGCACTCGAGAATGAACAATTTTCTCAAAATTAGATACAAAAAAATGTTACAGAACATAACATTTAAAGCGTTCATCAATTAACACAAAGGTTTAGTTTACTTTATAACTGTGAAAGTAATATTACGGAGTAATATTTATATTGAGGAAATAATGATTTTTCCAAAACATACGTTTTTAAATCTTTTCTCAATTTTTAGTTCCCCTAATTGGCTAACTGAAATATGACTTTAGGTTTACCTTATTATAGTAGTGAGAAATCTATGTACAAATTTTCATTAAAAAAATCGGAGTCATTTTTGAGAAAATGAGCTTTTCATTAAAAATGCGCAATTTTGAGCTCATTTTCACAGAAAACTTTGGAAGCACATGTGATAACAATAGCAAAAACTGATTTGAAAACGCATGTAATGTAAATATTAATGAACTGTGGAATATTTAACGTATAATGTAATTTGTAACATACAAATATTAATGATCTCGGATATATTTATTGTAAAGTAATATTCTCTATTTTTTAAAAATTGAGAGATTGTATCAAAATAGCTTCTATGAAAGTTGTGTGCGTATTATTCTGTGTGGGTAGCTATGTCCGAACAAAATTTTTCGCCAATTTCGTCATGCATTGGTTTTACAAATTGACCCAAGACATTCTGGAAAATGGGTCAAAAGAAGCAAAGGGCAGAATGCTCATTCAATTTGGAGAAAGAGGTACGTGAGGCCGTACGTTGCGATTTCGATATTCCATAGCATCATGTAGGGTGTTTTGCAAAGACGTTTCGGAATGCATTCTTGACGGAAGGATAACTCCAACTCAGGATAACTCTTATACTGCGAGCAAATCTTCTGCCGACTTGACAGTCGGGAGTGGAGGAGAGCGATGTTGCCACTTACTCGGGCGGCAGACACGTGTTCGTTCTTGCGTCAGATCAGCTGTTGATGCATACACGTCCAATTTATTGTATTTTTGGTAGAATTGTAATAATGACACTAGTTTATTTGATGAAATTCTGTTACACAATTTTATCGCAGTCCCTTACACTATAATCCTGCCAAAGCCAGCAATAACGAAACATTTTTGCACAAGCAGATTAAAGTAAGTACAGCGATACGCGTTTTAAGAAGGAAGATGCATAGTATTCATTGTGAAAGATTTATAAGAGAGAAGTATCTAAAAGCAAGACATCTGGGTTTGAATACATACCTTTACAGAACGTTCACACTCGCACAAAAAAAATTGCAGAACTTTTCGAAGTTACTGACTTTGCCTGTTATTTACAAGGTTTTCAAAGAGGCGTCCTATTGAATGCATTGGCATAAAGATGAAAATTAGAAATGTCCCGTAAGGCGGATGTACATATACATCGTGTCATAAGTATATCAGCCTTTAACACTAGATGTCACAACCGCTCACACGATGCATAACCTAACAAGTAATGGCGCTCCTCTTGGCGCTCGGCGCTCTTCAATTTTCAGTTGCTTTGCGCTACCACATTTCATTTGTTTCTTAGTAAACTTCGGCAACTTTGTTGTGACATCATCACAATTTGAAGCCTCTGATTGGATAACGGAACCCCCTCTCCTCTCTCAGCCTGGAGCTGTCAAGTCGGCAGAAGATTTGCTCGCAGTATAGCAGGAAGAATTTGCCAGGTGGTTTTAAGGGAATTCATCATCAAACTATTGATCTCTCAGATAATTTTGTGGACGAGGCAATCTTAAAGAGTCTAATATTGTTATATAATTTTCATGTACGAAAGTTTTAACTACCAGACGCTTTTATTACGATTAAGTATAGAGTTTGCGATGAATGCAACATACATTGTTAGACCGCCGTATACAGTGGTATTACCTATATTGAAAACAAAACTGTATTTTAAGTAGATTTAATATGTATAATGCAAGTACGCATAAAACTCTCGATTCTGTAGGCGGCAAGCATTGATGTGTGGCAAGCGATGTTTTTCTCACGGACTCGACAGTTTCATCGATAACGGGGTGAAAGGAGGCAACGGCCAGCGCCGTTGCAGATTACACCTGCGATAGCGGGTTTGAATTGCGCACCCGGAATACATAAATACATAAATTTGATTTTCCCGGAGACAATTATTTTCAGGAAAACTGGATGTGCCATTCTTCAAGGCATTCAACATGAAATTTGGGTGTATATTTTGTCATGTTAGTTTTTGGGCTTTCTGAATATAGACCAGTGGTGGGATAGCGAGACTATTCACGAAAAGTTTTGCATCGAAATTTGGATGGTTATAAAATTGCTTTTACTGATTAAAAATGTAACATTAATTCAAACTTTTGATGATATTTCGAATGATAATTTTTTTTATCAACGAAACATAAAGAATGGTACATTCAAAATTAGCGCGTAGCTTACTGTCCGCTTCTAATTGGTCGAAAGTGGACTTGTTGGTCGAGAGTAAACATATTGCACTTGTTGCTCCACTATTTGGTTGCACTACAACGTGCAAGGAGTATATGTATACACACATATACACGTGGGTTTTTATTCATTGGCGCATAGGGGGTTGTGTCCATGGTTGAATATCTTACGGTACTTCGCGTCGTTCTTGGTTGTGCCGATAGGTGACGAATGATCGCGACTGTATCGAGAAGTGCTGGCGATCATGCGGCCCCTAGCGGCATGACTGAGAACGACGCGAAATACCGTTCAATATTCCATCGTGAAGATAAGCGCGTACGCGCCAAGAAATAAAATCCAAAGTATATATATAGACGGGCGCCCCGACCTTACGATACAAGCTGGACATAAGTGAGCTGGGCCGTGGTTGTAAGCAAAGACAGACTGACATCTAGAATTGCAGCTGAATTCCAGAATATGAGAAAGGCGTCCAGGCACGTCAAAACGTCATAACATTCAGACATTCTTCAGCGGTACCGACTCTGTTATCGAGTATAGTGCGATTTCTCGTGGTGACAATAGTTTTATATTAAACCGTGCCGTGATTCTGAATATAAACACCTTTGAATATGAACTCGTACCACCAGAATCTTAAGGTAAAATTGAGGAGAACTTCATCCGTCATCTGGAGGATTTATTTATTTATGGTTACAAATAACCAAGGGCTAATACAATAATGACTTAAATTATAACAGACTATGTGAACACGTCTCACGCACACTAGACATAGCCTCCCATTAAACTAATATCGTAGACTAGATCATTAAACAAATTTGCTAATTTTTCTTTAAATTGTTTAATTTAAACCTGCTTGCCCATTATGGTATGGCAATTTATTAAACAAGTCATGTATGTAAAAGAGATTTCTGACCCTACAGCTTTGAACATATTAACCTGTGTAATGATTGGTACTATGTAAATATTGTTAAAGAGACATCCTCTCGACATTTTGTTTAAAACTTCCCTTAAGTGCTGATTATAAGTAACTTGCGATATTACTATATCCTTCTCTTTTGGCAAGAAGAGAACAGTAGAGCAATAGTGTACGTTTGGTAGTGTTAAAAAGATTTTCCTTACCATTCCTGGACACCTCCTTTCTCGTTACATAGAATATTTTCTTTCCTTGCAAATTATTTATTTTTGTAGCGTGTTCTGGAAAGGTTAATTCATCTGTTATCACACCTAAGTATTCATAATCCCATTCCACCAGACCCATTCCACTTGTGCATTGTTCAGCCATTGTGCAGTCCTACACTTTGTCTTGCCTATGTTTAAACTTAAAACATTCTAATTTGTCCATTTGCTAATACCGGTTAATTCATTACATTGAATTCACAAATGATCACATTCTCATTCTAAACATTTATTTTTAATTCCTCATTCCTTTATGGTCAAAGGACCTTTACAGAATAACACCACCCAGCTGTTCAGTGACTTTATATTGTCGTCATTTCAACATTCCTACTTGGTAGTAATTTTATTGTACATCAGATTTTTAGGCTCCAGGACTTCCATTGTAGGGGCCTAAAGTAGGCTCCTGTTTATTGAAAGTAGATATTGTAATTTCCTATAAATTGAGACGAAAATAACCTCCCAGAATAAATTTTATTTTACTTGAAGTTGGTTTATTGGTACTTTCGTTAGCACTATTATTTAAAAGGCACTTTCTCCCATATACCTGGAACCCATAAGATGCATAGTGACCATAGTATCGTCCTTATCAACAAGAGGCAGTTCAAAGAATTCTGACCGTTGCTACAGTTTGCAGAAGTTTAATGAAAACAATGCTTGCTTGCATGTTCAGAACACGGTTGACAAAAATGATCCCTGTGTATTTAAAAAAGAATTAGGTTATCCAGCATTATATAAGTCCATTTTTGTTGCTTTTAAATACAGGCATTATAAAACTTCAATATAACTAACTTGGAGTGAGTTATTTGCAGGCTGTGAGGACAGGAAGGTGTAAGTTGGCAAGGTGGTTGAATGAATTTAGTATTGCCTCAGATTGAGGTTAGCATGCAAGTCCAACCCAAGAGTATTTCTATAAAGTAAACCAAATCACATAAACTGAGTTATTACTTCAGCCAAGAGCTTGCAATAAGAAAGCTATGAAAATATTTGTGATACGTGTATTGTTCCGAATATGTGAATTACAGGAACCTCTTGAGATGATTAGATAACAAAACAAGCTTATAATTAGGCAAGCTAATTTTTTAAAAATGTCAGAAAATGAGATCATTAAAGGAATGAATAGGCAGTGTTAAGTGTATAATGCTGAAATAAGTATTGTAGATGTAGTTTCTGTAACGCTATAAAGTCATGGAAAGCGTTTATTATTAATTTCAAGTGTCCATGTTAAAAACTGAACAATTGGAAATTTGCTCAACTGTCCACTTCCAAGTGGTTTCTGTGACATTTTCAGTAACAATTTGTGTGAGTATATTCTGAATAAAGATGATTATTCACCGAATACAGTATTGTTTGATTGATGTTGCAATTATGATGCAATTATCATAAACTTAAACATTAAGTGTACATTTAAATTTGTAATAGCTGGCTCTAGTGCAGCCTCTACATGGAGGAGAATTCAAGGGTTGACTGCTCTGATCAGTAGTTTTCTGTGGTATCTCAACACCAGGTAATTTTTTTTTTTTTTTTTTTTTTTTTTACATTTGTTGCGTACACAATTTGACGCAACGCGTCTCTAAACCCCTTTCGGGGCGTTGAGCGCTCTGCGCTTTGGAGTAATTCTCCATTAACCCACTGCGCTTTTCAGGAGTAATCCTCCATTACATGAATGTCACGTCACGTCGTAGTTTTCAAGAGGACCGCCAGGTAGAATCTCCGCGCACGCGCCTCTCTCTTGCGCGCCCCTGCGTCACTACCCGGCGGCCAGAATTGGGAAGGAATTAGGATAGAGGTAGGGTTTAGGACACTTCACAGGGGTTGGACTAGCCCTTGTGAAGCAGTCAAACTGGTTTTGTTGGAACAAATTTCACATGAGATCGACGGGAATCGAACCCGGACCTCCTTGGTGAAAGGCAAGCGACTTCGCTCTGAGCCACCAGATGACCGAGCAGTACCCTAACGAACAGGCTTCAGACCACACACTACCTTTCCTTCCTCTTCCTTGACATATCCTCACCTCTTACTTACACACACTTACTCTTACATGCCGGAAGACCAGTCAGGAGCTTAGAGCATATCCTGTCTCGGGCAGTGTCCTGTGGATGAGATATTCCTGGTTGAGTAAAACCCTGCAAGCCAATGGGTAGGTCAGTGCCGGATCTTACCATCCAGCGGGGGAAGATCACTGCCACCTCCCACAATAAAAATCACACACCACTCATACAGAACTGATAACCTTGATCGCCTGGAATAGCTAATCAACCATTCCATTAAAATGTGAGATAAATTAATTAGGGGGATTTTTAACATACACTCCATATCCTATTGTTTCCTAAATTGTGTAGAGCTTTAAAATCTATTCCAGAGTGTGAGACAATTTAACACCAGGAAATTATGAATAGTGATGAAATCAAATGTTTTATTTCTTATGGAGGAGATTGCTTGCAAATGAACATTTGCATCTAATTTTGTTTCGTTGTGATTTGTAAATGATGGAAATGATTTCAGATGTAGTTTTATTTTAATAATGCAATTGTGTGGTAGTCTCATTTTATTTTGTCTTCAGGTTAAAGAAGAACCAGATGACAACACAGAAGAATGTTCTTGGAGTACTGATGTGAGTCAGATTGTTTTCTTCTGCCTATTAAAGGGAAAGTAACAATTTTCAAAGAAAAATTTTGCCAGACTGAATAAAATAACTTCTTAAAAATTTGAGCCAACCCCATGTAGCATTTGCATGGTATTATTGTCAAGAGACACAAAATTGTGGCCTATTAAATGATTAAAATTATCAAAATTTCACCATTGATTTTGGGTATTAACTGTAACAGATATGTTGCCTAATTTAAGGCAACAGTACAAACTACATTTGTAACTACTGCAAGTCATGTATAACTTTACAATATGATTGCAATTAATATTTTAGTTTTTGAATGTTATTAGACATTTCCTGATGTCGAATCACATGTTAGATTAAGCAGTTAAATACTATTATCTATATTAAATACTTTAATATAGATAATAGGTAAATTGGTGGTAAGAATAAGGTCAAAACATTCTGCAATAATCTTGATTTATATTTTATTATTAATATTCTATTTTGAATTTTATAATATACAACTGTGGATATAATTGAAGTTCTAGAATGGCATGGGGTCTTGAACTTCACAGACAATTAGTAGTCCATAAAACAGCAAAACTTTGTTTCATTCTATAGGAGGAGTTAGAAAATCCTGCCTCTGTATTTCTGAAGACTGAAACAGTGTGTGAGATTGAAGATGAGTTTCAGGATAAAAATAGGAACGAAGAAGCATTTCAAGAAAATGACGCAAGTGGAGATGAAGAAGAGGTAAGATTGAAACTGTAACTATGTATCCAAATTTATTTACTTCATTTGAAGCATTTGAAAAATTAAAATAAGTTTTAAGATCATTCTTTTCCATGTAGGTTGTTGGAAGGTTCATGTCTCTTTTTATATCAAATTCAAAAAAGGATGTTTTAAAAAAGTATTTGACAGTTTTCAGTGGACCTATACTGCGAATAATACTTCTGCCAACTTGATAACTCCCAGGTGACAGCGGAGAGGGGGTTCCATTATCCAATCAGAGACTTCAAATGTGATGATGTCACTACAGAGTTGCCGATGTTTACTGAGAAACAAATGAAATCTAATTGCGTGAAGCAACTGAAAATTGAAGAGCGAAAGCGCCATTACTTGTTTGGTTATGCGTTGTGTGTGCGGTTGTGTCTTTAGGTAAAGGCTTACTTAAAAGCTGATACTTACTTAAAGGCTGATATACTGATGACACAATGTATGTGTACAACCACCTTCAAGGACATTTCTAATTTTTATCTTTATGCCTAATGCATTCAATAGGACGCCTTCTTAAAAACCTTATAAATAACAAGTAAAATCAGTAACTTCGAAAAGTCCTGCAATTTTTTTTTATTGTGAACGTTCTGTGAAAAGTAAGTACTCAAACCAAGAATGTCTGGTGTTTAGATTCTTCTCTCGTATAAAACTTTCATAATAAATACTATGCTTCTTCCTTTTTAAAACACGTCTTGCTGTACTTACTTTTCATCTGCTTTGCGCATGTTATGCAAAAATGTTTTGTTATTTCTTGCATTGGTGGGATTAGTGTAAGGGACTGTGATAAATTTGTGTAACAGTATTTCATCAAATAAACTAGTGTCATTACAATTCTACCAAAAATACAGTAAGTTGGACGTGTATGTCTCAACAGCTGATATGACGCAAGGATGACTACTTGTCTGCGGCCGAGTAAGTGGCAACATCGCTCTCCCCCACTCCCGGCTGTCAGGTCGGCAGAAGTATTAATCGCAGTATAACATCAAGCATCAAGAAGTGACTTTGGAGGAAAATAGTCAATTCTGGTTATTGTGAACCTCAGACTACATTTTTGGTTCACTATATCTGACACTATGAAAATAAACTAATTTCTCTTTAATTATCAATTTTGTTATTTCAAAAGTTCACAAAAATATCCCAAAAGAACAAAATTAAATTTCGATTAATTAACCTTAAAATAGTGTTTTTTCTTACTGTTTACCATCTCCAATTTTTATTAATAATTTTTTGCTGCTTTTTGTCCAGAATTTATGCTATTACCACACTTTATTCTGCAGAAACCACACTCTCAAAAATCTTGGTATTCTTGAGTGGCTCTTTTCGAATTATTTTTGTATCCTTAGTCATCACACCCTTATTGTTCTGTTGTGGAAAACCTTTTCATAACATTTTCCTAGCTCGGTGGGATTTCATTAGTTTTCATCTCACAAGTCCGTGAGGATTCAATCTTCTACCTACACAAAATTGCTATAGTTCAGCTAAAACAATTATGTTTTGTTATCTGATCTTCATTCACTGTAAATGTTATAAAAATAAAACCTACAAACTTTTGTGGCTTTGAGTGAAGGAATTTTATCCTGAAGTTTCCTGTGATCACTCTAACCGAATCATGTAGTTTTTATGTGTAACTAGCAATATACCCAGCATTGTCCTAGGCTTTCAGCATATCCAGTCCTTGTGAAAAAGCAAAATCGATTTTGCATGAACAACAGAGTTTAAGATTATTATTTTTAATGTAATTGGTTCAAATTTTAATAAAATATGATTATTTTCTTTCATTTTATTTTACAGTATGTTGCTATTAGATTACAAATTTTTATCATACGCACTATTACTGACCTCTAGCAAACTATTAGCATGGATAAATACTCATCATGACAGGATGCTCGAATATACTGTATTTGAGGCTGAAATGCTTGAGCGAGTAGGAGCGAGCAAATGGCATGTCTTGCAGCTCTGTAATTTATACACTCCATTTTGTGGTATTGATGTCAGTTCCATGTCATTGAATTCACTTTTATTAGTAAGCCTACAGATGAATATGAAAGGGGATCAGTGACTTTAGTTTACTTTATCCAGAATCGTGTATATATTAATCTGAATATGAAGTTTCACTTCACTGAAACAAAAGCTCCTCTTCCTTCCAAAGAATTGACAGTATCTAATCCAGCATTTGCAAATGGTTTGTGAATGAGAACTACACATCGTTGACATTCAAAATTGCTAGTAAGCTCCTGTCAGCTTGACTGATATTGTCATGAGGAAAATGCAACATGCCATAAGAAATTCTAGGATGTAACCAAGTTTCAATCAAAGTGATTATATCTGTGCTTCAAAAGGCTGCCATTGAATGTCAGAGGGTGGGTAATGTTGTGCAACCCATAAACATTGTGATAATATAAAAATGTGATTGAGGATTGTGTGCTTTCTTTCACCCCAAAGACTGAAATACTGGTTTTGAATTTCCTCCACAGGAGGTTGTTGGGCCCAGAGTACCTGTGGCCATTGAGCCAATTCTCAAAGTAAAAGAAGAAGATGAGGACTTAAAACCAAAGAAGGTAGGTATCGACAAAAATGAAATTGGTTAAAGAATCTTGTATTCTGATTGTATGCAGTTTTTAATTTGTGAACTTGTGTAAATGGTTGTTACTAATGGTTAAGTTTATATCGTTGTGGAAATTAAATTCATAATTACTGTATCATTAATAACGAGTGTTAATGATAAGAAAGGTGTATAATGATATATTTATTTCTTGTCCATGGGTTTCCATATAATTTCCTGGTCTATTTGTCCATCTACTGTCCTCATTGAAATAAATTTTTATTGCTTTCTTTCATTAATAGCACACAATACAATTGACTTTTTTCTTAAAATTTCAATAGTGAAACTGTTTCATGAAGGTATAGTATTCTCTGTCTATGACGATGTGCAAGTATTGTGGTTACTGTGTTTCAATATGGTGACCGGCGCAACCTTGCCATCTCTCATAGACCACAGGAATCTCCATCATGTTTCCCTTCTGTATGTTTTCTATTCTGTGATAAGGATTTCCCAAATTATCCAACAAAGTTTTAATTTGTAAGAAATGTTTTACAATCATTTATACCACCAACTATTCAGCAGCAGTTTTCTGTAAAAATTTTATTGTATTCAAAATTAATTCTCGTGTAATGACCTGATAGAGTTTAGCTATGTTTAAATTATTGCAGGTTTCCCTTACACTAGGCGGTGAGAGTGGGTTTCTTACTTCGATAAGGCAGAAACTTGGCGCATTATTACCAGGTGAGTAGAAGAAAACATGACAGTTAGTGTGGTCAATTAAGTCCTCAAGGTTTTACAAGTTACTTGTAGAGTGAAATTTATTGAAATGATATGTTAAGAGTTTGTTCTGGTCAAATGTGTTTGCAGTAGTTTTTTCAGGATTCTTATTTTCTTCCTGTGCCTTGCAGTTTACCGCATCTTCCAGTCACACATCAACATTTTACTCATTGCTCTCCTTATTTATTTTGTCTTCGCCTCAGTATAAAAAGCACTCTCTAGTGGTGGGTCTTTGTTGTAGAATTTCTTGCCTCTGCCAGTCTCTCTCTCTCTCATTTCATATTCTGCTATCTCTGTTAAGAAAATTATGCCAAATTGTATTCAATTGGGACCATTCACTACCGTGAAATGCTACTTATAAACCGAGCAGTTTTCCTTTTAGTCTAGGAGATTTTTTTGACTGAATAATTAAATGTACGTGTGAAGGGATTTAGTGACTTTTCTTGCAATTAATAGATTTATGATCATTCACCTTGATGTCCTTATTCATTATTGACTAGAATGTTATGTACAGTGTGGTTGCACAACAATAAAAGAAGAAATAAGCCCACAAATGTAATGACATATGTTTCTTTATAAATTTTGAATAAATACATAACTAGCATACCTGTGCGAGAACTCTCGCATATTAAATTGCACTCCCTTCCTTATCTTTCCATTTCCATATTAAGATGGAAAGTTGTTAACGAAACATGTTTATTTGTTTAAAAACTGTGTAATGGTAACTTCCGATGTTTTTATAGAATATCAAATAAAAAGAAAAACAATGACATTGATGTTTGAAAACAAATTTTGAATAAATTCAGTATTATAGACAAATGGTCTTGGAACAATTCACTACACTTCCTTAGAAACAGCATTTGAAGTAATTATACAATCTTCCTTGACAGATTTTTGCTTTCCTTGATAGCCCCATAGACTTTTTCTGATAGTTTTACTCTTGAGCAAGCTATGGAAAGTTTACCATGCGAAAATGCAGCATCAAGCAAGTACAAGTACTACCCTACTCTTTAGAATATTATATAACTTTATTACCGAATTGAGAGGAATACCCTTGCAATTCAATCACCTAGAATATCAAGAAATTAGTTTAATTTGACTTACAATTGCAGATTCTGCACATCTCCAAATAGGTGGGGTTGTATTGAGAAGCACCAACAAAATGTAATAAAATGTCCCAGAAGCTCTCATTCCTATAGGTTACGGTGTGAAGAATGTTTCTGTGAAGCCTCAGGCCCCAAAATTACAGAATTTAAGTTCCTAGAAATGCTTTGTTTAAGAGTTATTAAACTAAATAGAGTTTCAAAAATTCTGCCAGGGTGCTGCAAGTTGCATTTGACATGAATATTTAGATGGGCCTTTAAAATCCAAGTGCAATTCACCATGTTTCCATAACATTCTCTTTCTTTAGAGACCTCATTCATAAAGATTGGTTGCGTGTGAGAGACGCAACGAAAAGTTATACTACTGAAATATTACAGGAGATGATAACTATTATATAATTAGTGAGAGAAGAAAATATTCACAATCGATGCATAATTTTGACCCCATATTGATCAAATTATTTATACCGTATCATATGCATGGGGATACATCTGGAGAATAAGCCATTATTTCAACAAACTTCAGACAATAAATACACTACATAACATGCTAGTCAGTTATATTAGTGTATCAATTGTTTTGCTGGTCCTCATATACCAAGTGAGGAGTGTTGTAGTTAGTGAGGTTTCAGCACAGACGTTATACTGCAAGTTTTGTAACTTTGCCACTGACAGTAATCAGCTGTTTCTCTACCATCCAATCAGGAGCTTATATTTCGTTACAATGACGTCATTATCCTGATTGGATGAAACCGTCAACAGCTGATTCCTGTCAGGGGCAAAGTTACGAAAATCGCAGTATAGGTTATTAGTTTTTAAATCTCGCAGGGACACTCTGAGATTTTCAAATGACTATTCCTCCTTTCTCAATAAATTTAATCTAAAAGTTCCCAAGCAAAAGCACGATTTTTTATGATGTACTTTTTTTTGTGTACAATTTTGAACTATTACATGGTGTGGTCCATCGTTTAGTTACAGGAGGGCCAAGCAAACTTATCAGGAAATTATAGGAAAGTGTGGGCCTGAGGCGTTAATGAAAAAAAATGAATTACATAAAACTCACAGGTTTAATATTTAACTTTAATTTACAATTGAGAAATCATTGTGATTATTTCTCTAAAGAAATTACTTTTCCTTTACAAGTTTATCAGTGTCCTCTGTAGGTTCAGTTCTGCTACTTTCTATAAGGCAAAATCTCAGGCTCAAATTCAGTGAAGTACTTTCAATGCAATTTATCATTTTTGATTTAATTTGTTTGAGATCAGAAAAAGCACTTTCACACACAGCAATAACATTTGTAGTGAGAATTTAAGCAGTTTGACACATTCTTTAGAAATCAGCTTCTAGAAATGTTCAGGGGTATTACATTTTTCTGTCAGGTAGAATGTGAGTGCCTCAAGATCACAATTTTCTATTTGAATGTCATAGGGCACCTCATTCCAATCTTCGTTGGGTTGTTGAACAATGCATGATTTGGTTTTGGAGAACAAAATCCTGGAGTGACTGATGATCCATCTATTTATTATTATTTAGCCCATTTTATCCCAAATTATTTTTTTGTAACTTTTTCAATTTTTTTATATATTAACAACATAAAATAGGTCTGAGGAGAATATTGTGAGAGTAACTGGGGCTTAGTCAATTGTTGTTTAGAAAATATTGCATGTTCCAAAAATGGAACAGTGGGATCGAATGGGTAGCATTTTTCAAAAAAATTTATATAATTTTTAATTCGGTTATTTATTTTTTTATGAAGATAAATGGCTTAAAAATAATAAAAATGATACTTTAAATGATATTCTATTGAATATTTCAAATGATTCTGCATGTAGAGGAATTTTGGACTTCTTGAATTTTCTATGTTTTTCTTACAGTGCCCATATGTAGGATGGGCAATGACCCGCAATTAAATGATCAATCTCATCATATCTCACATCATTAAGCACACTCTTGCAATTTTCGAAGGATCTAGTGATGGTCAGTCCTAATAGAGAACTTGTATATTTCTGGAAGCAACGCTAGTAACAAGTAACCTGCCTTGTAAAATGGATGGGTTTTCCCATAATGTGCTGCTTGTTGCTCTCCTTTCCATAGCAAGATATCACTGCTTCGTCAAAACATTTCTTTCGTTTGTACAAGCATGAAGCTACTGCTCGTTTAGCGTATTCCACAAAGGGCAAATTTTAGAAAATTTATCTGATCTTGATAAACATGAATTATCGGACACGTAAAAATTAATTTTCAAGAAAATTATTTCTGCAACAGTTATTTCAAAATGAAAGGCATTCTTATGACCGGCATATAAATTAGTAAGCTGTACCATTATATTTAAAACTTAATTATCATAAAACAATTCACACAAGTGCACAGGCATCATTTCTTCTTCCGTAAAAGAGAGCGAAGTCTGTTCCTTTGGGGATCCTCCTGAATGTCTATGAGGAATCATTTTTGAATTATCTCTCTTTTTATTGCAAATATCTGATTTTGATACCACTTATATATGTTTTCCATCTAAATTTTCATAATGCTATCTATAATTCAGTGTTACTTCAGGTTCTGAGCTCGGGGCTGAAACATCAGCAACAACAGATATACACTGTCCAAATGGCATTCTAATCTGGAAATATGTAATATTGAGGAAGTGCATATAGGATGGGCCAAAAACCATTAAACAAATTATAATTCCACTGTCTTCTTCTACAATAATTTGGGAGTCAGTTCTCTAGAGCACATTAGCTTCTGTACATACTCTTAGCTGATTCCTACTGAGGTTATTAAAATTTCAATCTTCGTCCCCCCTCCCCCAGAATCCTCATCAAAAAGGAAATGATACTCTGGAGAAGAAATAAAAAACTTCTGTTTACAATAATAGTCTTATTCTTTCATAATGCTAATGATCTCATCGACATTTAGGCTACAAAGGGAAAATAAAACATGCAGGTCGTTCGATCCCACTGTTCCAAAAATGGAACATCAAGATTTATTACATAATTTCTGGGTTAGGTTTCAGTCAAATGAGAGGATGATAGGTTCTTCATCAAAATACATGTTTTCTTCAATGTTTGCGAATATTGATAAACAAATACATCACACTGACTGTAATTACGTACTTCCTCTTTCTTTTCAGACACCTTGTCACCAAATGGGGGTATTTTTAAACTATTATTCTTCCTCGTCATTGAGATTTCATGAAATGTGAGCATGTAGACCAGACAACTAATCCTTCCTCTCAATAGTAAACGGAACTAGCACGGAAACGAGAGCAAATAATGACGTTTCTGAGATAAAAGAATTAATGTTCCAAAAATGGAACAGTGGGATCAAATGGGTTAAATTGAAAGCCATGAGAAGGGTATATGTTGTTTGCAAGTGTTTAATTAATGTATTTTATCAAATAAGATAAAACAAGCATCAACAAAATGAATAAGAGGATCGCATGTGGGCTGCGGATTTGATTGCACTGACATAGATTGTCCTGAACCCCTATTGCAATAATAAACTTAAAAATTCCAGGCAGGAGTCCTAGATCATTAACGCTTTGGGGTACTAGCACTTTTTCTAATAAATATTATACAATAACACATTTACCTTTATTACCAAAAAGAAGGCAACACCATTGCAACAATATTAGATAATCCATGCACCTGAAACTAAATTTAAAGTGCAATTAAGAACAATAATCTTTGATCTAATATTTACTGATACTATAAGAGTATTTGAACTTTATGAAAATGCTCATGGTTAATGGTATTTTATTTGTGGAAATCATTTATCTAAATTGCACTATGATACTGAATACTTGTGTGCTTTGTCCAAATAATTTTTTAACTATGTGATTTTTTATTTGCCCCATACTTCGTAAAATAGTAAACTTTTTATATGTACTATAATATCAACAAATGCACACGGCATATAAGTTGATGTGAAATTTAATCTCCATCGCTCTGTGACTTACATCCCCACCTGAATTATTGACACTTTCACAATCGCTGGCAACGTTGTATTAAGTTAATACATTGTCCTCGCTACCGTCTTATCTTATTAGAAATGCTGCACACTTTAAAACTTTTCACTACTTCAGAAGCCATGTGGTATCCCATCATCATGTTGCCTCAGTTGTTCTCAGTGCTGGAAGTAACAAAGTGTTGCACTGTGATGGATGCACAGAAATGCCGGATCAAACATGGCGTGGCACTACCCCCTCTCCCTCCAATTTCTCATTAAGGATTTACCTATTTTCTTTAAAATTAAATATATTTTTAATTATAAAATTTGTTGAGAAACATCTAATTATTCGGTATGGCAAGATATTTTTATTTTTTTCCCCTTTCCAAATAAGAGGACGACTTTCACAGGAAACATTTATAACAAGAACTTTTTTTTTAAATCTCGTAGTAAACTGAAAAATCCATTATATCGAAATATCAATTATTTATGATCCTACACGTTCTCAAGATAAAATTATTTGATGTAAAAATCTTACAATAATTACACCACAAAAATAGCTCAAAATGTGTACTAGTCCTATTGGGGACATGAAACAAAAATTCATTAAGTAATAATCAATTGTTAATGGCTTCATTAAATAGCAGGTTTAGGAATACAATGTTGTTAAGCTCCTAGATAATATTTTTGAATATATATGAATATTTATGATGTTTGATAATTTTGCTTATCAAATTTACTATGTCACCAGGTGAAGAAACCTACAAGTCACCAACCCTTGAAGGACTTTCTCCAGGTGAACACACCGATGAGTCACCAACAGTACTAGAAGGACTTTCTCCAGACTACATTTGTGACTGTGGTGAACGTCCCGGGTCAGAGGAAGCAGCCATGGCTCATGCAAACTTGCATGCTGGGGCGAAACCATTCCGCTGTCTTATTTGCAAAAAGCACTTTTCAACCAAGGGGATTGCTGTTCTACATATGAAAATTCACTTTGGTGACAAACCTAATAAGTATGTCTCAAGGAGGAATTTCAGGCAAAAAAATGATTTATTTGCAGATAAGGACATACAGGGTGGTGAGAACCCTATGGAGTGCTATGTTTGCAATAAGAACTTCACAGAAATAGGAGATTTAATAGCCCATGTACGTATTCACACAGGTGGGAGACCTTATGAGTGTGATGTGTGTGAGAAGATCTTCTGGCAAAAATACAATTTTTTTGAGCATAAGCGCATCCACACTGGTGAGAAACCTTTTCAGTGTGATGTCTGCAATAAAGACTTTGCTCGAAAGGGAAATTTAATAGTGCACATGCGAATCCACACAGGTGAGAAACCTTTTCAATGCAGAGTCTGCAAAAAGAAATTCACACGATGTTCTGGTTTAAAATCACACCAGCTGACTCACAATAGAAAGAAATCTTCTGAAGCAGTTTGCAAGACGAAAATTCAGAATGGCACTGATGCACGTAGACAATAGACTGCTATTACATTTAAGTAATGGGCATGTCACTGGTCTGTTTATTCTGAACGGTGGAAGTAATAAACCAAAGAAATCCCTCAAAAGGAAAAGATATTTGTGATGAGTATGTTTAATTTAGCAGCCTGTTACAGATGCAAACTAATACCGTCCTTCACACATTGCGTGCCACCCAAGTGAGGCTCATTGGTTTAACCCAAGGGCCAAGTTGTGATTCAATATCCTACAAACAGTATAAGTTATTTGAAGTACTCTGACAACATTAGTGGGCAAACATGCTGCTTCAGGCCTTACTTCAAGCAGACGTTTTGTTTTTCACCCAAAGAGGATTTGATCTTCTGACACTACAGTTACTCAAGTAACACAAAATAGAACTGCTACAATTTCTATATGCACTGAGTCTGCCAGCGGCGTCTGACCCTTCAGGGTTTCAGCTGCTTTCAGCCTCATGGACTCAATGTGTTAAAAAATGTACTCCAGTCAAAAACAAGAGAGGCTAGATGCTGAATCCTGACTAGTGGAATTGTTACTACTTCACAAGAACAATTTGCAGAGAATTTTTATTTATTTAAAAAATTGTTTCTTTCTGCATAATTGGCAGTTATGCCGGCGGTCAAAAGTGGTTTTACTTTCCCGTATATGTACGCATATCCGAAGTAATATACGTAGTATAAGGAAAGTTATGTAATGCTGCGGAAAATCGGTTTCGAGATTTCAACGGAAATACAGTTTTCGGGTCCCCTGGAACCGGAAAAGTGAGTCTTTTCAAAAGATCCGTCTGTCTGTCCGTCGTCTGTCAGTCTGTGAACAACACTAGTGTGTAAACCATACATGCGATTTCTTCCCAAATGGATATTCCTCAGTCGATCTGCATCCACTGGAAGCGCCGCAATTTTGAAAAAACCTTCTTCAAAATTTGAGGGTACTTTAGGTTAAGCCCCCCCCCCCAGACATTTTCAAAATTTTCTCAAAAACGGCTCTAAATTTTTTCTTTTAACTTCTCATAAGAAAAGAGTAAAATACACTTATTTAAGTTGGCATAGGTCCCATTTTCACGGTTAATTCTGAATTTTCGAAAATTGCAAAAGTTTGAAATTTTTTCGGCGTCTTCCTACAACTACAAAATTGAAGATAGAGATTTTTCCTTTCAATAAAATTTATTGTCCAAAGTGTGTTCTATCATTAAGGTCATGTACATTTTTTTGAAAATTTTAGTATTTTTTGCACAATATTGCACGCAATATTTGAAATTTTAAAAAATTACAAAAACCTTATTTCTTAAAAACGGTTCCAAGTTTTTTCTTTAAACATTTTATAGGGATAGTGCTAAATGTGCTCTGTGAAATGACATTAATGCCATATTGCTCTATTCTTTTGCTTTTTCAAAATTACAAAAATTAATGTAAGTGCTTCAAATGACTTCAAATGAAGTTTTTCGAAAACTGCAAAATTTTCTGTGAAAAAAGACCTTTAAGTTTTGCATTTACAGTTCCGCTTAAACGCCATTTTCTTGAGAATGGCTCCAAATGTTTCAACAAAAATTGCCATTTAGGACAAGGTTTAACTGTTTTTTTAATATTCTTAAAATAATATTTTATTTCTACTATTAGGAAACCGAAAAATTAATAAAATGTCGAAAAAATGTAGTTTGGGTGGTGATAGATGGCAGCTATCAAGAGTATTGGCAAGTGAATAGCTAGCTGAGACCAAAGAAACAGAAAACTAATAGTCTGTGTCATTCTGTAGCACCACTAGTTTGACATTAATGTTTGTATTTAGTATCACCCAAATTATAATTGTATCACTTTTTGTATTAAAAAACAGGAAAATAAATAATAAGCTAACTTTTCAAGCGTATGAAACGTGGAACTTGCAAACTTCTCAACTTTGTGAAACTCGAAACCTGCAAACTTCTCAAGCTCAAGAAAAGCATGTGTTATTGGTGTTTCACAATTTAACAGCCTGTCAGAACAGATTATTAGGTTTCGAAGTGGTTTTTAACCAGCTAACTAAGCTGTTCTTTTTTTAGCATTTTCGTTAATAGTTTATGGTGAAGTAGAAGAAACTTTAAATTAACATGTGATTCTCACTAATCAGTCAGTTGCTCCTCAATCTCTTCTGCTGCTAAATGCCCTTGGTGATACAATTTCCTTTGCCACAAGTTTTCTGGTGAAGCTATTGAAATCAATTTATGGAAGTTTACAGGATTAATGTCAAGAATACATTGTTAGGCAAAATGCCTTTTCTTCATTGTTACTGATTTCAAGAAAATTACATCATATGATGACATGAAGATGTTAATGTTGTGATAGCAATGATAATTGTACCTATTTCCTTGAGTAATGCCTATTTAATTGATTTGCCATTATTAATTGATTTCCCAATCTGCCTATGCTTAGACAGATTTCTGGTATATGGTGACTCGTGTAAGAATTCCACTTTTCAGGTTTGCTCCAAAAGAAAGTTTTTATTTTATGAAATATTTATTTTGAGATATTTCATGTACATCAATTATCACAGGAAAAACTAATATTCTACTTTTAGTCAACATTATTGAGGAAATGTCCGATTAATTAATTTCAAAAACCTTTATACATTTCTTGAAGTTAGGGAATTCTGTGAACTTTAGATATTAACCGAGATAATCACTCAACAGTTTAAACAAAATTATTGTATAAAAGCACTCGAAGAGTGTGCCGTTTGTGCTTTCATTGAGCCCACCGTGTCTGCTTCATTTCTCAGAGTTCAGAAAAATTCACTAGAATAATTAATGACTGCAGAGAACTATTGTCTGCTGTATGATCTAGTGATTACAAAATATGAAGTCCTATTAATACCAACACATTGTTGCATTTAGAGTTGATTCTATTGTGTGCAGCGTAAAAAACCATGTTGACATGCTCAAATGTGTTTTACGATGAATTGTCCTAATTAAATTAAGATTTAATTATTTAAAGACTTCTGCAGGTTCTTACCATATGTGAAAAATATGCTGATATTCAAACAAATTGCAGCCTCGGAAACCTCTGTTGATTGAGTCTGTATTTGTTTGGAAGTCACAAGTTTCAACAAATGTACACTTACCCCAAACCCCCACTTTTTTATGAACGTAATATTTATGGACTGGAAACAGTTCAGCGTTACGTTTTTAGAGTGTCAACTAGGATGGGCTTTCCCAACCCTTTTAATAGGTCAGAGTTACCTACAAAAAAACGAGACTGCTGATTCCGTACCACAAATCTTAAAGAATAGCAAGTGATATAAAACTTTTGGACAGTCTTTGCAATAAATATATAGATTGCCTGATCAAAGAACTAAAAAATTTAATATTCCCAATAGAATATATAGACAAAAGGCTCAAAATAATAAATAAAACCGTTTCAATAAAACAATATTTTGAAATAGACTTTATTATGAATATTTTTTATTTAAATTTAGTCGTAAGGAGTATATAAGTATGAGTCATATGTCATTAAAAAAAAGTGTAAACTTTGAAGAAAATTTTTTATATAAAAAGGAAACTTTTGACATTTGTATAAAGGTTTTCCTTGTCTAAGTGCAATCATGGTATTTGTGTACTAATACTTTTGAAATGTGAGATATATAAAAAAAATGGATGAATTTAATGAACTTATGTCCGTCCATCTGTTTTTGACATGTAAATTAACAATTATAACTACATGTAATAAGTGATCATTGTGTCTTAAACTTGAAAGATTTGAGTTTCAAAGACCTTTTTTAATTTAATAAATTTAATGAATTGTAATGTGCCACGTACATGAACTTGTATATAATAATTGAAATTGAGCAATTGTTTGTTGAAATTAAGTGTTATATCTTCCATAATGTAACCTTTCTGTAATAAAATGCCAAATCATTTTTAAAAGTCTTGTGATTCTCTTTGTTTCAAACAAATGAAATAAATTCATCTGCTTATATAAGACTTCATCCTTCGATACATAGATCTTTTTATTTCTGCAGGTTTATGCAATCTGGTGGCAGAACACTACAATTTACAAACATTACACTTAAAGATATTGATACAATTTACAATAAATTATTTTAAAATAATGATTTTTTTGAAAACATGTATCAGCCTCTATATTTCTTCCAACAGTTTCCATTGAATTCCTCCTGCATCCTCTCATTTCATTTCTTAGGATGGCCATTGTGCATCCCACCTCCTTCATCACGGCCACTTTCCCTTCTGCTTCCTCTTTCACGATCATGATCCATCTGCATTTTATTCAGCAGAATCTTTGCTGCTGCTGGTCATTAGTAATTACTTTTTCCCTGCTTCATTGTAAAACTAGTTGGGCTAAAACAGCACATCGTTTACTGCTAATGTAAATATTAAAAAGAAAAAACAAAAGAATAGAACAACGTGATGTTTATGTCATCTCATATATTATATTAGGCACTATCCTTACCAAAAGTTTAAAGAAAAAATTTGAGGTCGTTTCTGAGAAAATAGTGTTTTTGTACTTTTTTAAAATTGCACATATTCCATGTAATATTGTGCGAAAACTTCTAAAATGTTCACAAAAATGAATATGATCCTAGTAAAAGAACTCGCTAAGGAGAACACATTTTAATGGAATGAAAAATCTCCGTCTTCAATTTTGTAGTTGAAGGAAGATGCCAAAAAATTCAAACATTTGCAATTTTCTAAAATTCAGAGTTAACCGTGAAATTAGGACCTAAGACACCTTAATAAGTGTATTTTACTCTAATCTTACAAGAAATTTAAAGAAAAAGTTTGGAGCTGTTTTTGAGAAAATTTTGAAAATGTCAGGAGGGCTTCATGTAAAGTACCTCCAAATTTTGAAAAAAGTTTTTCAAAATATCAAAGCTTCGACTACAGCCAGATGGACAGAGGTTTATTTAATTTGAAAAAAAAAATCCTACGAGTGGTTCACGGACAGACGGACGTTTTGCTTTCAATTGGTTTTTCGGTATCAAGGAGTTTCAAAACAGGGGCTACACCACGTGTTATGGGACTTTTTTTTCTTAATTTAGCAACTGGTTTTATCCACTTTTTCGTTATCAGGGCCCGGCAATGAATTTTTTCTGCCGATAATTCGTCGTTTTTTTCGCACAGCATCACATAACTTTCCCTATACTATACTGCGATTTTTTTAACTTTGTCCCTCAAGGTCCGTCTTCACGATGGATTATGTCACGGTATTTCGCGTCTTTCTCACATGTACCGCTAAATACCGCATGATTGCGACCGTATCAACTTGCGATCATGCGACTTCCAGTGGCACGAGGGAGAAAGACGCGAAAAGTCGTGTGATATTCCATCGTGGCTATAGGGACTTGAGGGGAAAATCGCACTATACGTTTATTACTTCATATATACATAAGTATATGATAAAGTAAAAAGACGTGGAAAGCTGGCGCGCGGTGTTCGTTTGCATCAAGACAACGCACCGGTGCATAAAGCCTCCGCAACCCAGGAAAATCTGCATGACAGCGGGTTCGAATTCTTACGTCATCCGCCATATTCTGATTTGGCTCCATTGGCCTTTTTTCATTTCCCAAACCTCAAAAAGGACCTTAATGGACGGCGATTCGACAATGATGATGCTGTGAATTCCTTGTTGGTTTCGAAACCAAAAAACTTTTATTTGAATGGCCTGCGAAAGTTGTATGATCGGGCCCGTAAGTGTATTAGTCTACAAGGTTATTATGTTGCAAAATAAATAGATGTTAGGAAATTTCTGTCATGATTTCATTGTTGACTAGAAACTTTTCGACCACCCCTCGTACATGAAGTTATTTCAAAATCTATCTTTAAGGAACAGATTTCAGTAAGAGAAAACAACTTTATCTTCATAATTGTAGTTGAATGAAGGCGCCGAGAAAAAATGGAATTTTTGTAATTTTCGATAAATCACAATTTTTAACGAAACGAAACATGCACCATTCTCTTAAACGTCCTTCAAACTATCCAACAATAAAACTTAATCAAAAACGATGGAGCCATTTTTTTAATGTTCCAGGGCTTCATGTAAAGTATCCCCCCAAAATTAAAATATTGGTGCCAAATTCAAGGGACCGCGACATCAGCCAGATCTGCAGTTTAGCGGATAGCGTTCTTCACAGACGGGCTCGTTTTGCCATCATTCGATTTTTCGGTATCAAGGACCCACAAAACATGAATTCTGACAACACGACGTGTTAGAGGATATTTTTTTCTAAATTTAGGAACTGGATTATCCATTTTTTCGTCACTAGGGCTCGGTGATAATTTTTCTGACGAAAATTCTCTGTTTTTCGCGCAGCCTTGCATAACTTTCTCTCTACTGCTTGAGCTCTAGCGAGCAAGTAAAAATTATCTCATTATTTTATTGATTTGGTTTTCATTCTAGGTCCGTGGCTAGGACATAAAATTCCTGCAGAATCGAGACAGGACCGCACATTCAAAAGTTCCGCCTAGTATAGAAGAATTCACGTAAGAACAAGCAAAAGTGACAGTTCGCTAAACAAGTGAACATCACATGTAGTTCAGAGAAGTATCCCTCCGTCGCGGCGGTAAGGTGCACCAGTACGCACCTTACATTTCAGACTCGGTTTTCAAACAAACATAATAGTTATCACCCAAAAACTAAATTCCATATCATGTGTATAAAAATATTTTTTTTTACAGAAGAGCACATAGCACTGCACTTCCTAATTTCAATTATTTCTCGTGGCGCACTATAGTGCTTTTCTTCGGACGAGGACATCACAAAAGGAAGCGTCGAAACCATTTACAAGTTAGCCAACTGCAAACGAACGAATCGAGGAAGGAGAGTTCAATGGGATCAAGGACTCAACGACCACAGAACCTTAGGTTATGTTGCCAGCACTAGCTGTCAAAATTGCTTGTTCTTACATGAATCTCTCTTTACTGAACGTTCTTAATTGGTGGATGACGTGTTGTTATGGCCCCGTCATGCCGTTTGCAGCCTGCCACAGAGAGTATCAGTCACGAAGTCTACAATGTAGACTTCGTGGTATCAGTACCTGTGGTACGTTGTAGACTTCATGGTATCAGTACCTGCCATACAGTTTACTCCGAGTAAAACATACGGACAAGTGACAGTAATCAGGTGGGACATGGTGAACCAATCGGAAGGTTTCTTAAACTTAATTTTTTCATACTGAAGCTCCCGATTAGATCACAACATTTCACACGGTCAAATGTCAATTCACCGTACGTTTTATTTTGAGTATAACATGTGGTTTGACCACGGTGTACTATAATATCTTATATATGGTTTGACCGATTTTAAAAAGAATTCTTACCACACACGCAAACAACACTGAATATGGAAGCATATTCCAATGCCCCGAAATTGAGACTGTAATTCTCCTTGACTGTCTTGAGTTGAGCAGGTTATAGCCTGCGTTTTGGTTAAGCGATTTGTGTAACCCATACTCTTTGGGGTAACCTTTGAGCTGCCTTTGAGTGATGTATACAAACGCGGAAAGGAAAGTTGTCGCAAATATCGCCAAAAAATCGGAAGTCGTGCTGCTAATATCGGTATTCCATCGACTTTGGCGGTATTACCTACTACAACGCTGAACGCTGTGTAAAATACCGCGAAAAAAGAAGCAAAACAAAACAGCTTTTTGTTCTCTGGTTTTTTGCAATTCTAAACCATTGACCAGCTCTGAACACCGGCGCCAATATCCTGAAAGCATGAGCACGAGTCGTCTTTCTACGCCATCCGCCTCCACTACAATGATTAATTTTCGTGATCAGGGTGTTAAGCGATGTTCGAAACGAAAACCAAAAAATATTTCTGTTCAGGTTAAAGAAGAACCAAATGACTACTTTGAAGAATATTCTTGGAACACTGACGTGAGTATTTTTTCTCCAATTCTTATGTGAACATTAAAGAATGCAAATAGTTAAACATGAAAGCCATTTTTAAACAAAGGGCTTTTGGAATTTATAAAATCCAAATTAGTTCCATACAGAATTTCCTTATAGTATCTTTGAGATAGGCAAAGAGAGAGAGAGAGAAAAAAAAAGAGCACGCCAGCTTTTGTACCAATTGTTACAACCTACTAATAGGCCTAATACTAACAAAACATTATCACAGATTTTGAGAGTTAAAAAAAGAGAGATATTTTCTAATACAACGCAAAGAACAAAAATAACGAATTTTATAGTTTTTGATAAACAAGTTATTTAATTCAGCATCTAAGAGGTAAATGATTGTAAACTATCAATGTAAGATAAATTACTGGTTTGGAGAATGAATTTTAATGTAAAGACCACAGTTTTCTACTATTTTATTTTAAATTTAATTACTAACAGATTTCATTATTACAATTATCAAATTTTAATTTTTGGTTACCTCAGCAGTTGTGAATATCATACTTAATTTCTTAGAACATTGTTAATCGGTTTTTCATGCCAACTTTTCAACAGTTCATCTTTGGCCAATACCAGGTAACATGGTAAAATAAGCACAAAACATACTGTGAAACACTGGAATTAAAATATATTAGCTGGCTTATATGATTATATCACATTGCAAATCCTAATTTTAAAATGGAAATAGTTTTCTACTAAAACTCAATTTCAAATGCCCATTTCCTTAACTGTGTTTTTGATTTTGTAGGTCTAATACTGTGTGTGGGTAACATGGCGTTTGTTAACAAGGATTTAGACCTGTGCAATTAAATTGCATAGAATATCTTTGAAAGTGAATTTAATGTTACTTAGATTTAAAGATTCTTTATGTTTTTATCCTCAATGGTAGAGTGTGAATTTACACGAAGCTCAACCTCCATATATGTAATATATGGTCAAAAAAGTGTGTGTGTGTGTTTTGTTTTTTTAAAATAGGTTACACCCTATAAAACATTATTTGGGGGCCAGAAAATCATGTTTTAAGGACCCAGGACCTACAAACTTCCCATTACGCATAAAGTGTGGTGGTGGGACAGTATAAAGTGTGTTGCAAATTGCATTTGTACCTGCTGATTTCTGTACTGCGTGTCATCAAAATTATACATTTTTCACTGTAAATGTATCTTGTGTGTCCCTGAAGGATAATTAGGCAATTAGAGTAGCAAATTTATGCATTTTTTTGGTGATGGGTCCTAAACTGTAAAAAATTTATAAAATGTCTACCTGAACTGTAAAAAGAGTCTAAACTTCAATATAAAACTAGATTTCCTTAGCATGTTTAATGAAGAGAAGTTTAATAAATTAGGAATCACATTTTGGAATACTGCTATAGAAGTTGTTATACTGGAGATTTTTTTAACTTCATGTCACTGTGACGAACAATGTAATAAAAATACAATGAAGTTTTAATTACTTAATAAAATGTAAATTTTGATAAATGAAATAACTTTTTTCTCTTTTGCTTGTACTTCTTTGAATCACCTTCAGTGGTTCTAATTGCATTCTAACAGCAATAATGCAGCAATATTTTAAAGAAAATATTTGAACACATTATGTGAAAAGAAATCAAATGAAGTGAACTTGCAGTTGGAGGGTGCTAGTATTGAATTATGTAGTGGATAAATGTAATGAAATATAATAAAATTGATGTCAGTTTCAGGAACCACGCGAGTCCACTGTACCAGAGTGCTCTGTGAAGGATGAACAGGTATCAGTAAAGGTAAGTCATTGCCAGATAAGATAAAATCATTAGAGTCATTGCCAGACAATTACTATATTTATCAGCACATTTGTGGGCCCTAACTTGAAATTTTGTGTTAAAAAAAATTGTGAATTTCTCTTTAATCAATTAATGATAATTGAGCATTTTCAAAAACAGTACCTGTGTACGCTTTTATTGGTTAAAGTACAGAATCCAGTGCACGCTTAGAGACTAGTGATTGAGAGGAGGCAATGAAGGGAGGAAGGGGTACTGGGAGCAAAGGGAGATGGGGAGGTGTGTGATACACTTCAAGTAAAATTATGAAAAACACTTGCATGGGTGTTAATGAAATTAACATATTCTGTTTTTGGGTGTTTGAGACTTTAACAATGAAGTAGCTTCCTGTTCTGCACCACAAGTGGAATATCTACAAAACACTCTTATATTTCAATTTCTTCACGAACTCCCTCCCTTTTTAACTTGAATAATATAATTATTACCATCTAACTGTTTCATTGCAGTTCACTAAAATGAAGCTGTTATAAATTTCCATAACGCTACACAATGAACAGCAGAGTACTTGATAGGCACATCATTACCCTGACCATCGAAAACTATCCCTCAAAGCCTAATTTCCCCTTTCCTGAGCAGCAAGAGCTGCTGATCTGTTGTGTGAGTGTGCAGGGAACGTTTTGAACCAAACTTGGGCCTAACAGATGATAACAGTTAATAAAATTGAACTAATGAAATGGGCTCTAAAAAAAATTAAATTGAGGGTTATAAGTGTTTTGTTGTGCAGGAGGAGTTAGAACATCCAGCGAGTGTGTTTCTGAAGACTGAAGAAGTTTGTGAGATTGAAGAGGAGTTTCAGGATGAGAAAGAAAGTCAGTATGAAGAAATGTTTCAAGACATTGGAAAGGGTCAGAATGAAAAAGAGGTAAGAATGATAGGGTAACTAAAAAGTCATATCAAGTCCTAGCATCATATCCATTAAATGGAAAAGAATATGCAATTTATTATTAAATAATATTAAGGTACATTTTACTTACCTTATTATTTAATTTGTGTTTAGAGGCCATATTTAAATTATGTCCAGGCTTTGCGGTCATAGGTTAAGGGGAACATGTGGTTAGCATATAGCCATCCCTATATCGTATTTCAGCCTCTCAACCTGAGAAATGGCCTTTTTCATCATCACACCTGTAACAGATTCTGGGACGTTGTAAGAAAAGCGCACAGTTAATTTTTCCTCCGACTGGGTATTGAACACATATGGAAAGCAAGCACACTAACCAATAAGCCACCAAGGACTAGCTACCTACTCCAATGTAATTCAGCGTAACATTGCCTCAAACCCCCTCCCCCTGTTTCTTTAACATTACATGATTTATGGATGACCTCTTAACAGACTGTAAATAATCCAATCAAGTTTAAGAGATGAGCTCTTGAAAATGTAAATTCAGGCCTATTGCTTTTTTACTGATTTTGTTTCATTGTGCAGGAGGAGTTAGAACATCCAACCGCTGTGTTTCTCAAGGCCGTATCTGTATGTGAGGTTCAGTATGAAGAGTGTCAGTATGAAGAAGAAAGTTGGAACGATGAAGTATTTCAAGAAAACAAAGCAATTAAGGATGAAGAGAGGGTAAGAATAAAAAGTAACTACGTGGTACAGTGAAATATGTCATAAGTGATCTTTAATGGTTGTAGCAAAAATTGGCCTTTTATATAGATAGCCACTTCATCAAGGTAGTCGTATTAAGGGAGATTACCTTTTGTTTTCGAAAGTTTCATCGGTTCCCTGTTTAAAATGTCAGCAAATTTCTTGCTAGACCCTCTTTCTTATTTTCTTGTATCTCATGCCTTTTCTTGGCTATTGTCAAACACATTGACTTGTCACTCTCCTCTCTCTCGCTCTCTCTCTCTCTCTCCCCCTCTCTCCCCCTCTTTTCCCCCCTCTCAATTTGTTGCGTCTATATTGACACAACACATCTCCACTTTTCCCCCTTTCTTTTCTCCCCCCTTCTCAATTTGTTGCGTCTATATTGACGCAACATGTCTCCAGGTCCTTTGGAGGGAGTTAAGTGCTTTGTCCTGTGGAGTAATCTGTCATATGTCATGTCTCATCCCAATCAGCTGTCAAGAGAACTGCCAGGTAGCATCACCACATTTGCTCTTCCTATTATGCGCTCCTGCGTCACTATCCAGCGGTCAGAATTGGGAAGGAAAAAGGATAGGAGTAAGGTTTAGGACACTTTCCAGGAGTGGACTAACCCTTGTGAAGCAGCCAAACTCATTTTGTCGGAACAAATTTCACATGAGATCAATGGAAATTGAACCTGGACATCCTTGGTGAAAGGCGAGCAACTTCGCTTTGAGCCATGAGAAGACCAGAGAAAACATATTCAATGTAATAATACTGTAAATATAGGGGCTGCTGAGACAACCATACCCAAGATCAATTTAAAGGACAAATAATGAAAATTTTTGGACAATTTTTAATTGTACATCTGTGGACAAACCCATTGCTTCTCCACACAGTCACCATGTACATTCAGACTAGTCGTATCGAAGAATGAATTTTTGAACCCCTACCTCACATATCTCTGCCACAGATTCATGAAAGAAAGTAGTTGAAAGCCGTTTTCTGAGGCAAAAGATTTCACAGAGAGGAAGACCTCAAAAAACAGTGGTTTCTGTATTTCACAAACTGTCAGCAGAGGTATATGAGGCAGGGAAATACAAACTCCTTTTATAATATGACAAGTGTATAAATGTACATGAAGATTATGTGGAAATGTGTTATATGTTCACTATCTGATTGTACAATAAAAACATCACAAAATAAGTTTCAAATTTGGAATTGGTTTTAAAGTTTTAAGAAAAAAGTTTACTTTTAAACTGTGAATCATTTTTATTTAAAAAATTTGGAAGCATAAAGTCATTGAACATGTAAATTGAATTAAACTGCAAATTTATTTTCTATTATGTAGAAGACGGGAGGACTTTTACTTGTAAACAAGTTCAGAATGTATTTTAGGTAAAATCATTAAGTCATTGTTTAAATTGTTTCACTTCATTTCACATTGAGGCACATACTATACATTTTTACTTGGCTATGTAAATGCTTTATAGCAAAGATGTTGAGAAACTACTGGGATAAAGCATGGGAAATAGATATACTACTCACCTGGGAATAAAGCACCCTCCTAATAGTTCAATGTTTGATTTCAGCCTTGGTCTTTCTGTTGCAGGACCCTCTAGTACCATGCGGTGAGAGTGGATTTCTTGCTTCAATAAAGCAGAAAATTGGTGCTTTATTCCCAGGTGAGTAGAAGAAAACATCACATTTTGGTCATTTATTCTTAATGCCATGATATTGAGTGTAAGTGCTAATGCTAACTGGGTTCTGCATGGACCCTACAGGAAAATTTGACTCATATCCTTTCCTTACCCACAAAAACTTATGTTTTAAGAAGAATTCATGAACAGGAAGATTTCATGTTTTGAATAAAGGGGGAAAAATGCTTTCAGCTTTTTATGAATTTCTTGAAAATTAATGACATTATAAAATCTCCTGCCATTACATAAAATTCAGTTTAAAATAATGTCCCCAACATCTTGATGTAACATTTTCCACATTCTCAGTATTATACAGATCAAATTTTTTATCTCTTTGTTTCAACATTTTTGTTATACTTGTGTTAACACACTATCTTCAGCATTGGAAACAAGTGTTTGTATCATGGCAAACTTGGAAACAAGATTCAATGTAAACAATCAAGGACAACAATAGCAGAAAAATGAATCAGTGAAATGTACTTTTGAATTTTCAAAATATTTCTTGAAATCACTTTTAAGTTTGCAAGTGTGCTTCTGTCACAGTAAATAGTAAGGTAGATCCAGGCAGATCCCAATGAACAGATCAAGTTACAAATATCTTTGAAACAAGAAAATATAGACCCCAAGATAATATTTTCTCATCCTAGTTTATTAATAAGTAGAAAGTGGGGTCCAGCTAGACTTGTCTTGGCCTTAGGAAGAAATAATCATGTACATTGTGAAGTTTATTAGAATATAATGTTAAGAATTTGTTGTTGAAAAATCAGGTTAATGTTTCATTAGTTTTCTTCAAATGCTTTGAAAGTTCCTCTTGGATTTCAGTTTCATTTACTATTCACTTTCGCAATTTAGAAATGTTGGCAGGTTTTCTTGATTTCCAAGCTCACTTCCTCTACTCAGGCAGTGTTAAAATGAACTTAATTTCCAATGTGCACACAATTGAAACTTCATTGCATGTATTAAAATTAACTAAAACAAAATTAATACCTCCCCCTCCTATGAAAATAGAACTCGACAGACTAATCCTAAGATATGCCCTGTTGCTAGAAAATACTGAATCATCAGTGACCTCCTCATCAATTTGTCATTGAGTTTCTTTCAACATTGCCAGGGTAAATTGGCAAATGCAAGTTAATCTATGAAATGTGCATGGCCTTTGTTAGCCAGACCAGATCGCTGTTTAAAACATCCCTTTTGGACAGATCAGTCGGTCTCACAGGAAAACATCTGTTAATTAATGTGGCTACTGCCACGTGCAATAAAGTTATAAGTGAACAAATTTTAGCTCTTCTTTCCCTTCATTGCCTCTCAATAAGTGGAATGTAAACAGTACTAAAAATATAAAATTGTTTGATATTTTTGCTGATTAACTATACTCTGTCAATAGGCACAGGCACTTCCAGTGAATCGCTGACTACCGGAGAACCCTACACGGACTTTGTTTGTGAGTGTGGTGAGCGCTTCTGCTTGGAGGAAGCCGCAGTGGCACATGCAAACACTCACATGAGGGTGAAATGGGGCAATAAGCTCTTTTTGGCTGAGGGGCTGGTTGTGCCACCTTTGACGAAGCAACACAGGTGTGAAACCTTACAAGTGTGAAGTCTGCAAGAAGAGATTCAGGCATGGAGATATTTTTTTTTGCACATATGCGCGTGCACACTGGTGAGAAAACTTTTCAGTGCAATATCTGTAGTTATTACTTCATGGAAAGGGGAGATTTAATAGCACACATGCGTTCTCACACTGAAGGCAAAATTTATCAGTGTGACATCTGTAAGAAGATTTTCATGCAAAAGAAAAATTTATTTACTCATAAGCGTGTTCATATAGGGAAATAATTTTCAGTGTGGAATCTGCAAGTAAGAACTTCAAGGAGATTTAATAGTACATGTGCACTCTCATACTGCTGGTAAACATCCAGTCTGGCGTGCAAAAGAACAAGTTCAGGCATGATGAGAATGTATATAAACACATCCGTCCGTATACACACTGTGAAGATACCTTTTCAGTATATTGTCTTCAATACGAGCATAATACAAAGTGGTTTAACGGCTCTCACATGAATCGACACAAGTAACAAACCTTGCCAAAGCAAAGTGTGCAAACGATTTACTCAATCTTCAGGTATACAAGCTATTATATATTCATATTATTTTAAAATTCAATCTCTTCCAGCTTATTAAAGATTGAAAGAGAAAATAGTTATAAATGCACCAAAGTTGTTACAAGGATTCTGATGATGGAGCAGCGACAAAATGCCCAACAGCCTGTGTCTTGCCCAAGATCATTAGAACCAGTTAACGTCTGTGGTACACACATAATTTTATTGATTCAGATTTACTTATTTACTAATTAACTAGATGTTAACTTGACTCAGTTTATCTTTTTATATTTTCCTTCCATAATTCCCTTTCATGATTTGCTCTCATAATTTCCTCCATAAGACTGTTTTCGTATTTCCCTCATAACCACAATCCTTTCGATCCAGGTAAATTATGCAGTGTATATTGAGCTCCTTATCGAAGACAATAACAAGCTATAACATATCAGTAAAATAATTTTAAAATTAACTATGTCGTCCTTTTCTTAGATTTTCGTGAAAATTTTGGGATGTATTTAAATAATTTCAAATTTGTGAAAATAATGACCATCCTAATGGCTATAATTGAATAAATGCACTAATCTAATCTGTCAGCAGTCCTTCAGTCCCTTTTGCTGTTAGGTGCCCTTAGTGATGTGATTTTCTTTGTCACAAGACAACTGGTAAAGTCATTGAATTCTATGAGTGTCTTCGTGAAATTGCTGGGTAAATGACGTAATTGAAAGTGGAGTAAAACATTGATGTTGTAAATGCCTAATGTAAATCCATAAGAATGGAAGGTTATGGTGGTCAACTGTGAAGTAAAGAACGAACTTAGAATAAAAAAAGTTTTACCAGTTGGAGTAGTTAGAGAAAACTCAATTCATCAATTTAAAGCTGTATCTTCAGTTGTTTCATATCTTTTGAACAAAGAGTTTGTTTTTTTGGAAAATTGAGGCTATTGCAAACTGTTTATCCGACTAGTCATGACTTTAGCAATAAATGATAAAGGTACCTCTGTGCAATTGCACACAGACCAAAGAGAGGACTCCTTCACCATCAGCACAAGGAGGAGGTTGTGAGCACAATGCTCTGGCCACCTTTAACCCCAGGAAAGATCCTAGAACTCACTTGGAATGGAGGTTGAGACAACCTCAGGGCTGCCCTGAATGGAAATCACCAGATAAAAATCTCAACCTATGTTAGGATTCGAACCTGGGTTCTTCAGGGCACACAGGGCTTCAGTTCGCTTCAAACACACTTCTGGACACAACTAGTTGAAGAGAAATTGTCGAGAAACTTTTGTGCAGCAAAGAAACAAAGGCAAATGACATTAGTAATGTGTTCATATAATTGAAGACTGTAGTGTGTATGTATGTATGTATCTATGTGTGAATGAATGTATGTATGCATGTATGTATGTATGTACATGCATGTGTGTTTTTCCTCTTCTGAAATGACTTGCTCTTTTCTCTCAGACGGAAGTGTGAGGGCCAGAAAAAAACAATAGCAACAAAAACTAACCACTCTTGTGCAGGACGTAGTGTTTCTTGTGAAGCATAAAGAAATCAAGTGTGGATTTGTTGAGAAGTGTTCAGAGAAATGTAATGTACTTATTACTGTGATTTTGTGTGATATATTTTGTATTTTTTTATATTTTTATAAATTGAAAATGAAATTGTAAATAGGAGTTACATATGAGCTCATGTAAATATAAGAAATATATTAGCTCTGCTGCTATGTTGTAAAAGAAGTTAAATTATTTTAAAAAAATGAAGTAAAATAATCTGCAAATAAATAAATACATATGTATGTTTCTTCCTTTGTACATCAATCTTGTTACTCTTAGAATGCATTAAGATAAAATCTCACTGGGAGAGATTGCTCAGTGCATCAATTGATGTCACTGCAGTCCCTCTGACCGGGAAGTCCTAGGTTCGAGTACCAATGGCGGCAGGATCTTCGACACTAGTTTGTCAGCTAGGTCGAATACAGTCGCTGTCTGGAGGAGAATTCTAGCAGCCGGCTGCTCTGATCAGTAGTTTTCCAAGGTTTCTCCGATCAACAGGCAAATGCCAGAGCAGTACTCTAACAAACGAGCCACTGACAGCTCGCGAACTTCCCTTCCTCTTCCTTGTCCTATCCCCCCCCCCTTACACACACACACCAACATGCACTACGTCGCCACAGCATGCTGGGAGGCTGTTTGGGAGCTTAGAACTTGTTCTGACTGGAATTGTGTCCTGCTTTTGGGATATACCTGGTTGGGGAAATTCCGCTAGTCGGCGCTGGATCTCACCATTCAGTGGGGAAAGATCACTGCTACTTCCAATGAAGAAACATGCATTATACTTATGGGGCTAATGACCTGAGTAGTTGACGTGTCCCAAATCACGAACAATCAATCTATCAATATAAATTACAGCATTTGCTTTGGAACGTGAAGTATGTTTTTAAAATTTTCCTTGCTTTTACTTATACGTAATCAATTAAACTAAACAAAGAAAATCAAAAAACATCTGCCTTTTAAACAGTTTTTTTTCAATTCTCATTCTTCGTTTGTTTAGGTTACATCTCTACCCTCCAGTCAAAGGTGATCCTTTGAATTCCATGTAACGAGGCGAACAAGGATGTTCTTAATTTGAGCATCTCTGGAGATTTTTAAAGCCCGAAACATTCAGAACAAACATTTTAGCGTTAGTGTTTATTTTCATATTGCTATTGACTAGTTTAAAGTGGGTGAATGTTATTTCCACATATAATATTGAATGTTGTACTTGCATTCATGAAATTGTTGAGTAGGGTACACAAACTACTTAAATTTTTTTATTATTATAAGTGAGAAGACGTAGTCTATAATCCAATACAAAATCTGATACAATATTCATTAGTCATACGTTTTTACAACGAACTTTGTTCTGTTCTTTCCTTAAAGTATTGCTTTCCAAACTATATGAAGATTTCACAAAAAATATAACTTCTCAACTTAGAAACCCACAAGAATTATTGAATCCAATACCAGGATGTAAATTAATGTTTTGATTTCCAGAAAAAATTAAGATTTCACAAAAGATATAGCTTCTCAGATTACAATATTCTTGAATGTTTAAAATGTAATTTGCAAGATATCACATTACAAAATATTAGAAACAATATTTGTGCAACTACAAAAGAGCGGCGTATATAACTAAAACAGACGTGCAACACGAATGAAGAGAACCCATCCGTTAACAATATTTTTATGTATTGTAATGATTTCATTTATGGCATAGAAACCCCGAAATTCCCCATAAACAGTTTTGAAGTAAATGTAAACATTTATTAGACTATAGTTAAGCGGCCAGCCTTTATTTGAATCGATAGTAGCAAAACAAAAAAATGACGCGCCACGGAAACTCTTATTTGATAATTTTGAAAACGCGAACAGAAATAAAGTCTGATGAAATAGTGAATTAGAAATGAAATAAATAAACATTTTGGTCTTTGTTTGGACGCGATCGGACGACGGGTTCACTTATATTTTGAAAGTGTAGATATGGAGAAAAGTTCACGTGACATGTCAAAATACAATAACATAAATGGCAAGATTTTATGAAGAAACCTTGATGTGGGCAACGAAAGGCGTTGCAAATCATCAGAATTTAAATTTAACGAAATTATGGAAGACCTAAAAGACTTATAGAACGCGGAATTAATTATTTGAAGAAATATTATGTGTTAATAATGTCAAAAACAATTGACGAAGCAGTGCATAACTTCGACGTAGAAATTCAGTATTTTCGGCATTTTAAGGGATAGAAAAGTATGTTTTGGCAATAAAACTCTGACGTTGAGCATAAGCACTAATAAAGAAACGTAGAGTCATGTTAAAATAACTAATATCTTGAATTTTAGGAAAATTCCATGAAGCAAGAATGGAATTCGCCGGCATGTAGTAGCACGAAGTTACATGGTGAATCGCCGCGGATTTCATGTCACTTTTGAGTCAGAGCTTGTGATGGCAACATCGAGTTCACGTTAGGCGGTTTTGAGATTTTATGAAAATCGAACTTAGAACATTTATCGAGCAGTGCAGTGCTAATGGACGTAGGACTTTATCTTAAGAGTAGATACTGACGCGGCGAACACTTAAAAAAGAAGTTTATTTGGTTTGTGCTTCAAAAAAATCGCAGTCGCGAGCAATTATAAATTTCGTGGAGGCTATGGTTTTCTGGTGGAAGTTGGCGGACGCAGAACTGGTGTGAGCTGATATATCGGCGCGTGCAATTGGGCACGCAAACTGGTGACCGTGTTGGGCAACGACGCAGTACCGGCTGCAGTCGACAAAGGGAAGTGTCCGCAGTTTCGTTTTGCGTAATATTCCAAGTTAAAAAAATTTCTGTACAAGATCAAGAATGTTGAGGCGAATTAATGTAAACTTTTGCAAATCAATTGAGAGAAATGCTGAGAAGTATTTTTAAAGCATAATGCATGCGAGTTGTTGCTGATATAAAAAAAATGTTTTTTTTATTTTATTAAAATTGACCAACGTACGTACAAAAAAAAATTAGATAAATATTTTGCAAAAGAAAGGAATTCCTGCATAAGTAAATAGAAGTCAGTTGGTTGTTATTTGGATTTGAAGTGTTATTGAAGCCTATGTATTGTCGATGTTGCCAAGCGTATGTGTATGTATGAAATGTTGCATTGTATTTGCATGTTGTATAGTGATCGGGTAAGTGCTTCACGAAAGCAAGAGAATTCCATGTTTTGAAAAGAAATAAATTAAAGGAGAACGGAACTTCGAAAGTTCCCCCTTTTCTTACAAAAAGATGTGTCATTATTTTAATTAATAGAAGCCTGGGTATGCTGTAGTATTACACGTAGTTACAGGTAATTCCCGTAGGGGGCCAGCCACGACCTACGAGCAACAAAAATTTTCTGTAACCACGCGATAAATAAATCGTAGTGATTTTGACGGAGAGTAAGGAGTTAGTGTCACAGTGGCACCATAACGTGGGGCCAATTGATGATATGAATTAGATAAATATTATTAGCAAAACGGTTGCAGTGGCGCCCATAACTAGGGGCGTGGCATTATCTAACGGTTGCAGTGTCGCCCAGAACGAGGGGTGTGGCATCGTAAAGGTTACAGTATTAATGTCACAGAACAGTTAAAAACTGGTGTAATCTATCGCAACTAAAGAGTGAGTAAACAAAGATTTGCAAAATAATTAAAATTTTAGTTGGTATTTCACTTACTCCAGTTTGAAGAATACAAACTTAACGAGACAGTTGATGCGTCAGGACCAGCATTTCTACACGCAAAACACTTGAAGCAACGCGCTACAATTTGAGGATTTAAATAGTGTCTGTACCCAATGTGTGAAAACAAAATGGCCCAGAGCGCCGTGTTTCGTTGAGAAGACCGCCATTTCGAATTGCGCGCCCGGAAGTAACTAACGTCAAATTTTTTCGGCAAAGATAATTTGCACAGCTAAACAGAATATGCTTCTTGTAATGAAATATGAAGTTCCTATACTGCGATTTTTGTAGGAAGAGCTCTCAAGGCCACTCAAATCCCATCTTCGCGATGGAATATGTCACGGCATTTCGTGTCATTCACAGTCGTTCCGCTAGATTTCGCACGATCGCGACCGTATGAAGCAGTGCTTGCGATCATGCGACTTCTACCGGCAAGACCGAGAAAAGACGCCAAATGCCGTGACATATTCCATCGCGAAGATGGGATTTGAGTGGCCTTGAGAGCTCTTCCTACAAAAATCGCAGTATATGGTATTTTTCTGCCTCACTCATTTTGAATCTCTCTCTCTCTCTCTTTCTGTCTGTAAGGTATATATCACGAAGTATAACCCGACCCAAGTGTAAATAATTATTTTCATTTAATTTCCATGCCATTTCTTTACACGCGCCAAGAAAGAAAAACCGATGTGTATGTATATGTATATATACACACACATACACCATGAATTATTTATTTATTTATGTATATATATATATATATATATATATATATATATATATATATATATATATATATATATATATATATATGATCGTCAGCACTGCTCGATATTATAGCCGCGATCATGTGACTCCCAGCGGCACGACTGAGAACGACGCGAAATACCGTGAGATATTCCATTCTGAAGATAAACCCCCACGCGCCAAGAAATAAAAACCCAAGTATAGCTTTCTTTTGTTTTTCAAGTATAGCTGCTGAGATATACTCTTTGGCTGCCGACGGTTTCCGTACCCCCCCCCCCCCCGCCCACGGCACCGGAATTGTGTCTCCTTTTGACAGGTTCTAAAACAGATGAGCGTTGCCTTGTGATGGACTCCTACGAAGTAAACAGAATACTTCGTAATAGACCCTGTTAATCATGGATGAATGGTGTAATCTATGTTAATCGATGCTGTTATTATTATACCAGACTAGCTGGTATTCTACCTCAAAATGGTGTAAGAAATTATACCGCCTCAAAATATCAGTTCAGTACACGTAGTTAGAGGTTAGGGATACTTTGATCAAGTTATTTACATTGTTCTGATATTGCTCTAAAAGATACTGTAAGAATTGATACAAATCTAGCCGAAAAGCCGATGAGAAATTCTCATTACAAATACGTATTATAAAATCATAGAGAGAATCAAGCAAAATGTAAACAGACAATACTTATGGATTTCAAAACGCCAACGGTGGAAAGTACTCTTTGCCCATTCCTATACTCTGTGGGTGTCAAAGGTGAATTGTGGTGAAACAGTTGATTACATTTCTTTATAACATGGAGCAAATAGAAATATTGTCTGAGTGTGTAATTAAATTAGAAAATGTAAGTATTATAATTTAATGTAGTGTAATATTTCTTTTCCTGCAAATGGTATTTTAAGGGGTATAAAACTAATTTTGCCTTAAAGTTTTAAAATTTGAATTCTTCATAATAAGAATTATAAGCGACTATGACTATTATGCGTTGTTGTTTTTGTTAAAATATGAGAACTATTGATTGTCAGAGTGTAGGAAGGAAATGTACTGTTTTGGAGTTACGTAATTTGCTTGCTTATACAATGAGAGGACCCCTACATGTACTAAAAAATTTTAATGATGGTATTTGAGACTAGAAGTGGGAGCAGTTAATTTTTTCTAAAAATGTCTGCCCCTCTTGTCAGGTTAAACCGGAACCTGATGATGATGATGCCGAAGAGGAAGCTTGCAGTTTGAGAGTGAGTTGTTTGTTTATTCTCTTTACAATTATTGAGTTAAGAAGTTGATTTTGTTTTCAAACTCAAAGTAGGGAATTTGAAGTTAACATGCCGTGTTCGGGTATATAACAGTCGCAAGCTTTGGTTAGATTGCAGAGCACTGGAGATGATTAAGTTTTGTCTTCAAATGAATCAGTGATGCACTTTTTCAAATATCTAATAATGTACATGTTTATTTGCAACATATATATTACAAAACTGTGATTGTGAGAGTAAGCAGTATTTTGAAAGTATGTAAAATGTTGTTGGAATAAAATATATTCAAAAATTGGACCATGATGTATACAGAAACTGATACAGCAATGTATAGGCAGAGTGAATGCCACAGTAGTCACTGTAATACTGGAGCATGTAATACTCCCTACTCACTACACAGGGTAAACACAACTGAATATGAACACATATTCCATTCAAAAGCCTCTGTGCCTTTCTACTTGCAAGCCAGCCATTTTCAGTAACTTTTTGTAATTAAGGGACCTTGGAGAAATTACATTTCTTATAAAAGAGTTAGTTGTATAATGTGCCACATTATTTTTCCGATTGGTAATAGAATTAAATTTGTGAATGAATAAATTGTTTATTTTTTAACAAATAATACGGTCTTCTGGCAATGTTTTTTATTGTTCTATAGTGTATTTCCCCTATTGCTCAGCATAAACTAACCCAAGAAGACAAAGTTAAAAAGAAGAAAGAGCTGGTTTTCAAACTGGATTTTGGATGTCATATTATTCTGATATATTGTAAGGTCTAACCCCAGCAATATTTAAATGGTTCATTATTGGTTTATTCTTTAATTAAAGTAATTCCCATACTTAAGCTTGGCCACACTGTATGTGGATGCCAAAGAGTATATCTTCATGATGTGGTGCCATGAAGTGGAGGAACACATATTTGCATATATTTTTTGGCGTGAAAATACATTGGTAACTTTTGTACATAAAACTAAATCCTGGAGGTTGGAGGATGACAAATAGGCCTTGTTGCAAACTAGGAAGCGCACAAGGAAGAGGGTCATCTTTGTCATAAAAATATGTTGGAATTTTGCGGTTTCCAGAGACAAAGTTGTTTAGGTTTATCCTTATTTAATCTTAAAAAATACTTAATAGTACTAAAAGCACTGCATCAAAGTACAGTGCCATCAAAGGAAATTAAAAATTAACCCAATATTATCAAATGAGAAAGGGAAAAGAGTTCTTTTCTAGTCCAAAGTTGTTGTTAATAAACAATAATAGCCCAAAGTGAAACTTTCAAAAATAGTGTAATAAGGGATATTGCTTTTGTTTAAGTTTGCTTTCTTGTGCAGGAGGAGTTAGTATGTCCAACTACTGTTTTACTAAAGAATGAGGCAGTGTGTGTGGTTGAAGATGTGTTCCACAAAACAGAAGAAAGTAGGAATGAAGAGGCATTTCAAGGCAATGAAGCAAGTGAGGATGGAAAGGAGGTAAAAATGAGGTTTACCTGCATATTCAATTTGATAATTCTTCATAGTTGCTTAGCAACATATTTATGATGTGCAGAAGGATAAAGTATAATTTTAGTTTAATTTGTACCTAACAAATAAACTTACTGTGTTTCATTGTTTCACGTTTGCTTAATAAACTATAAATAATACATTAAATCAAAATTTTGAAAAAAGTTAATTAATCCTCTGAGGATGAGAATTATTTTTCATCAACAATCTTGAATTTCTTTATGTCTTGTAATTGTACTTCTTTAGTTTAGGCCCCAAAAAATGTTTAAAAAAATATTCCACATTTCAGTTCCTTCAGTGGAGTGGGAGGATGTGATGAAAGAGAAAAGATATTCAACAAGGCGAGCATTTACTTGCTGAACATAAGCACTTCTTTGTTAAAATGACTACGATATTAGTAGCAAAGAAATAACACTTCACTATTTAGTCGTTTTAAAAAGTTTTATGATGTCAAACAGTAGAAAATTAGTAATATTTTTTTTTGTATGTAATAGTATATTGCATTTGAAGCACTAACCAACGTCACATTTCACGCACATTGACACAATGAAACTTTTGCATTCATCATTTCCACACATTCTCTTTTTTATTTTCCACTTTCCCAAGTAGATTATCAGCTGAATCATGGCGAATGTCATCAAAAACACGTGTTGACCGCTTCCAGAACAGAGCTGTTGAACCCACGGTTTTTAGCCAGCTGTTTTATAGCTTCTGAGGTATGTGAAGGCAGAGTCTTTTCTGAATTCCAGTTTAATGATTTTTCTTTCTGTGTTGTGAATCTGCCTAGCATTATTTATCGCTTCAGTACCAATATTGTCTAGTACCATTTCCTACATCTAATAGATATACGATATTGATTTATATCATGATCCATTCGATTGGTTTTACCAATATTTCTATTGTATATGCTAATAATTGCTGGCTGAGGCACATTTATGTGTTGTTTTTTCCTTCTTTTGGTGAATATCTCTATACGTGCTTGACTGAAGATTCTCTGAATTGATGCAATTGCAACCACACTTTTGTCCAACCATTTCCCAATCATTCCATGAGGCAAAACTATCTCAGCTTCACTCACCAATTTATTGCCGCCACTCAAATTATCCAGCAGACCTCCTGTGTTCTCATCATCACTGTCTTATCAGTTAGCAATGGTGCAATGAAAATATTCTCCACTTCTATAGTATCATCACCATCGATGCCTTCAAGCAACTAAACTAATTCTGCAGTAGTCAGTCCTTTTCTAAAGTGGTCGGTATTTCTGATATATTTTTAAAAAATATTATAAAAATTCTGATTTTTGACTGTGCAATAGAACGAAGTGAAAAAAATATGAAAACTGGAGAGGTGTAAAAAGCCATGGAGAAGGATGAGCATGACATATACGTAACTTTGAACTTTTCACACCTCCACAACTTCCTGTAATAATAAAATTAATTAAATGATTTTCCTTACATTTAGAAATATCGGTGATAGATATACCATTGAGATAAATTTAATTCATAACAATATAGGCTATGAATTCCACTTATCAATTATCAGAGTCCATCATAAAGAATGTCACAATTTTTGAACTGTGAGAAAAAATGTTTTAACACATTTTTTGGGCAAGATCAAACAATAAACTGATGAACCAGACCCCCCTGCGGAAAGAATACACTTACATGTGCAGAAATATTAACCTGCAGCAATAGGAATTAAGATGTATCATTACTTGTTTGCTGTGACGTATGTCACACTTGTCTTTAGAGGGTAAAGGTGTATTGCTTTAAAATAATTTTGTTTCTTTGTGCAGGAGGAGTTGAAATATCCAGCTACTGTGTTTGTGAAGACTGAAGAAGTGTGTAAGAAAGAAGAAGATTTTCAGAATGAGGAAGAAAGTTGGAATGACTTTGCGAACCAGGATGAAAAGGAGGTGCGAATAAATGGATTATATACTGTGATTTTCTTAACTTTGCCCCTGATGAGAATCAGCTGTTTCGCTGCCATCCAATCGGGAGCTTATATTTCGCTATAGTGACGTCACTGTGGTGAAGTTTAAGCTCCCAATTGGATGAAATCGTCAACAGCTGATTCCTATCAGGAGTTAAGAAAACCGCAGTATAGTTATTTTATCAAAAAACAGTCAATATCAAAATAATTGACTTATTTAGTTATTCTGTTTATGGCTGTGCCAGTTGTTTATTGTTCATCCCTGCTGATGCATCCCAAGGGACTATTTTGTGAAGTATGATGTATAAAAATAATAGTTCCACTTTGTAGCTCATTAATATCCAAAGTTGAATGTAGTATCAAAGGAATATCCATGTGTGGTATGTTTGTGTTATATTGGTGGGTTAGCAGCATTGGAAGTATCATGGAGGGTGCTGAAACTAAATAAGGGAATCTTGATTAATGATGCAGTTTTCAACAGTGAATATGTTTTAATGGAAGAGGTACTATCTCTATAATTTTTTAGGTAATTAATCTTATTTCAGTCAATTTGTTTTCATAAGTGATTTTAAATTTAGCTTATAATTATTTATATAATACAATGATTAACATACAAGGTGAGAGTAGTATAGGTCACAAAAAAGGACTTTATTTTAGTTGGTCAAAAGATATGTTCCATGGTTTTGTTTTTTTCCTTCTGTAGCTCCCTGCAATAGTGAATCAAAAGCATGACATGACCGCCAGTGGATTAAGTAATTATGTAGGCCATCCAATAATTAAGTTTCCCTATTTTTTTCTCTGTAATCCACATGGTTTAAACTTATGTTGGTATTGTAGGAACTTTCATTAGGGTATTGTGACAGTGCTTGACCTTCAGCAGCTTGCGACTCCTCTGTGTTCACCAGTACAGCACCGTATGTCATGAAGCTATCACTTAAAAGCATGTCTGCTTGTTAACTCCCTTCTGTTCTGTGCTTTTTCACAGCAAAAAATTAAATGGCTCTCAATATTCATCGCCTGTTTGTGTGTTTTTTTGGTGAAGGATGTATGATCATCCAAATGGTTTGCTGATGGCTTTCATGGTTCCTGGAAAGACAGCAAAATGTGCATGATGACGAATGCATTAGCAGACCTGTTACAGTTGCGGCCACTGTTACAGTTCGGAATACAGTGGATGCAGATGCTTGTCAACTTTGATGTAATGATTTGACTGCCTCGTGATATGGAAATTGGACGCTCTTCTGTTGGGACAATTCTCTCAGATGTCTTGCATGGTTGGAAAGTCTGTACAAGATGGGTCCCACTTTTGGTTACCGATGCTCACAAGCAACAACAGATCAAAACAGCCTGAGCTTTCCTGCAAATGAGGGCAATCAACTGTTTTCCTGCATTGTCACTGAAAGTGAAAGTTACGTACATCATTCAACTCCAGAAACAAAACAGTGAAGTATGGTGTGGAAAGAATCTGGTGACTGTGCACCCAAAAAGGCCAAGACATGAGTCTCTGCAAGCAAAGTTATGATCGTTGTGTTTTGGATCTGTAAGAGTGTTTACCGGTTGACTACCTGCCCCAGCGCACCATAGTCACAGCTGAGAGGTACTATGCAGTCCTTATGAACCTCAGAGGTGCAATCAAACAAAAATGTCCTGGTCTTCTGTCTCAGAAAGTGTTGCTCTTTCATGACAAAGCACGCCCCCAAGCAGATCAAAGGTCCCAGGATTTGCTGCAGAACTTCCAACCGGACCTTTTTCCCCATCCCTTTAGTCTCCAGAGCTTGCCCCCAATGACTTCCATCTCTTTCCAGAACTCAAGTTCCACTTTGGAGGCAAGCAGCTTGTGTCTGATGAAGAGGTGGAAGAGGAGGTGAACCACTGGCTATGGTTGCAGGTCTTAACCTGGTATAATGAAGATATCGGAAACTGCTGGCAAAGCACCAAAGGTTATTGGACAGAAACAGTGACCCTGTGGAGAAGTAGTATACAAGTTGTAGACTTAAAATAAAATAGTTTCAAAAGTGTAAATAACTTGCATGTATTTTTTATAAAATAGAGAAACTTAATTTATTGGATGACCCTGATAATTTTAGATATGTATTGATGTGTAGGTCACAGATTTATATTCTTTCTTGCAGTGTGCCATCAGATTGAGTAACTTGTTATATAAGTCATGCCATTAAATTAACCCTAAAGGTTTTTTATAATTTTTTTATTTAAAATTTTGAGATGAAAAGGGTTGATTTAAGGCATTTTATGATAAAATTGCAAAAATTGCATGCTATTTGTGACTACTTGAGTTTAATTCACTCCTCAGGAGGAGCATATGCTGCAAGAAGCAAAGTTGCTTGAGTCAGTTGCGAAAAAAGAAGATTTCAGCTTGAAGAAGGTAAGTACAGCCCACTCTTTATTTAAGTGTCTTTACTTTAGCACAGCAGCAGGTGCTGCTGTTTAGAAAATAGAGTATGTATAGTTTGTTGTGACATTGTCTTCATTTTACATGCTCCTTTTTGGAATTCAAGGATCGTATTGTTTAATGGTAAAATTTGGTGAAATTTTAAAACTGTCATTGGAGCTTTTCGTAAAATAGCTCCAAAAAGTAATCGCAAATGCCGAGATCCTTGAATTCCTACCACAAATTGATGGAAGAATATTAATTTTGGAGAAAGTTCTGGGTATGGTTTAGTGAGATCAAAACACAGAATATGGATTCACATTACTCCATGTACTCGAGAAAGTAATTTACTACGTAAAGAAGCAAGAAAAATCCACTTTTACAGTATCAGGCTACCAAAAGCCAAGCTTTTCTGTCGGAAAAATTTCCCTTTTTTTGCTACAGCGTTACATTACTTTCTTTGTTCTACATATTAGTATAGATCATTGAAACCTTGTGCACATTTACAAGACTTAATCACTGTTGTAGACTCAGGAGATCATTACCTTCATTTCTGAACATCAGATGCACGGTGGTTCTGATGGCCAGCTGTCAAGCAAAGGTTCCAGTAGTCTAAGGTCGGGGGCAATCCCAGGGTCACTTGGAATATATGGCTGTTGTAATTTGCAACCTAAGTTCAACAATTCACAAATTTGTGTTTTTTGTCATTTGCATTTGAAAAGGTAGATTTTTTCCAGTATCAAAACTTGGATATATCCTCAACACTTTTACTCTTTCTAAGCACAAACCTTTGAACCTTGTAGAAGATGAGAAGTAGACAAGAAATTGCTGTGCAGTTATGAAAGATTTCCCAGCAAAATAACTTAAGAAATATTGATTACCTGGATTGAACAACATACAGTTCTTTAATTGAGGGTATATATTGGACATTGTATTATTAATAAATGAATAAAAAAATAAAATGAATTTATTCATCTGTTTGAGGACAATGTTTGTTTTGTTTTTCTTTCCCCCACATTGAAGATGAGTTGTTTCAGTGAAACCTTGCATTTGAATTTTTTAAAATTCATTTTGTATTATGAAGTAACCAAATATTAGAAAATAAACCTAATAGAAGGAAGGATAACACTCACAGTACAACTGAATGTAAAAACGTATCTGGACTGTTTTCTTCCTTGTAAACTATTTACATTAGCTGGTTTCTACAAAATCTTTATTCTACTCAAAATTTTTACCTTGTTTTGTTAAGAGATTAATTAGTCATGTTTGTTAAATTGCAGGAAGGTCTTGCATCTTTCAGCGAGAGTGGATTTCTGGCGTCAATAAGACAGAAAATTGGTGCATTACTCCCTGGTGAGTAGATGAAAACAGGACACATACTCTGGTCATTCAATTTTGTTTGAACTCAGTCCCTTCACTCTGCATGCTGTCACCATTGAAATCTCTCACCTGGGCAACTTGCACTTGTTTAAATAAACATGTCTGTGGGAATCAAACAAACAAATCCCGGGATTCATGATATTAGGAGAGGGCTTTTTATCCGTGTATTAAATAATGAAATAAATATTGAAATAAAATTACTACATCCCATGGGTGAGTACTATCCCTCACTGGACCGATGTGGTGTCTCACGGCATCAGTTGATATCTCTGCAGTTTCTGTGACCAGGAGATCCTAAGGTTCAAGTTCCAATGGCGGCAGGATTTTCCACGCAAACTACATAGCTAGGTTGAATGCAGCCACTATCTGGAGGAGAATTCTAATGTGTAGCTGCTCTGATCAGTTATTTTCCATGGTTTCTCCAATCAACACCAGGTGAATGCCAGAGCAGTACGATAAGAAATGGACTATGAACCGCATGTCATCTTTGCTTTCTCTTCCTCGTACTATCCTAACCCCATAGTTGTGCACACTTACACTTACCAGCACCACACTACCAAACATGTTGAGAAACCAGTCGGCAGGTTAGAGTTTGATCTGGCTGGGGCAGTGCTCCTTAGGTGGGAGATAGCTGGATGGCATAAACCCTACACGCTGACATGGAGATCAGCACTAGATATTGCTATCTAGCAGGGGAAGAACACTGTCACCTACTGCATTAAAAAATGCAATACACTTACAGAGGTCTCTATGAAAGTTTTGAGGTACACAAAAACTAAGAAACTTGAAAAAATTTTGATAAATATATTTTCTCAAAATACTCGCCGTGACATTCTTTACATTTTTGTATTCTTGTAAACCAATTTTCAAAATAGTTTTTCCATTCATTTTCCTCACGTGCTAAAAGTTTACTTTTGTAGGCATCAAGAGCTTCTTCAGGGCTTGAAAACCTCCTTCCTCGCATGCGACTTAGGGAGCAAAAAATAATTACGTGGGGCCTGGTTAGGACTGTAAGATGGATGAGTCATTAGTTTAACCACTGTTGCCTCCAGGAACTGAATTGTGAGATTGGCCATATATGCAGATAAATTGTTATGGTGCAGGATAATTGCTCACAGTCCTGTCTTCAGTTGCCATTGTTGAAGCTTGGTGAAAACCTTTTGTATACATATTGTTGTGTACCACAGAGCAGTAATAGTTCTTTGTTCTTCTAGTGGAACGGTTGTAACATGACTGCTTTTGGAAAAGAATGTTGCAACCATTTTCTTTCTGATGCTTTAAGGCCGCTTAACTTTCATGGATGGATGTTCATCAGGAAAAAACTATACCGTAGACTGGTGCTGATTTTCAGGATAGAACTGAGAAATTCATGTTTCGTCACCAGTAACTATGTCAGAAACACACCTAGAGTTGCTCTTTTGAATCTTTTCAACATTTCTTCACACCATTCCACATGGATGCATTTCTGTGATTCTGTCAAAGTGTGAAGCACCCATCGAAATACAACTTTCCTGACTCATAGATATTCATGCAGGAGTTTAGAAACTGCCAGCAATCCAATCTGTAGGGAACCCTCAACATCCGTAAATGTTACACAATTGTTTTCGTGTTCCAATTTTTCCTCAGCGATGATGTTTTCTTCAGTCACTGCCAGACGCTCGCTTCTCTTCTTGTTTTTCAACAAAGTTCTGCCTCTTGTGAATTCTTGAAGTCACTAAAAAATTGTCACCCAGGAAGGTGCAAGGTCCCTGAAGGCCCTTGGCAAATGATCAAGGCTTTCAGATTCATTTAAATCACTTTTAGAGTCATAAAGAATCATTGCATGAAAGTGCTCTCTTGTCGGCTCCATTCTGACAACAACTGAATGTCTCATCAACAAAAAGAAAGGTAGGACTCTTAGAAACAGCAATAAGCTGAGCACGTTCCTACTTGCACGCATTACTCAGAAAGCATACTGCAATCGATTCACATTCTTGGAAAGGTAAAAACTGACTGCAAAGCAGTATACCTCAAAATTCCTGTAGCGATCCTTCTTTGAGACTAATGAGCTTAGCAGTCCACTAACCCAATCAATTAATCAATCAATCAACCACAAGTTGTCAGTGGACTATGTTGAAGGTTTTTGAAACTTTGAATTAAAACTTTCTTGTGGGAAAAACTTGTTGCCATAAGTTTCTTCAGAGTTCTAGAGTTCTTCCTTTTCTTCTGTCATTCATTCCCAACTTATACGTCATGCATTATCTTTCCATTTACCACTCTATTCATTATTGTCACATTCACCTCAATAAATCCCAGTGTCTTAGCTGTGGAAGTCCTGCCGCTAGCAGGCTCTAGCAGGATCTAGCAGGCTGTCCTGCTGATTATGCTCCCCAACCTTTTTCAGGAAAAGTCTTCCAAATTTTGTTTAGTTGATACCTTTTGCTCCCCAAAAGTATTGATATTGAAATAACCTGACAGTGATTTCGATGAGGTAGATACTGAATTTACAATAATTTCCACTTCTCCTCTGGTTCTGGTTGTATAATGGTATAAAATCTACAAGTTAAAAGTTTTATGTTTCAAATTATTTCACTATATGCATCTGTCGGCTGACCATGGGACCATGAGACCAAAAGAAGGAATATTTACACATACCTAATGGTAAAGTTGACTAGTTCTGCAAGAAAATGGCTGCCAATGGAAGTAGCTGATTCTAATTTCACTGGCTATTAAGGCATGTTCTTCCATGTGTGTTTTGCTTGGATGTTGGATGTGTACATTACAGTAACAAATGTTAACTCTTCTTACCCTGCATTGCCTTTTAATAAGAATTTAAATACTAGTAATGACAATGATTGAATAATTTACTTTTCTGCCTACAGGTGCAGGCACTTCCAAGTCCCTGTCAGCAGGAGATCCTTTTGCAGATTTGGTTTGTGCCTGTGGGGAACGCTTCACCACAGAGGAAGCAGCTGCAGCACATGCAAACACCCATATAGAGGCAAAACTGTTTCAGTGTCCTGTATGCAACAAGAAATTTTCAACTCAAGGGATTGCTGTGCGGCACATTAGAAGCCACACCAATGGCAAACCTTACATCTGTGATATATGCAAGAAGATTTTCAGACGTGAAGAATATTTTTTTAAACATATGCAGATACACACTGGCAAAATACATTTCAATGTGACTTCTGCAAGAAGACCTTCTCACAAAAGGAAAGTTTAAGAGCACACATGCGATTTCACTCTGGGGACAAACCTTTCCAATGTCAAGTCTGCAAGAAGAATTTCAGGCTGAAAAATAATTTATTGAAGCACATGTGCTTACACACTTGCGAGCAACGTGTTCAGTGTGGTGTGTGCAACAAGAGCTTTGCACGAAGAAGGGTTTTAATAGAACACATGAGAATCCACACAGGTGACAAACCTTTTCAGTGCGATGTCTGCAATAAGAGCTTCAGACAAAGGGGGTGCTTAAATGCACATTTACGTATCCACACTGGTGAAAAACCTTACCAATGTGATGTCTGTGAAAGAAGGTTTACTCATTTTTCCAGTTTATATCATCACACGTGGACTCACACTGGGAAGAAATTAGAGCATTTGCAAGATGTGGTTAAAAGAGACTGAGATAGACACTAGACTGCTAGGTATTTTTACAATTTGTGTAATGGTGGTCAACATACTCTGACCTCTTGAAGTAACAAACGTAAGGAAAAGCCTTTATGATAAATATTTTTGATATAACACTGTCAGAGGTGGTATCTTGTACCATAATAGTAAAATATGATCCAATCAAACTAGAAGTGGGAAGTAAAACTTTGTGGAATAGAGGAATTATTGCATGCTTGACTGTAACTGCTTGCAGGAATCAATCATCAGTATCTCCCTCTTTTGTTTTAAACTTTAATAGTCCAAGGATTCATTACAAGAACTCAGAAATTTCTTTTCATCTTTGCCTCTGACTTCTAGGATCTCTTCTTCCCATTTGTCTTGTGTCTCTCAAGACTCTTTTTCTGACTTCTTGTATACTTTCAATGTGTTTATTCCATTCTCTCCTTCCATGGGGAAATATTAGGAAGCAGAACTTCAATATTGGCATTGTAGTTGTGTTAAATCTGTTACTTGTATAACAATGTTCCAAGAATTTTTTCACATCAAAAGTGGAGTACTTTTTCTTTATCTTAGTCATAAGTCAAGTTAAATCAGAAGTCATTGCCTTTTATCACTACCGGCCAGGGTCACAGTGCCATTTGTATCTAGGCATCGATGTCCTATCCAGCGACCCTCTGTGTCTCGAGCAGCTTAATTTCCATAACTTTCATAGGACTTAGTTAAGAAGTTCAGATACCAGTACAGCCAAATTTTTGCAAAAACCTTTAGAAGGCAGCACTTCTATAACCATGGTTTTGTTTTATTGCAAAAGTCCAGACCATATACACACATGCTGATTCCCTATGACCAGAAATGAATTCTGGAAAATGTGCTTATAATCCTCAAAAATCAGTTAAATTTTGCATTATACAAATAAGAAATAGAAATACAAACATAGGAAAATTCGTAGATGCACAGCAAATCTCGTGAAAGATAATGTATCAACCTGAAGATACGCAGCACCTGTCACTGTGCCTTAAAAAAATTGGCCTATATACAAGTCACTGATAACTCAGGAAGATTATCAGCCCATTCTTCCACAATATTAGGATTTTCTTCTTCTTCTTTCTTTAAAGTCACATAAACATATGGGTCATTAGTGATCACTATTGCACTATAATGGTTTTTCTGCCAAAAATCCGCCATTTTATCACGCAGCATTACATATCTTTCCCTATACTATACGTACGTATAGTACTTTCCCTATACTATACATACTTACTTATAGTACTTACATACTTACGTATAGTACTTTCCCTATTCTATACGTACGTATACGTACATACAGGAAAGTAAAATAGAGAAGTTCAGATTTAAGAATTTTTGTCCAGTAAATTCAGAAATTTAAGATCATCCCGTGTGTTTCCCTGTGTTATGCATGGTAAGGCCTGAGATCATGCATGGTTCCATTCTCCCCAGCCCCGTCTCAGAGCAGCTGGGCAATTTGCAGAGATTAACAATACGTGGAAGTCAAATGTAGATTGCCCGAGTAATGAAAATGTGTCCCACAACCATATTATAGTTTTTAGTTGTCCTTGAGGTCCTGCAAGTTAGACATCCCTGGCCCAGAAGATCAAATTCACATAGGAGGAAAATGAACAGTGCTGAAAATTGTGATACTAATGCCAAGAAGTTAAAACAAGTTTAACATCTGGTTTCATCAAAATGCAGGGGAAAAAATTGATCTTGTTACAAAATTCGTTGTTAATGGAATGAGACCCTTATCAATTACAATTACAAGAAGAAATATTAGTGGTACTATGTTTGAAAAACTAGTAGTGTTGAAGGGAAATGTGTCCAATTGTATACAATTGTAAATCATAACCATGTTATGAGAAATAAACTGTGAAACTAGATCACTATTGGTTGTATTTTGTATTTTCAAAAGTATTTTAAAGTACTATTTTGTATTTTGTACCCAAATTACTTTTACGAAAGTAGTTTGTATTTGGTATCTAAAATACTGTACAGGAAGTATTTTGTATCTGAAATACTTTTTTCAAGTATTTTGCCCAACTCTGCCTGCCAGATGAAGCAACTGCAAAAGCATTATTACATTATTTTTGATCTGATTGATTTGATATTGATTTCCAAACTGGAATGCCCCATCCATCTAGCTCCAACTGCCATTCCGTGTTCAAAGTTCAGTCATTCCAGTCATGCGGCCACAATCACATCAGAAACCTTTTCACAGGAATCACTTGAGTACGAATGAAAGCCCTAACAAAGCATTACCCTTTTATAACTTTTGTATGCAATACTACAAATACAAATATACTACTCAGTATATTTGCATATTTATTATTCCATGACTTTTGTCACTTCAGCGTATACTCTTAAAGCCATTCTTCCATTCCACTATTAGGGACAGAAAAATTGAAAAACTGAACTTTATAAAGTTTTTACGCAGGCTTCTGTTATAGAGGTCCTGCTTTAGGCGCTGATAGGCAGCTGCCGGGAAGAGAGTGGGACAATAATGCAAAATTAGGCTGTACTACTGAAGAGAAAACTCAGGGCAAGAAAGTCTGTGCTAACCTATAGCTCCACTAGATCTTAAGTTAACATACATGAATATTTGTGAAGTTTTGAAAATTGCAAGTGGACTGTCTTTTAAAGCATGTGGAAGGTTGAGTTCAGCTAAAAGGCTGGTGGTGTCAGGATATAATGAATGATGTGCTGGTGTGAAGATGATGGCAAATCCCAGCGTGGACAAAAAAATGTTGCTGGTTCAAAACCGATCTTGGGTTCTTGTCTCTTCTCTCTTAACCTTATAACAAATATAAGGTTACAGGACAGAAAATGACCTTTACCCAAATTTTTAGAGAAAAATGTTGAGCCGTTGTTGAGAATATGTCACTTGGGCGTTTCTAAAAATGCGCAATAGGAAATGTTTCATATATAGGAACAAGATATAGCTACTTTTTCATTACTAGGGCTGGCAATGAGTTGAAAATTCGCCATTTTCTGGCGCACGATTACAATCCTTTCTCTTCTTACGAAGTAATGGCTGAAAGGAAAATAAAAATATAAAGGACACAATAATCATATTGAATGCTCGACGTTGCATAACTGCCATCTTTTGAGAAGTTGGGATCACCAGAGATCCAGTACTAATGCTTTTGAAGGCTTAGATTACCGGTTTTCTTTAATCGAATAAAAAATGTAACTGCAGAACTACTAAATATGAATTCCCTCACAGTCACCTCGCAAAAATATTAACTCACAAAAAACGCATGCAAAGTACTCTCTCGTGTGATTTTGCACGGCTTTCGTAATACGAAATTCCCGCACTGTGAGGTTGGCAGTGAAATGTCACATAATTTTATCGATATAGTTGTTTGATTTCTCTGTACTTAGCAGAATAGAAACGAACAAACTAACATTTGATTAAGAATATTTGCAGTTTCATCAAGAAATATGAGACTATGCATTTAGTAGTGAAATAGGCACTCAATTTCCCTTATTTCCTATACTCCTAATGCCTCAAAATGATGAAGTAACCTAAAAGATCGCGTTTTCCGTTGAAGAAAAAAGGCAAAAATCCGCACTTAAATTCTATTGTTAGCTAAAGTTTGTAAAACAAATACGATTAATTTCTACGTGTTACTCGATTGGGCAAGAGATATCGCCTCCGTAGTTTGGTACTCTATCCACAGAACACTAGGACCTATTATCTGGATCACCTATAACCTATAAAAATACCCATAACCTGGTGTGGGCAGTGTGTACTAAAAAAATGTAGTCTAGGGCCGTAAGGTTCTCCCCTACCCATGATTATAAATAACCTAACAAGGCGATGGGGCATCTGACTGAATTTAAAATTCCCGCTAATACTGTGACGCAAACTGGTAAATGAAGCTCATTGGCTGAAGTCGGACAACAGCCATGGCAACAGGCTCATGCATCGCCCATCCCCTTTCACATGTACCCCCCCCCCAACCCCCGGTTCCAGTTGGTGACCAACTGTTGGTTGGCCTCTCATGAGGCGATGCTCTGAAACACAGCTCATACACAAACAAACACATGGATAAACGCACGAAGTCCACGGAGACGTGGATAAACGCAACTGAATATGAACGCTTACGCGGATACCCCGAAGGTATAACTTTAAAAACAGCCTCCGCGAATTCTACTTGCAGGCCAGTCACTTTCAGTAACTTTTTGGAATTACGAGTTGTAGTGACAGTACATTCCTTCTAATAGTTAGTTGTCTAATTGCCCACATTATTTTCTCAATTCATAGAATTAAATTGGTAAATGAAGGAATTAATTGTTTATTTTTAACAAGTAATACAGTCTACTGAATGTTCTTTATAGTCTTTTTGTTTATGGCTTTACAATAATTTTCCTAGCTTCCTTTCTTGAGCTATAATTTGGGAAATAATATACAATTAAAATGGAAATTTAGGCAGTGTTTTAATAAAATATTTTTCAATTATGTATTGAATTATTAGGAACACTACATTTGTTTAACATTTTAAAATATAACAAAATAATTTTTTTTTAATGTTGGGTGTAAATCTTGTTTCTGATTAAACTGTATGTGTAATAAATTTTTTTTTAAAATTTTTTCTTCAGATTAAGGAAGAACCTGATGACAACCTAGTGGGATATTCTTCGAATTCTGATGTGAGTCAAATTCTGTTTTCCTGTATTATTGTATGTACAATAATCAAAGAAGATAAAGTATAAAAGAAGAAAGAGGTAGCTTTCAAACAAGGATATTAGATGTCATGTTAATCTGACATAATATAACTCGTGCAATATTTAAATGGTCCAGTATCAATTAAGGATGGTCACCTTACTTCAGCTTGGCCACTGCACTTTGCAGATACTATGGAGCAGAGGAAATCACACACGCATATATTTTTTGGCAAGAAAATTCCGTAGTAATTATTTAATGTCAAACTGAAGGTTATATTATGTAAATCATGGACATTAGAGATCATTCAGGCATTTTGCAAACTTGGTATCAAACAAGTAAGAGAGTCAACTTGATCACAAAATATGTTGAAATTTTGTAGGTTTCCAGAGAAAAAGTTGTTTAGGATTATTTTAAAAAATACATGTAGTAGAACTAAAAACACTTTGTGCCAGAGCAGCAGTGCCACCTGGTGAAATTTATAATTAACTCAACATTGCCAAGTGAGATGGAGAAATGAGCTCATTTCCAGGGTAAAGTTGTTGTAAATAAACAATAATAATCCAAAGTGAAGCTTTCAAAATAGTTAAACAAGGGATATCGCTCTTGTTTTTAAGTTTGCTTGTTTGTGTAGGAGGAGTTAGTATGTCCAGCTTCTGTCGTACTGAAGAATGAAGCAGTGTGTGTTGTTGAAGATGTGTTCCACCAGAAAGAGGAAAGTTGGAATGAAGAGGCATATCAAGGGAATGAAGCAAATGAAGTTGAAAAGGAGGTAAGAATGAAGGGTAACTGCATATTGAATTTGAGAATGATTTGTAGTTGCTTAGTAGCCTGTTTATGATGTGCAGATGAATAAACAAAATATAATTTTAGTTTCAGTTAAATTGTTTCACTTGAGCTTCACAAATGATAATACATAAAATCAAAATTTTGAACTAAGTATTCAAAAAAGTAAATTAAGGATATTGCTTTTGTAATATTTTTTTTCTTGTGCAGGAAGTTGGAATGTCCAGCTACTGTATTTGTGAAGACTGAAGAAGTGTGTAAGATAGAAGAAGATTTTCAGGATAAAGAAGAAAGTTATAATGAAGAGGCATGTCAAGGGAATGATGCAAGTGAGGATGAAAGGAGAGGTAAGAATGGAAGGGTAACTATATATGCAGTAACTATATATGAGTGATTTACCAACTTATTAATTAAATTATTTTTATTATAAATTAATTAAATTATGTTAAATTATCAAGCTTTAAAGGTTGGTGTTTATAAAAGTAAATTAATTGCTTTTGGTTTTGTAATGACATTGTTTCTTTCTGCGGAGGATTTGGAATGTCCAACCACGGTGCTTGTGAAGACTGAAGCAGTGTGGGAGGATGAAGAAGAAAGTTGGAATGACGTAGCAAGTCAACATGAAAAGGAGGTGTGAATAAATTGATTATAGTCATATCAAAAAAACAGTCGGTATCTGAGATCATTGACTCATTTAGTTATTACTGTTCATGGGTGTCCTACTTATCTATGGTTTATTTCATGCTGATGTATTCTTTGAGGCTATTTTATGAAGTATGATACATCAAAATAATAGTTTCACAGAGTAGGTCATTAGAATTCAAAGTTTGAGAATGTGTGATATTTTCATGTCATTGATGAGTTGGCAGCACTGAAGTATCAAGTTGGGTGCTGAAAATGGTTTACAGGACTCATGTTAGTGAGTGTTTGTCATTGTTCATTTTTGGATAATGAAAGAGTGAATACTTTCTGTAGAAATTCCCCAGAATATGGTTTCGTAGTTTAGATGTGAGTGAATATTTGCAAAGTACACTGTTCGTAGCAAATCTAAGTTAGAATTTGACTTAAGGATGTAGATAGTATAATATGAGTTGGTAAGCTTGTTGTTCACATCTATGTTGTGGGAGTTCCATTTTAGATCGTCTTGAATAGTCAGTCGAAGGTAAGTTGTTTTGTGGGCTATTTTTACAGGTATGTTTTTTATCATCAATTGTGGTGGAGGCTTTTCTTAAGAGAGTGGATTTCGAAAGTTTAGGTAGTTTTACTGGAGTTTATGATGAGTTTACTTTCCTGGAACCATTTTACTACAGCCTCTGTACAGAACTGTTTATGCTTCTTTTTGTAGAGTTTGAACATATAAGGTCAGAGTAGGTAGTGAAGGTCGCAAAAAGGACATAATTTTAGTTGGTGAAAAATTATTTTCTGTTGTTTTTTTCCTTCTATAGCTTCCTGCAATAGTAAATCTAAAAACTGACACCACCTCCAATGAATTAAGCTCCAAAATTGAAGGTCTCAGGAGTAAAAGATGGTAACCCTCAAAGTTACAGTTTTTGTTTAATTAAAATATTAAAATTTTCAGCTTTCATCTGCTGGCCATGCGCTGTGATTCTCAAATAGTCCAAATTATGGTGCATGTTTGTCACTTCACTGTTTTCATCTTTATGTTCCCCATTTAAACTTTTACAGCAAAAATGTTCACTTACTTATATCTCGTGAATGTTTCCATATGGGTTACCGTGTTTTACACTTGTACCTTTCAATTAATGTGAGATATTGATTGATGTGTAGGTCACACAGCTCTGATCTTTCTTCCAATGTGCGATCAGATTGAGTTATAAACAGAACCTGAAAGAGAGAGCATGCAATGGGAAAAACAGAAGAAGGAAATTACACTGAATTTAGAAAGAAAGAAGATCAAAAACAATGAAATTGGAGGAATGAGAAAAAAAATTGAGCATGGAAAAAGATGAAATAGGTGCACAGAAAGATAAGACATGTAGAACAGTGAAGGTACAGAGCAAAATTTGATCTTAAATTTTCAGAGATTCCTGTGTCTCCCAGTAAAGCATTCTAGGATTGGTCTTTTTTTACGAAAGTCTTTGGCAAAAGCTGAATGGAGTTTACCAGCAAGTCCAAGAAAACACACTGCTATAGTACTAAATCTTGCCACACAATTGACAACTGACTCACTTGAAATTTTAAAGGAAGTTTCTAAGAAACAGAAATTGGCTCTAGCAGTTACTCAAGAATTAACAGAAGCTGTTAAAAATCACTGAACAAGTTGATGTTTCTTATGCTTATCCTGGCTTGAGAAATTTCATTATTTTAAAGAAAAATGAGGAGAAGAAAGTGCAAAAAGTTACCTAGTGTACTCTAACATCTAAGAAAAGCATGTCCACAGGGAGAGTTGAAGAGAAGTCTTTCCAAATTCTGCTCCTTATGATCATATATTTATCTCTTATAGAGTTTCACCAAGCAATATATCCTTGTATATGTGTGTGTTGTGAAAATATTTAGAACTTGGGTGGTTAAGAACCTATTCTCCCCCAAAATTATTCAAAATTGATTAAGATGATGGCATGAAAAATTGCATATTACAGAACTGTCTAGTTTGCAAGAACAAACCATATTCAAAGATATTTTGAAAGGAGTTTACAGAAGAGATTTTGAAGAAAATTTTATCTGAAGATGTGTTATAAAAAGAATGTTAAAGATGAAGTAGGGTGAGTATCTCAGATTACTTATTGTCTAATGAAGTGTGAAATTTTAAACAGACTGGAAAGAAAAACTACCTACCTTTTTGTGTCATATGTGTGTGTGTGTGAAATATTGTCAGTCTGAACATTTTGAACAAGAAAAGGATTGTTGGATGGATGAAAAACTATTACTGGATATGAATTTTAGTGAAACCGTACATTCCAAGACCAGGATGAAATCCAAACTGCATGCTTGACAGCAAGTAGTTGTAAACTGCCATGTTGTATTACAAGCAACTAGCTGAACTCAGTTCCATTTCATCACACAAAAAAGACCTGTTGATAAGTTACAACAAAAGAATACTAGTCCTGTTAAAGAAAACTGGAAACCTAAAAAATATTTCACATCATTCAATAGTTATTTTTTTAAGAGTAATGAATTGAGAGGTTGCAAATTCTGGGACAATATAATCATCACCAACTGTGAACACAGAGTTACATGAACATGTTTTTGAAAATGTAATAGAAATGTTTTATATTTGCCAAGATGTGTGCATGTATGTTGTAGATATCCTGCTATCCACTGTGACTTAAAAATGTAATGCATCACATGGAATCACTGAACATTTTTTGTAAAGACACGTGTCAGATGATTGCTGGTCATTGTGATTGTTTACGCTTACTAGTCTTAGCATTTAGAAACAGTCTTAATCTTTGAATGTGAAAATTTACTATGAAGCATTGACTGCTTTCGATAGATCTATTGCAACTCGGAAAAAAAATGGCCAGGATAACAAACTACATGGAATGTGGTAGGTCTTGAAAATAATATAAAGAATAATCAATGGCAGATAACCAGTCTATTAATTTTAAGATTTTATAAAAATGTAGTATTTTTACTCTAAAACAGTTGAAAAGAACTAATGACAACATATCTAGGACACAGTACCTGCCATGTAAAGCCAAAATCATGATATTTGGATGCACAGAATGCTCAAATTTCTTTCTAAATGAATACCCTTAGAGTTTTAAATAAGAACATTTCAATAGATTCGGTCCTCACCATACATTGAACTATACAAAGTATGATAAATATGGAGTGGCTGTTTACCTTGAAAGCAATAATACAAGACTTCAAGCTTTCTCTGCAGAACAAATTCTCATTGGAATTTCTAGAATTTTAATCTGAGGGTGTTGCTAAGCATTTTAAACAAGTTTTCTCTTGCATTCGTACAATTTTCAGTTTGTCGAATTTTTCCTGCAGTGTTACTCGGGAAAAGTAAGCCTACTGTTGATGTTGTAGAAGGCATGACTAAACCCTATGCATAAAGAAACAAATTCAGAATATACGTGTGAAGGAAATTCCTAAAAATAATGATTTGGTATAACAACATGAATAAAATATTATGGAAACGAAAAACTATAGGGGTCTGTTATGGAGTAAAGTGAAATGTAACATTCCAGACACAAGAAGAACTTATTTTTTTCTGATCTGTATCATTTTACAAGATTGTCCTCTATGGCAGCACAATAAACAGATTTGAAAATATTCATTTTGAAATGGGTGAAATTGAAAAGATATGTACTGAACCTAACATCAAGAACATGAAAGATGAGACAGAAATTCAATTTTGTAACATTAACAGTTGAGACTGGGTGTTGGTTATATTCACTGCTGGAAAATTTCTAACGAGGAAATACTTTGACACCCAGGTACACCCAACACATTTGATGTTTAAATTTTTAAATTACAATTCAGAGTGTGATAAGTTGGAATGCCCTAGAGCCGAAGATATTATTGTAGTTGTTAAGACCAGGTGAATAAAAAATTAGGGGAGCCTTTAAAAGATGAACAATTCATGCTTTCTTTCAGTGAAAAGTTCTCTGCATTTTAATGAGATAGGCTATCTGGAATTAAGAAATGTTCTCAATTGCTTATCATTTATTGGTATTTATGTGTAATGAATGTGTAGAATTCATCCATTTTGATGTATAGGTCACTGCTATTTTCTTTAATTTATTCAAGATATGAAATGCCATATCCAAGATATACGTTCATCGACATGTGCAATATATTTTTGTTCATATTATATGAGGAGAAATTTTGTATTCAAATATTTTGGTGTACTTACATGGAATTTCTATGCTTTGTTGTTTGCAGTTAACAGGTTTTTTTAACAAATAATATTGTCAGTATATAGAAATTCTTGTATTCAGACTTCATGTACGTAATATGTTCTTGCATAATTAATAAAATATGGATGGAAGAAACAAAATAATATTTTGTTTTGTCACTTGTATGATGCTTATCATTAAATTAACCTGAAAAGTTTTCTATAATTTTTAAAGTAGATTTTTTTTAAAAATTTGGGATGAAAAGATTTAATAAGTATAATGATTTAGAGCATTTTATGATAAAATTGCAAGTATTATATAACATTTGTACTTTTGATTAATTCATTCCTCAGGAGGTGCATGGGCTGCAAGAAACAGTGTTGCTTGAACCAATTGTGAAAATAGAAGATGATTTCAAAGCAAAGAAGGTAAGTTCAGTCTACCCTTGTTATAGAAGTCGAATTTTGGCTTACCAAAACAATTTTATGTGGGTGAGCTAATTATGTTCTTGCATTGGGACTGTTAGGTAATAGTGTCCCTACTTTTCACAGCAGCAAAAGCTGTTTAACCAATAGAAAATGTGTAGCCTGTTAAGACATCACTTGATACCACATGCTCGTTTTTCGAAAACGAGGATCGTATTGTTAAAAAAAAAATTGAATTCTATTTTGATAAATTTTGAAAATGGCATTGGGGCTTCTCGTAAAGTACCTCCAAAAGTAAAACAGTGGTAAATCCCCAGGGCCTTGAGTCTGTCCAGATCGTTTGGAAAATAACAATTTTGGAGAAAACTGTGTATGTTTATTGAGATCAAAATGCAGAATGTGGATTCTCACTGCTCTATATATTCAAAAAATAATTTACTACATATAGGAGCAAGAAAAGTCCACTTTTTCGGTATCAGGCAACCAAAACGCAAGCTTCTCTGTACAAAAAATGACACTTTTTATTACAGCATTATATTACATTCTCTGTACTATTTAGTAGTAATCAAGAAAGTAAAATTCATATTACCACTGTGGCCCTCATAATATTAGCAATAATTAATTCCTTTACTGTTTTGCCATGTTTCTCATAGTATCAGCAATAATTAATTCCTATAGTTTTTCTCATAATATTAGCAATAAATAATTCCATTGCCTCAGTGGCATAGATTCCCTTAGAAAGTGTATTTTGAAATTTTTCAATTTTATTGCAGCCTGTAAGTCATTGGAACTTCGTGCACATTTCCAAGACTTGAATCTCTGTGATAGACACAGGAGCATCATTTTTTAATATTATAGGCACTGTGATTCTAAAGGCTGGCTAACAGGCTAAGGTTCCAATAGTCTAAGGTGGGGCACAATCATAGAGTCACACAGAACACATGGCTGTTGTGATATGCAACCGAAGTTGGACCATTCACAAATTTTGTGTATTTTGTCATTTGTATTTGGAAAAGTAGATTTTTTTTCTGTGTCGAAACTTGGAAAATTTTTTAACTCTTTTACTCACTTTAAGCTCAAACTTTTGTACATCATTCAAGAAGAGAAATTGTCAAGATATTGCAATGCAGTTATGAAAGATTTCTCAGGAAAATTAAATAGAAATATTTCTGTACCTGGATTGAACTGCATCTATAAAATGATTGCAGTTATTGTACTCAAAATTGTTACATTTTTTGTTTGGTGATTAATTAGTTGTGTTTGTTACATTGCAGGAAAACCTTGCGTCTTTCGGGGAGAGTGGATTTCTTGCTTCAATAAAACAGAAAATAGGTGCATTACTCCCTGGTGAGTAGAAGAAAACATGATGCATACTCTAGTCATTCACCTCTGTTTGAACTCTGTTCCTTCACTCTGTGTGGTGCCATCAAAACCTCTCACCCGGGCAACTTGCCCTGGAGTGTATGAACACGTCTGTGGATTCTTTAACAAATTCTGGGATTCATGACATTGGGAGAGGACTTCTTGGCTGTGTTTATTAAATAATGAAATAAATATTTTAAAAAATTACATTTATTTATTTATACAAAAGACAACAGAAAAACTGATGTAGTTGCAATCAAGATATTTAACAAGTTTGAATTAATTTACAGTGAAGTAAATGCTAATGATTTATAATCTAAAATCGCACAAGCGAGAATAAAGTCTTCTAAATTTGGAGACTGCTAGCTGAGATGAGCTCTTGTGGAAGGTTCTTCCAGTAATTAACTATGCGGTTCTCAAGGATGTCTTTGAAACATGTGTTTGAATTTAGCCTTCTTTAGCTTCATGTTATGTCCTGTAAGGTTGAGGGCAGTGTCATGTGTGTATTAGTGTAACAATTCCAGAGCATCGTAGAGGCCATGAAGTATTTTGTAGGTTTCAATAATGTCGGCTCGGCGGTCTCTCCTAAAAGATAAAGATAGTACATGTAGTTAACATAGTCGTTCTTCATAAGATAAATTTCTAAGAGGTTGTAGAAGTTTTGTGTCTATATTTGGACTCATTAAGTGGAAGCAGCCATTCTCCATCCATTGGAAGACATTATTGATGTCTATTTATAAGTGATGGGAGTTTTCAAGTTGATTGCTATATATTTTGGTATCATCGGCGTAGATGGAGAAAGTATTATTCTCATTGCATGTGATATCACTAGTGTAAAGAACTAATAGTATTGGTCCGAGGACAGATCCTTGAGGGACTCTGCTGGTAATGCGATGTAGGGATAGCCATCTAAAGCTAGCATCAACCAAAAGCCAATCTCAACCAAACCATATCCCAAATTTTAGGCTAATTAAATGCTTTATTCCTGAATTTCAAGCTCTTTCGGATTTCCAAAAATCATGGGCACTGCTAGCTTTAGACCAACGCTAACAGTGCCCACCCAGAAAATCCATCTCAAATCAATTCAAAAATATGAAAACCACAGCCAAAATTTAAGGCTAATTTTAGGCTCTAGGAAAAAAATTATTTCCACATTTAGATTCCAAAAATCAGAGCTGTACATAGAGGAACAATTAACATTCGTTCTTTTGGACAAATAACCACCAAAATGAAACTACTTTAGAAAAAATGTGAAACCCTATCCAAAATTTAAAGCTAATTTTAGGCTCTAAAAAATATATTCCTACATTTATATTTAAAAAATCAGGGCTGTACAATGAGAAACAATTACCATTGGTTCTTAGTGGGTGAATAATTCCAAAAATTGAATGAAATATTCCAAAAATCAGAGCTATGTAAGGAGACAATTAACATACTATTTATAGGCAAATAAATACAAAAATCAAAAACCCTAAAAAAAAAAAGTATGCAAAATTTAAGTTTAATGTGAGGCTCTTAGGAAAAAATGTATGCTTTTATATTCGTTTATATTTATATTCCTAATTTTTTGGGTGAAGATGAGTGGTTAAAAATTGGTTTTGAGGTAATAAAATAGTTAAAAATTCTAGTACTAGTTTGGTTGTTTCTGCTATGGTGGGCAGGCCAACTTGTTATCAAGCTAGCCGCCACCCCTTTTTTGGGGTGAAGATGAGTGGTAAAAAAATTGATTTTGGAGTAATAAATTGGTAATAGAATAGTTAAAAAATTCTGGCACTAGTTTGATTTGATTCTGCTATGGTGGGGTGTCCAGCTTGATATCATGCTAGCCTGCCACCCCTGTTTTGGGGTGAAGTTGAGTAGTAAAAAATATAATAAAAAATTATGGAAAAACTTTCCTAAGAGAGTGATAGAGACAGCGAATTCTTTCTTAAATGAGGAGATACAGACCCAAGGTAGAGATCCACATTTTACTGAAATCAATCACATGTATGCAACTGAATTTCTTGTATCTTTGATAACACTGGTCAAAAAAAAAATTGTCGCCCAATCTACATCTAATTTCAGAATTTCTGTATCAGCCTCAGTTTTCATGTAATGATCATTTTTGTAAATGCATGCCTTCCTATATATTATATGTATCTGGCAAAATGACACACTCTAATAACAGATCTAAAAGTGTACAGCAAAAAACGGAGCAACATAAGTGTTAAGAAAATAGAAGAAACATTCCTAAAAGTTACTTTTCGATTTCTTGCGATGCTTTGCCTTAGGAATGTCTCGTTGTAAGGTACCGAACAAGTTCGGACAACATTGCGTCATTCCAATTTCTTTGACAATGCTTTTTCATTTGAGAATAACCTGGTGGAACCATTCATCATGTTTGTCACAGCGGTGAGGTTATCCAGTAGAGCTGGCTGGGATTGTGCCATCTTGTTCAATTGTGTTGAATTTCAGAAATTCTGTGGCAAACAATTCAGCAATTAGAATAGGGTCCAAGATAATGGTCTGGGTGCTAGTATGAAGAGCTTGCTGATATTCAACAAAGAATGATGTCGGATGTAGGCATATAATTGTTTGTTTCTGCCCTGGGAAATGTAATGCTCATACAGTTTCCCATCTCGCCACACAATATCATTGATCTCATTTCACAGAAATTTGCATTTTTTTATGGAAAAAGATGAATCCGTCCTATGGTTCCCCATAGGTGAGTTCTTGCAGCTATCCTTCACTGGACTGACATTGATGGCTCATGTCATCAACTGATGTCTGCAGTCGCTGTGACCGGATCGTCCTAGGGTTCGACACCCAATATTGACAGGATTTTCCACACAAGCTACATAGCTAGGTCATAATCAGCTGTGGTCTGGATGAGAATTCTATGGTCTGATTAAAATAAGTTGGTGATTGACGGTTGCACTTCTGAAGTTGTAGCTTCATACAATATGAGTGTATGATTTGGTTACTTTAATAAGTATTTATTTCAAATGTTCATCTTCATGTCCCAGGAGCATGTGCTCCCTAGGTATGCAAACTGTCAATGTCGCTCCCTTCCATTCCCAACTGTCAATCACCAACTTATTTTAATTTGACCATAGTGGCCAAGGTTTCTCTGATTCACACCAGGCAAATGCTGAACAGTACCTTAATACCCGGTACAGTACCCTTCACACCCGGCCACGGACCATGTGCCATCTTTCCTTTCCCTTCATTGTCTTATCCTCACCCCTTACGTACACTCACAACCACTGCTCTACCACACATGTCGTGAGACCACTTGGGAGATTAGAAATTGACCCTGCTAGGGCAGTGCTGCTGGTGGGAGATACCTGGTTGGACACCACTGCACAAGCTGACGTTTAGGGCTGTGGCGGATCTCACCATTCAGCAGGGAAACCTTAACTTGCCACGATAAAAAATGCACTACACTGTACAGGACTAAGTTGAAGTGTCGGGAAACAATCAATCATCAATCTATCTCCATCATCGCGCACACACACACACACACACCAATGGTTCTTTCCCATTGGCCACACCATCCAGTCACTTCATAACCTTCATTAAGTGGCCAACTTAGTTACGTCCACTTTTTGCCGGAACCATTAGTGACCGGCTTAATTCAGGCTTTACTATATGTAAGAGTTTTCAATGGCATAGAAGTTTTCATTTTCAATGCAAATGTGATAAGCATTAGTCCGCTGACCATGGGACCGTGAGTCTCATTTAAAGAAGAAATATTTTCCTAATAGTAAGGTCAAAAAGTTCTGGAGGAAAATGGCTATAAATGGTGGATGCTGTTTTTAATTGTGCTGTCTATTAAGGTAGATTCTATCATGTGTCTTTTGCTTACATGTGGGGTTATGATAGAACAAATTTTAGCTCTTCTTACTCTGCATTGCCTCTTAATAAGTGGAATTTAAATACTAGTAGTGATGAATATGTTTGATACATTTGCTTATCAAATGCACTATCTGTCAACAGGTGCAGGCACGTCCAAGCCACTGACAGCAGGATATCCTTATGTGGATTTGGTTTGTGCCTGTGGTGAGCGCTTTGCCACAGAGGAAGCAGTTGTGGCACATGCAAAGATCCACATAGAGGCGAAATTGTTCCGATGTCCTGTATGCAACAAGAAATTTTCAACTCAAGGGGTTGCTGTGCGACACATTAGAAGCCACACAGACGAGAAGCCTTATGTCTGTGACGTATGCAAGAAGATTTTCAGACGTGAAGATTATTTTTTTAGACATGTGCAGAGACACACTGGTGAAAAAAAAATTCAGTGTGACTTCTGCTTCAAGACCTTCGTATTAAAAGACAGTTTAAAAGCACACATGCGAATCCACTCTGGGGAGAAACCTTTCCAGTGCAATGTCTGCAATAAAAACTTTGCACAAAGAGCAGCTTTATTATCGCACGTGCGAATTCACACACCCGATAAACCTTACCAGTGTGACGTCTGCAAGAAGAATTTCAGGCACAAAAATAATTTATTTACTCACAAGCGCATTCACAGTGGGGAGACACCTTTTCACTGTGACATTTGTAATAAGAGCTTCACACAAAGAGGAACCTTAGTAGCACATACTCGTATTCACACTGGTGAAAAACCTTACCAATGTGATGTTTGCAGAAAAAGGTTCACTTATTTTTCAAGTTTATATGTTCACTTGCGGACTCATAGTGGGAAGAAGTCAAAGAAAAGAGGCCGTAAGAAGAGAACACATTGATCTAGACTGACTGCTAGTGTATTTAAGCAATTTGTGAAATGATGCTCAACATACTCTGACTTCTTGAAGTAACAAATCTAAGGAATCCTTCAGAAGCATTTTTGATTAATATTTTTGACATAACACTATCAGAGGTGGCGTCTAGTAACAATCTTGTAAAATAGGATTCAGTCATACTAGTAGTGGGATGAAAACTCGTGTGGAATAGTGAAATTATTACACATTTGACTCGAATTGCTTTCAGGGATATCTATGTCTCTCCTCCTTTTTTTTTAATAACTATTACCAAGGGTGCATTTCAGGGATTCAGAAATTTCTTTCCATCTTTGCCTCAGGCTTCCAGGATTTCTTAGGTCTCTCTCCCATAGGTCTTGTACCTTGCGAGACTATTGTTTAGTCTTCCCATATCCTTAAGTATTTATTCCATTCTTGGAGGAATACTAGGAGGCAAAACTTCAATGTTGTTATTGTTTTCATTCTGTTACTTGGAAAACTGCTGTTGCTTTGCAAAAATTTGAAATGTTATTGTTGCTTTCATTTTCTGTTCCAAGTCTTTTTTGACATTGAACATGGAGTAATTGTTCTTGATTCTGGTTGTGTGTCAATTTAAGTTGTAAGTCATTATCTTTTATCCCTATCAGCCAGAGGCTCTGCACCTTTAGTATTCAAGGATCTCAAACGCCATCCTACCAGGTACCTGCTGTGTTACGAATTGCTTAACTTCCATAACTTTCCTGGAGTTTGGTTATGAAGTTCCGCTACCAGTACTGACATTTGTTGCCAGCTTTTCAGGCTTCTTTGTAATCAATATGGATACCTCTGCTCATGCTCTTTTCTCTTTCTTTAATCTGCTGTACAAGTGTATAAAGTAGTTTTCTTCACTACCCTTCCCCTTCTTTTTATTCTCTGTCAATACTGTGATGTTGGATTTATTGGTCTCTTACTCTTTGATGGCTTCATACTTTCTTACTCCAAATGCAAAGTTCTTTTTCATTTTCCAGCGGTTCGTAAGTGTTCACAGTGCATTTGTTTCTCATTGGGGCTTTTTATCATGGACTTCATCATTTTATCTTGGGAGTGAGATAAGGGAGCTGACCTTATGCCTCACCCCCACCTTGGATGAGAAAATACTTTTCTGTCGGGTTTAATTTTTCCCCATTCTTTGAAGATCCCTCTTCTCCGAAGGATGGTGGTATCTCACTTCTTTATTCCAAGAGATGGCAAGGCGTTTCTTCTGCCAGTTCGGCTGAAGAAGAGAAGTCTCTTCTTCCGCCCCTGCTAGCATTGAGACCGGTGAATGGAAATAGGTGACGGAAAAGTATGGCGAGGAAGAACTTATGGTGAATACTGGGAGCCTTGGAGCTACTCAGTCTACCATCTGGTTCCTGGGGAGATAAAGGGTTGGGTGGAAAATCAGTTATGAGAGGAAGGATATCTCAAGTAAGAAATTAGTTGCCTTATATTATTAGTTGCCCAACATGGAGGAAGTCCCATGTTGCTATTGTTCCAAAACCTCCGGGCACCAGACAGGGGAAAATTGTTCTACAAATAAAAAATTACAAGCATTAATACAAATTCTTGCATTTCCATCAGAACAAAAAGTATGCTTAATATTTTCCAAACTTTATCAATTTTTTTAATGTCAAATGACCTCATGACTGCTCTGCTCTCCTGGCATATTTTCGCAAATAACAAGATTAGATTGCAAACCAATATTTCAAACATCTCGCAGGAGAGAGATAAATTAAATTACTCCACCTTAATTTTTAATATAAAAATAAATTCATGTTATTGGTTTTGTATTATTTGTATTATTATATGTGTGAATTAAACGATTGATTGTTAATGTTTTGAATATTAATGTTTGATGTATGACATTAAATATTGGAGAAAACAAATATATTTATTAAGTCACCTCCACGAGCTTACTTCTTAACCCTTTATAGGATTGTGGTTCTCTCCGTGACACATGCTGTTCGGCCGTTTTTTGCTTAACTATACCAAGCAATTTTCATCCTTATCGCTAATTTCACATTGTAGAGTGTTTTTCAATGAAATGCGATTGTTGCAGATAGTGTGATCACATTTATTCTTAGAAATCTTGCTGTTGGGCCATGAATGTGGTCGTCATCGCGACCACAATGCATACAGGCACTGTCGCGGACTGTTCATTTGAGCATTTTGTTGAGAAGTGATTTTTCACGTTTCGAGTTTCCGGAGTTTTTCGAGAACAGAGGATTATTACTTATTTATTATTGTTTATTAAGATATTTTTTAGTATTACAGTAGATTTATTCATAAAATACTCCATTTTTACATCAATAAGATTAATTTATATTTTCAAGGGTGTAGTCAGGAGTAAGTACACAATCGTAAAAATTTTTTTGTTCTGTGAAAATATGAATTTTAAAAAATGTTTTGAACAATTAAATTTATTGTCTAATAATGTAAGATATTCGCTAAATAGATTTAGTGTTCCGAATATTTGTGACTTACAAAATATTTCAATATTTTTACATTTCTTCAGTGATTACATATATTTGCGTAGTATAATGTAACACCCATTCTTGTTACTAGTGGTGTGCTATCTTACAGAATGGCTAAAATTTGGAGTTTCTACAGTTCTGAACCCATGGTCTAATAAGAATTCAACAGTTTCTTGGGAATATTGACGAGAATCATGATGCAGCGTTAGACTCAGAGTATTGATTTTTGTATTTCACATCTGTTCCTACGTGTTTCTTCTATTTTGTAAAGAACATGCACACGTTTATTTATGACTGGATATTAGATTTTATTCAGGAATTATACGAGATGGTTCTGTACGCAACCACAATCCATAGTGTAATGCGTAGCCCTAAATGGATTGTGGTCGTATATATGACCACATCATTTTCGCAATTATCTCACTTTATATTTAAACAAATCACAAATTGTTATTTTTCTCATGTTTCTAAGATCAAAATTAAACAATTAAAAGATAAATTTAAATAATTCCGGAGAAAAAGTTACCCGACCTATAAAGGGTTAAATAAACCTCATCAAGCATTAAGCCTCCCTGTTTTACTACTAACCAAGGTCTCCTTAACCCATTTTAGGCCAATGACAGAAATAATCATACAAAAGTATTGAATTTCTGTGTGTATCTTTAGTTATTGACAAATAGAACATATATGTTGCCAGAAATTTTTTCCTTTAACCAACAATGATTTACAGCATGGTGCGTTCACGCACCACTGGCCCTTCGTGGGGTATCTGCGATCTTAATTAGAGAACAATTTACATCAAAATGATGAAATTTTTTAAACTCCTTGATTACAAACTTTTATTTATTGTATCATTTTAAACAAAAATATAAGTTTTACATAATATTAGAAAAAAGAAAAAAAAATAGTTTTTGGAAAATATTCAAAACATTCTGGATGAAGATACTTTTCACATTTTATACAGAAAAACATTGTGTGGTTTTTACACACACCGCATCTTCTCCGGGTACTTTGTTCATGGTTTCTAATGAGGTGGCCAATGTTATCAAACCTTATTTCTGGAATGATGCTGCTTTTGCCAGTTTTCCGTGTTTTTGGACTGATTCCGAAAGAAGAAGCTTTGCAGTAAAGTGCGAGCTACATATGACCTGAAATCAATTTGTGAAATTTTCTCTAGATACCAAACAATGAACTTTCCATGTATTTACACTGGAGCTATCAATGGCATTGATAAACAGTGGGCACCACCATGTCTTACCCCTAGAAATGATGCAATAATTCGCGACCGCATTGTCGTGCAAATCAATTCCTCCCACATACCTGTTGTATTCTGAAATCACATTTGGCTGTTGAACCTGTATTTGCTTTTTTTTCTTTCTTGTCATATCTTTGAGCATTTCCTAAGGGCAAAACCTTACCATTATTTGTTGCCACTGTTACAACAGAATTATCGTTCCATCTTACGATAAGTTCTTTATATTTTTTTCGAAAGAAAAATCGTAAAATCCTTTTGCTTCCCTCTTTACAACTTTTGATGGTTTGAAGGGAGTGCCTGGAATTATATTTTCACGAATTGTTCCAGTTGCAAAATAGCTTCGTTCTTTTAGGACAGTGAATAATTTAAAGGATGTAAAGAACTTACCAAAGAAAACTTTGTGATGGTTTGGACGATCGACAACTTTCAGTAAATGATGGACGACATCAGCGCTAAGCCCTAAAGTAGTTTCCTTTATCTGAGACTTTGAACCCCCATACTGAAACCCCCAAACTGAAAAAAATAACCTGTACTTCCTGCCAGACACCACATTTTTAAGTCAAAATGGACAGGCTTACCCTTGATAAACATCTTTGCAGAGTGTCGTCCGAAGTATGGAAGCATTTGTTCGTCAATGGACAAATTATATGGAAAAACTCCAAACTGCATAAAGTTTTTGTCCAAAAGATTGAATAAAGGACTCAACATACTGAACCTATCATCTAAATTCAAATTCTTGTTATCTGCGCAATGTATATTTCTTTTGATTGCCCTAAATCTATTTCTGCTCATGGCAAATCATCAACGTCTAGGGGAATCACAACATCCGCACATTCCACATCAATAGCCTCGAGCTCTGCAGTTATTTCTTCAGTAGTCAAACCACAGTAACTGAACATCTGCAATAACATAATTATATAATACGCTATTTTGGAACGTAACTTATCTGCTTCGTTATAATAAATTATTTTCGGAATTTTTGTTATATGAACATTACCACCACTTACCTCACAGCCAGAAGAAATTAGAAAGTTGTAAGATGTGATGAATAATTTATTTATGAAATTAAATGTTAATGAATTTCAGTTAAATAGTAAAGCTAATTAAAATCGATGTACTTTCACACTAATTTTCTCCTACAATCGGACACACTGTTCACCACCACCTTCTATCTCCCCTGACATATCCAATTTGCAACATGTAGTCGTGAGACTCCATTCGCGCCTACCAAGCAACTGAACTTGTCAACTGTAGAATCCAAAAAATTTTATTGCGTCATTAGAAATAGTTTTCTGGGAATGAACAGAGCCCACTTTGTTTCGACTCGCGCTCCCCTCGCTCGTAGAGCATTTGTTTTCATAACATTCCTAGCAGCAACACTCGAAGGGTCGGGCAGCAGAGGTATCTGGAGATACAACGGTATGGGCCAGTGGTGCGTTGACGCACCATGGTTAATAAACAACAATTTTAACGAAAATGAAAGAATGAAAATAATTTACAAAAATATTACATGAAAATACAATTGTTCGTTATAATCGACAACCATAAATAAAACTCAGAACTATATTTTTTCAAATTACAAGAAATAATCAAAACCCATCTTCATTTCAGGTGAAAATTACCAAATATTTTACTTTATTTCTCCTTCATTACATGAAGATAAATTCAAGCAAAAAATACTCATATGTTCATCTGATATTCAATATTTCTATGGCACAAACTGCGTCAATTTATATAAAAAATACCTACCATAAAAAATTCTTATATAAAATGGTGCGTATACGCACCACTGGCGCAAAACGGGTTAATCAGGTGGGCAAGTGGCACTACAGGTATATGCCATGTTAACACTGGTGTGCTTTTTCCAAACCTTTCTACCACCAAATTCACACCCGCGACCACTTCCATCTCATCGGCTCGGGTGACTCTGGGTGCAGACTGATTGTAACTGCAGTCTCTGACCCAGACGTCCCACGTGTCAAACCCGTCGCCCGCACGATTTTCTACACTAGCTACGGAGATGGGTCAGATTCAACCGCTGTCTGTTCTGATCGGTAGTTTTCCGTTGTTTCTCCGATCACAACCAGGCGAACGCCGGAGCAGTTCTCTAACAAACGGGCGACGCGCAATCTTCCCTTCCTCTGCCTTGCTCTATCCTCATCTCACATTTACATGAAATACACTAAAACACATCAGGAGACCAGAGCTTGACCCGGCTGGAGTGGTGCCCCGCTGGTGGAATACCTTGATGAGGAAAACCCCGAGCCGACGAGTATGTTCGCGCCAGATCTCGCCATCCACTGAAGAAGGTAAGTTTCACTCGCGATAAAAAATGGAATAAACTTACGGGACTTGACATTTGACACGCTCGGAAACAATCCTCTTCAACCTCCATCATCACCTTTCATTTCCACCCGCAGTTCATGATTCTCACCCATTGGCCACGAAGTCTAAGGTCCGATTAAATTTAGAAGGTGATTGACATTTGTGAGTGGAGGGGAGTGGCGTTGCCAGGTCGCAAACCACTGAGCACGTGCTACCGGGACACGAAAACAAACACTTCAAAAAATACGTGTAAAAGTGTAAAAAAGCCTAACCTCTACGCAACTCATCACAACACAGTACACATTGCGCGCGCAGCACAGGCAGAAACGCGGGCGGCGCGGCGGCAGGGAAGTTTCTGTGCGATGCTCAAACGTTCCCCTTGTTCGGCAGTGGCAACTAAGCGACCTGACACGTCACGTTTTGTCTCTGTGGTTGGCAGCTGCCATGGAAACGGGAGAGGCGTCCTGACGTCACATAGAACTGTCAATCACCTTACAAGTCTACACTTGGGTTTTCGTTCTAGTCTCATCAAGGTCACGGACGAAAAATGGAGAGGGAAGGCTTTCTCCAATAGAGAGCTTTCACGTCACTATAGTGTTGACAAATTCCGCGAACGTCCTAAGCGGGCATCCTGGCACCGGGCTTGTGCTTACCACCAGAGTCCCTAGATACAGAGAGTAGCGCAACCGCCGCCATTTAATATCCTCTCACCCGATAGCCCCATCAAGCAGAATGCAGAAGTTGAACAGAAGTAACAATTGGAGACGTTAAGGAGATGTTTAGGATTATTAATATTGATTTGGAATAGATTTGCGGTTCTCAACATACAGAATATCAAACAGTTCCAGTTCTCCTTACCCAAGTATACCTTGTAGACTTCGTGGCCACCTTTCTTCGTGTTCGAAGTTCTCCTTCGTCTTCCAACTTCATATTTAGGTTTTTATTTCTTGGCTCGTGAGGGCTTCACGATGGAATATCTCACGGTATTTCGCGTCGTTCTCGATCGTGCCGCTAGGAGTCGCATGTTCGCAACTGTATGTAGCAGTTCCACTGCCATTATTTCTGCCACTGCCATTATTTTCTTTCCTTAAAGATATTTCTTCATCAATGGACCAAAATGTGGCAGCAGCGATGGTGTAACGGTTAGCGAAAAGAACATATCGGTCTGTTATACCCAAGTTCGCGGGTTCAAACCCAATCGAAGCCATGGATTTTTAGGGGCGAAAAATCCTTCGGAGGGGAAGTAAAGCCGGCTGTCCCATGCTAGTTAGATTTACTGCATGATCCTCAAGCCTAAATGACGCCTCTGAGCAAAATTCAAAATCGCCCGTTTCGTCGCCCATGGAATATCTTCTTTCTCCGCTGGGTGGTGAAAGGAGCGTAACGAAATTTGCGTGGTCAGACGGAAGAGCAGACCTCATGGCCTGAGTCTCGCCACGTAAAATAAGGCAATTCAAAATGAAGCATTATTGAAATATTTTCAGATCTTCTGAAAACTATGGATGCCATTGATCCCAAAATTACCTTCACATGGTATTGCCCTAAAGTGGATAGCCTAAATTCAGCTATCTATATATATATATATATATATATATATATATATATATATATATATATATATATTCCGACTACCCGTCTGTCGGTTGGGCCGCCGTAGACGTGGTAGCCGGCTCGCTCAGTCGATAGTAAGGCTTGCCTAAATTGGTGAAGATGGAGGAAGTTGGTGGCCGGTGTAAAATAAGAAACTTTTACTCATGTTAACAAACAGGTGGCTTTTATTTAAAAAAAGAATTGGAAGATTTTACCACTCATGTCGGCGAGCATGCTCCCCTTTTCCAATTCCAAAATATGACATGCACACATAAAATAATAAAATAAACTGACAAGTGAAAATTACTACAGTAAAAGAAAACAAACAATATTTTCCTCTACGCTGATTCCCTCTTGACAGCCAAGCGCGGCCGGGAATCTTCTCTTTGTCGCCCGGTCAAAGGTAATTAAAAATCGTTCACCAAACTGTTTATGCCTTTCGACCACGGGCGCGCCAAAAGAACGAAAAAAATACCGTCTCAGCGGAGCGGCGAGCACAACAAACCAGGGTTGAACGACCTCGATCCCCCAGCTGGTTAGCAGGAGTGGCGTGGGACGTCTTGGGGCGCCGCACAAAAGATCGCGCAGGGCCGAGTCAGGTAGTAGGCGGGGTCGCAGGAGTGTTGACCCAACACACAGCGCCGCTCACTTACTGTCGCTAATACTCAGATAATGTCTGCACAGCTGAACGACCTTGTCACTTTCGGTTCACCGCACGGTACTTAAGAGTTCGTAGCAAGTTCGTGAACGATCAAATAGTTTCCACGATAATGTTCCAAACACGAGCACAGGTCAGATACTTTTTCTGAACTATTAGAATGTCAATAAAAACTTTTTACAATCCGCGGTCTACACTTATTTAAGAACCGCGCACAAATTCTTCTCGAAAACTCAACGTTTTCTTATAAGTCCAACTAATAAACAAAACTTTATCTCTGAGGCCGGGCGCCTCCACTATAACGTCTCGTCCCCCTGACCGCATCTTACGTCCTCTCTCTGTGACGGCCTCACACCCTCTCTCTGTGGTGGCCTCACCTCTTCTCTTTCGAGCCTCCCTTCCCCCACCAAATTCCCTCAGAATGTTCTAGAACATTCTAGAGCTTTGTCCACGTCCGACGGCTATTGGTGAAAGGGTATTGCGTCGTAGAATAATTCCGCCCAATCATCGGAAGTTTTGGGGGCCGAGAGATGAGAGAGAAACCTGCACTAGTTCTCTCTCGCTTCAATTTTCTGTCAAATAGGGGCAGAAATTAATGACTGGGGGGGAACGAAAATCTCAAGAGAGTATGGGAAGGGCGAGGAACGCCGCGGAAAAGTACTGCCGGGCCACGTGCGCGGGAAGACCTCCCAGGCTGCGGGACACTTGGGGTGCGACGAATCGTTAGGGGGCGGGTCCAGCGGGTGGCCTGACAGAACCCTGGCGCCGCCGTCGACCCCCTCTGTCGCGCAACACGGCGCAATTCTCAGGCTCGCAGCCGTAATGGATTCGGTATCACTACAATATATATATATATATATATATATATATATATATATATATCACTATATATAGAGAGAGAGAGAGAGACTGTACATGTTAGTTTAGCGTGAGATCGCCATGTTGGCAAAAACACGCGTCCAGACGTCGTGGCATGGAGTTGTACAGGTACAGGCTAGTCTATGCCATGCAGCCTACACATGACCGCGCGGTTCTTGCAGATTGCTGGGTGGGAGTGGGATCCTGTTCGCACGCTTCGTAGCACCCCCCAACATTCTCGATTGGGGAAAGGCCTCGCAATGCGGCTGGCCATGGCAGAGTATCCACGGCTACAAGGTATGCTCGGGAGATGGCTGTGGTATATGGACGCGCGTTTTCCGTGTTGAAATAGGGCATGTGCGTGGGTGTTCACGAACGGAAGGGCCACCGGTTGCAGGATCTCGAACGTACCGCGCGGCAGTCACGGTGCCCCAGAGGAACAGTAATGGTGAACGGTCGCCATTGGATATCGCCCCACACAATCACACCAGGCTGGAGGGACGTGTGATGGGATGCCACAAAACGCTCGTCGTGGCCCTCCCCACTCCGCCTTCAGACACGGACCCAGTGGTCGACGCCATTAAGACAAGCGGGACTCGTCGCTGATGATGACTCACTGCAAGTCTGCATGGCGCCAGGTCCGTCGATCCCAACATCAGGCGAGTCTGTAGCGACGATTGCTGGGGTGTAAGGGGCAGACGTCGTAATTGTCAGCGTACTGAGATCCTGCGTTGTGCAACCACCTTGCCAGTGATACTGGCACGTACGGATGTGACAGTGCAGGCTGCACAGTCCGCTGAATCACAACCTATCGTTACCGTTGGATCTGGTCGCCTGTGGCGGTCCATCCGTCGGTCCTCCCTCCTCATGGTGCGTGGCGGACGTCCAGATTCTGCACATCGTGTGTTCGTACCTTCCTCAATCCATTGCCGCGAACAGCGAGATGGTGGTGTCCGTACGACCAGTGTGGCGCGCAATACGTCGACATGACCAACTAGCCTCCCGCACACACACTGGTGCGGCCCCTCTCGAAAGCTTCTATCTGGACAACCGGCTATCGAACGCGTCGCCTAGGCATAGTGTACGTGCAGATGACGCTCTGGCGACTTTACCTGATGTCGCAATGGCCGGCGCCGCCGTTTGTGATTCTCTTTTCTCGGCCGGTGGGCGCGACGTCACGCCCTTATCCACGACCCCCCCCCAGTGCGCTGCCGAACGTGAAAACGAAATCATTGGCTTAGTGAATGGTATGCAAAATACCCACCAAGTTTGCGGCGGATCAGTAGGGTCCTTCGGGGTGCAGCATTGTGCCTGTGCGTGCACACTCATCGTCATAAAAGAAGCTGCACCCAGAAGGACGAGGCAGATTGCAGTCATTGTTGTCAGGCAGGTAGAGGGTATCACGCATATAAATGATTATACTGCGATTTTTCTATCATTCACAGTCGTTCCGCTAGATTTCGCACGATCGCGAAGGTATGAAGCAGTGCTTGCGATCATGCGACTTCTACCGGCAAGACCGAGAAAAGACGCGAAATGCCGTGACATATTCCATCGCGAAGATGGGATTTGAGTTATCTTGAGAGCTCTTCCTAGAAAAATCGCAGTATACACTTTTCACACTTGTAGGACCAATACTTATTGCGCTACACGCCCACAGACGGTACAGGTTAGAATGGATGTGAGGTCGCCATGTTGGCGAACACACGCGACCAGACGTCGCGGCATGGAGTTGTACAGGTCTCGAATAGAGTCGTAGGCTAGTCCATCCCATGTAGCTTGCACCTGAGCGTGCAGTTCTTGCGAATTGGTGGGTAGGGGTGGGGTCCTGATCGCACACTTCCATAGCACCCCAAACATTCTCGATCGAGGAGAGATGCGGCTGGGCATGGCAGAGTATCTACGGCTGCAAAGGCATGCTCGGAGATGGTTCCGGTATGCGATTTGCGCGTTATCCTGTTGATCCGTCGATCTCATGTGAAATTTGTTCCATCAAAACCAAGTTTGACTGCTTCACCGGGGCTAGCCGAACCCCTGTGAAGTGTCCTAAACCCCATCTCGATCCTAATTCCATCCCAATTCTGGCCGCTGGGTAGTGACGCAGGGGCGCGCAAGAGAGAGGCGCGTGCGCGGAGATGCTACCTGGCGGTCCTCTTGACAACGAGACGTGACATAATATGTAATGGAGGATTACTCCTCGAAATGGCGCGGTGGTTAATGGAGGATTGCTCCAAAAGGCGCAAAAGCGCTCAAAGCCCTAGGGCTTAGAGACGCGTTGCGTCAAATGACGCAACAAATGTTTAAAAAAAGGCGTGGGCGTTCACGAACGGCAGAGCCACTGGTTGAAGAAACTCTTGAACGTACCGTGCGGTTGTCCCGGTGCCTCAGATGAACACTAACGGTGAACGGGCACCATGGTATACTTCGCCCACACCATCACGCCAGGCTGCCGGAAGGTGTGATGGGATACCAGAAACCGCTCGTCGTGGCGCTCTCCACTGCGCCTCCAGACACGGATCCCGGTGGTTGACACCATCAAGGCAGGAAGCGGGTCTCGTCGCTGACGATGACCCTGCTGCCAGTCTTCATGGCCCCAGGTACATAGTTCTCGACACCAGGCGAGTCTGTAGCGACGTTGCTGGGGTGTGAGGGGCAGGCGGAGTAACGGTCGGCGTGCGGCGAGCACTGCGTTCTGCAATCGCCTGCTAACGGTACTGACACTTAAAGATTGTGGCAGTGCTGGCTACACAGCCCGCTGAATCACCACCTATCGTTGCCGTTGGATCTGGTCGCCTGTGGCGGTCTCGATCAATCATCTCGATCAGGCTTTTGTCCAGTTTCCCTGAACATTTGAGCAGATGCTGAGATGGCCCCTTGTTTTGCTTCTGTAAGTGCACGGAAAAAAATGAACAGTTGCAGTATACCTGATCCTTTATACTGTAACAGGGAACGCATGTTAGTATATGCCCAACCAGGAGCAGTGTTACTGTTTCGTAACGGAGATTGTTGGAACGAAATGTTGCATCGTGAAGAAAACCTTGTTGCACACCTCTGAATGAACCTTGTCAGAATAACCAGCTACGAGTTGCATCCGTATCGGAGGAGCAAGCTTCCTATTCGGCATAAGCGTGCACGCTGGTTGGAGGAGCCAGACTACAGTCATGGCGTATCCGGGCGATACTGATAAGGAGCCGGCCTTCCGAGTCAGCGCATAGAGCAATACTGGTTGAAGGATCCAGCCGTCCGTGTTGCCTTATTTAAACATTCCTTATGGGTGTAGCAAGTTACTGATCGTTGGCGTATGAAGGAATGGATGTCCATGGGAATGGGTCATGCATAGTACCTGCTATTAATACAATATTCATTATATACTTTTGATCCAACAACAGATGTATACATTTAACTACACAACCAGACATCGCAAGATAATATAATTTCACTAAAAAATACTCCAAAGGCCTCAAAAGCTTACATTTTGCAATCTGATTGTTATGGGGCTTTATATAAGCATCACTAACGTCTGCATTGTTGAATAAATTAAGTTATATATTGTAGGCACATATATAATGAATATACCAAAACAGCATGTACCTAGAAAAAAATATTATTCAAATACAACATTAAAATATTTATTTAGTTGAGTAAAATGTGTAAACTATAACATAATTAACAATAAAGTGGAATATATTGACACAAACTAAACTGCAAACAAATGACAACATAAATTGATGTATGCATGTAATCAGTAATGCTAGTCTGGATTAATAAATACATTAATGATTAAGCATGTTTTAGGGACCCCTGCTAGTAATTTTTGCAATGAAATGAATTAGCAAATTATATTATCAGTCCAAACAAATTTAAATTTAATTAATATTTTTTTATAAAAGCACTAAGATTTGTTTAAATTATAGCTAAAAATATAGATGAAAATTATTTTCGAAAGTATTTTTGTTTGTTTCTTTTAATATTTCAATTTACAAATTTAATATTCTTGTTATTTGTTTATATTAATTTTGGTTACCAAGATTCAATACTATTTATAGCTTGGTTTATGCTTAGGATGAGTAATTTATTTAGGAAATGGCTAACAATACCCTCGTCTATGAGAGTACATAAAGAAATAATTTGGCTCAAAGTTTGTTACTCCAGCAGTAGCAGCAAAGAAGGTTCACTATTACAAGAAGAAATTCAACAAATGCTGACTAAATACAGAAAACCTGAAAATTGAAGTAAAATTTATCCTGAGCCCCAAAGTAAAAAGAGAAATAGGTGTATGCTTACATGCAATAAAGGAAACAAAAAAAATAAATATGTGTAAAAAGTTTGATACTTTCCTATGTTTACGCAATCATACACAAATTTTTGAAAAAAAAATCTTTAATGTAAGCAACATTGCTATTGATAAAAAATAAAGACAGGAAATAATTATGACTCCTTGTTTAATACTGATTTTACATAATGTTCTGCTTTCTTGTTCTACATCAGTATGTAAAATAAGTAATCATGAAAATAAACAGTAAATACTGAAATTTCATTTCAAATACTCCGCTAACACTTCCAAGGCAATAATAAAAAAACAACTTTCCTGCAATAGATCCAAAGATTGATCTCAAAATTTTAAAAATATTGCATGGTTCTATGAGACCCAGGACAACTCAATCCATTCTGACAAATGGTATGCCTAACAAAAGAGTTAAATAAATTCCTTTCAAAATAGTTCATAAACACTTCAGCAAATAATGGAGACATGTTTGAACCCACAGCAAGACCCTAGTTTTTTTTTAAATTTTGTCATAGAGTTTGAAAATTTTATCTTCAATGCACAAGTTCAATATTTTAATTAGATCTATTTTGATTTTAAAAGAAGATTAAGAATTCATAATAGTATGTTTTATACAGACATCTTCTTCAGAGGGTGGTATGTTGGTGCATAAATTGTTTGCATCAAAGGAAACTAGTTTGGTATAATTAGGTATCTTTTTATCTTATTTTTTTAATAAGAACAAAAGAGTTGTTGAATTTGAACTTGGGGTTAAGTTTCACATGATTAATCCATGATACTTGGGAGTCCATCGTATTTCTAAAAATTATATACTGTTCATCCCAGCATCACATCCACTCTAATTGTTCACCTAAGCTAGTTTTTCATCATTTACCAATTAAACACAATCGCCCACTATCCTCATTGTAGAATCACCAAAGCCAAGACAAGATTCCCGAAACATGTGTGTGACAAGATTCCCGAAACTTACATGATTATATTAGATGTTTCACAACTTTTAACAATTTTTTAACACTTTTACAAGATAATAATTTTGTTAAAATTTATATGCAGTATCATCGATAAGTATAATATATGTATCAAGATGTAATGAAAAATTAGTCTGTGGACTTTGTCTTATTGCAATTTGCCAACACTGTTTTTTTTTTCTTTGTAAACTACAAGCTCCGTTGCCTCCTCCTCCTAAACATTAACAAACAAGAATGACTAATGTCATGACAAAATCACATATCATTTTGTCATCTAAGCACAGATTTGATAAATACAGTTTTCTTAACATTTAATTTTAATTCATTTATTGACAAGCAACTTTAAAATCATTTAAAAGATTCAGTCATTAGTTTCTACATGAAAAAAGAATTTGCTCACTGCTTATTAATGTTGTATCATCTGCATAAGAAATTACAGAAAAATCAGAGGAGTTTGGAATAACGTTAACATATATATTACTCCTAGCAAAGGTCCAAGCACAGATCCTTGTAGCAGAACCTGACAGTTAATAGCAGTTGTCACTAAAAAAATTGAACCATTAATGACTATATATTTTGTGAATGTAAATAATAGATACAGTAGTATCACAGAAGTCCATGTTGTAAATTAGCAGTCACCTTCTAATACATTATCACAATCTTGATCTTGTAGGCAATAGACATTCATAGTATCTGCAACAATCAACAGTAAAGAATAAAATTAACACAATAGTACCTCCCCACAACAGTATTTGAAAATATAATTAAAAAGTAAATAGAAAGGGTTTAGAGCAGAAACTTTTTGTAGGTCTACATGACAGTTTGTTTGAATATTTACAAACACGTGACATTTTAGCCTCAATTTCAACAATGAAAATTCTGAATATTTATAGTACATAAGAAAACACTTTTAAATGACTTCTGATTGAGTTCACTGAAGTATATATTTTTTTGGTACAGCATCAATGGAAAACCACTCTTCTATAAATATATTATGGAATAATGTTTCATAAACTTGATGGAATAGTGAGCATTAAGAAGAAATTCACACTACCCAGAGAAAATTTGAAGTACATCCTGAATCATCTACAAGCCTACCACATATCTTTGGGATTATGCCTAACACTGGGAACCCCTAATTTGTGTGATTTTAAGTTATGCCTAGTTAAACTTCACAACATTCAATTATTCAATTTCTAATTGACATTAATGACACTTGGAGACCATGTTAAAAATATGTCATAAGATTGGTAAAGCATTAAACTTTATTGTAAACAGTACATTTGCAATGCCCAATTGTGTATTAAAAACTAATCATATAACTAATCATATAACTTATTCTTTAATAGTACTTTTTTTAAAACAATTAACCAAGTCCTTTGCAGGGAATTCAATGTTTGTTTATTTATTTGGTAAAAAAACAGTAAAAAATGTATGTGATGACTGAGGGAGGAGATTACCTGCACGTTTTCTTGAATGCAAAATAAGAGTTTGGAAACTGAGTTCTCTATAAATACTTGAACACAATGGCATTTGAATTTCTTATATAGCTTAAAGGACAAATATTAATTAATGTTTAATGTATTTAATATAGTCATTTTAATAATAATAATAAAGTAACAAATACAGAAAAAGTGAAAAAAAAAACATAAAATATTTAAAAAATATTTCCAATAATAATGCATTAAATTCATTAAATTATCCTTTATTTTAAAGCAACATGACATTGACTATGTCAACAATATAATATTATTTGTAAGAATTGTTCATCATCACTAATAATTTATCATAACAAATTTGTTTTTTGTAAATTATAACCAAGTAGAAAACTTGAAGAAATTCACCAACATATGTATACAATTATTTTAACTGGTGATGTAAAATTATTTGGTTTATCATGTTCAACACAAGCTTTTTGGGGATTTTACAATTAATTTACTGGTAACTTTGATTAATAGGGCTTAGTAACCTAAAAACATGCATTTCTGGGTAGGCATATATACATACCTTCAAAATGTTGATCCATTCCATTGTGGCACCACCTTCGAAGGGCACCACTCTCTGACAAACTGTTGTCATTGCATTCAATGCAGCATATTTGCTGCATTCTAGAAAGAGAACTCTTTTTCGAAAAATGAAATACGAAGCAATACAAAGTTAATGGTCACCTAATTCGAATATTCCGTTCACGCCCAATGAATAAAGTCTTTCACATCAATACGTAATTCTGACTCTGGAGTCTACTAAAAAATTACCACCAGATATGTAATCCACGCTAATAAATAGGGCCTTTCCCTTATAATACTCTCTGCTGGACAAACACGAGCAACATATAAGCGCGGGAATCAGGCGGGAACTGGACAGATTTTTTACCCCCCTCCATGGTGCCCCGCTCCCACGCACTTGTCCCAGCGACATAAAGCTGAATGCCGCTGGGTCCAGGAGAAGTCCACATGCCCTTATAACAAGGAGATCTGTGCGGAAACATACAGGTATCCGTACACTGCAACATAAACCGCTCAACAATCACGAGCATAATAGTTCAGCAAGCGGGATTTTTATTTTACTTATTGATATTTGTTGATCTTACTCGGTATATGCCTCACGAAGCAATGTTTCCATTTGGTGCATCAAGGTTTAGTTCAACTATTGAAACCTTGTTGTGATTTATGGTCTCTTTTTTTCAGTGTGCAGCTTCACTGTGCGAACGTTTTGTTGAGCACTCGTTTTGTTTGTAGTGGTAAGAGTGGAACGGATGTTCGTTACTTTTTTGTTAGCAATGCATTAAAATTAAATCAGTAGACATTGTTTTTAAAAATCAAATCAATTGAAATTGTTTTTCTATAACTCGGAAACGAAAATATCAATTTTTTTTTATTCTGGGTCTCAAGAAAATGTGCGCAGATAATCTCTTCCCCCATACGTCATACACAGTTTTCACTTTTTTTTTGACCAAATAAAAAAAAGTACCAGGATTTTTGAAGGTTGGTACTGGGATTCACATTTAATCATCTGGCAACGCTGACTGGCAATGATGTGCGGTGTTGACGGGGTGTAAGTCGGGAAGCGTGGGCGAACAGTGCCTTAAAATGCCAATTTATGGAAGATTTCTTAAAGTTTATTCTTCTTCTATGAATGTCATTGGTAATAATTAAAATAAACTGACAGTTCTTTAAAAATTATTTCTTCCAAGATTTCTTGCAATGAAAAAGGTCGTTTATATTCCTGGTACACGAAAATGTTATATTAAACGGTGATTTCAATATTAACTGTTTATACAAAAGTTATATCTTAAGTTGATCTTGTCAAGCAAGTTACGTACTACTATATTTTAATATATTGAAGACACTGCTGATAATAATTAAAAATTTTCTGCAGATTAATTTTTTAGAATCTCCATAATTTTTAAAAAAGTATTTTCAAATTTGATTGGTTAGTTCAGATGAATCTTCGACAATGACTGCTGTTTATGAAAATTATTTTATCATTTACAGGAATTACTGAAAAACTTATTGTGTTGTTTTGTTAGTGCAAAAAGCACCAAAGGCTAAGCAACATAACACTTATTTTAATTGTACGTAACTTACATGAAACTTGTTTTCGAGTGCTTCAGTTTTTAGATTACTGATAAATGTTATAAATAACTTTTAAAATAAATATAAGTTTATTGTGTTATCAGTTATGAGTAATATTGAAGGAGTGTATAAAGTAATTTCAATTATCTTTCCATTTGTCAGTAAAATACTTAAAATAACATAGCTAATTATTAATTCCTCTTTCCCGAAGTTTGCCCCCGATGTCATAAATATTTAATTTCGAAAACCCCCTGCGCAACCGAATTAACGGCTCGTTCCACGAAAATCGTTATACATTTATGTAGAACAATTTCTGTATTGTAGGCCGCGTTTTCAAGCAATGGGTCCTTCCTTTAAATGATAGTCTGCTTTTGTGTATAAATTGAAAGATATTGTATTATTTGTGATTGTTTCTAAAGGTTTTTTTTATTCGATCATGCTGGGACATCATTTATTTGAAATTTTTCAATAATTGTTACTTCATTGGCGTCATGGATACCGTCACAGTGGCTAAGGAAAGTATTATGAAGACAGAACCAGAGGTACAATATTTTAGAATTACTGTTAAGTTTTACAGAGAAAATCGATCTTCCATGTATTTTGATTCATGCGCCTGAACATCTTCCGCTTATTCTCACGTGCTCGGCTACGGTGTCTACGCGCGATGACAGGAAGGAGCCTCGCTGGACCTGTTCCAGAAGTCGTGTCGCAATCAGAGTTTCCGCGAATTGGAGGTTATGTCGCTTTTCGATTTTGTTGTACAACTTTTCATGAGTACTGATTTGGACTCTTGAGTTTTCATTGAATTAGCCAGATGCCATAACATTGAACTTTTATATTTGAAAGAAAATGGTTTTTTTTAATAACTTTTTGAGGAATTTATGAACTCTCGAGAATACTAAAGGGGACTTGCAAAGTTATTTAAAAGTTGGAAGTTAAATGCCACGTAGCCTCACAGACTCGTACGTGTAGGTCCGTACAGTCTCCGTTTGCCATGTTTTGACTATACTGCGATTTTTCTAGGAAGAGCTCTCAAGATAACTCAAATCCCATCTTCGCGATGGAATATGTCACGGCATTTCGCGTCTTTTCTCGGTCGTGCCGGTAGAAGTCGCATGATCGCAAGCACTGCTTCATACGGTCGCGATTGTGCGAAATCTAGCGGAACGACTGTGAATGATACGAAATGCCGTGACATATTCCATCGCGAAGATGGGATTTGAGTTATCTTGAGAGCTCTTCCTACAAAAATCGCAGTATAGTTCATCATTAATCCCATTTTCTTCAATCCCACTCGAAGACCAAGTTTAATATTTTTGATTTTTGTGAAGATATTTGAATGACAGTATTTATTATTAAATGCCACCGAACAAATTCAGCAACTTCAAGAGAACAATTGAATTAGACATCAGCACATGTGCTCTTTTTATTTATAACTCCTGAATTACTTTAAAACTTTCAAATTGGTAACTGAATTGAATGTTAATGTATGGAAATGCCTTTGCATCTGCTTCTGGCATAATTCTTGCTCTTCGAAGCCATGTAAACGGTTTTGTTTCATGTACATTCTTTATACATAGTATTTATATTAATGCTGGACACCCGTGCACACTCATTCATTTACCCATAATTTCTGTTCCCCGGAGTTTGTGTTTCTTTTGACTTAACCTTCTTTTTTGTTAATAAATATTGAAAATAAAAAAACGTAAGGTATTGAGAATGATGATACGCTAAATAGAAGTTCTATTTTGACATGAATTGTGACTTGAAATTTCAGTCAGATCATTTTCTGAGTAAATTGCCAATTGAAATAGAAAAAATTTCTACCAATGTCACCATTTGTACAATACAATTGATAGTATACATTTCATAATAATTTTATACAGTGTGTTCAATATTGTTATTAATGTTAAGGAACTTATTACTGTTATTATCCTTTGTATTCATAACAAAAGATGTTGTGGGTTGTTCCCCAGGTTACAACCCACTTCGTAAGAGGCAGATCAGTGACTTTTTGAGCTGCTTCAATATTTTGACCAAAATATACACTCTTTCTGACAGATGATGTCCAATTTTTGTAAGTGATGTCAGATTTTTCCAGTCTTTTGAATGACCCATGAGTTCGGTCAAATTCTTACATAAGATTTGTGGATTAAATCCAGAACTTGGGTATTAGTTCAGTACATATTTTGATACCCCACATCTGGCTGATCTCTATTTTCAAGTTGAGGTATTTAATATATTTCTTTGCCTTCTTAGATACATTTAGATTGTATAGTACAGCAATAACTATAGGAAAACACTATTTTTTCCAAAATCTGGAAAAACAGAATCCAGTTCTTTTTGCTAGTATTTTACTGTTGATATGTATTTCTTGTTTATGTGTTATTGCCACAGTGTAACAAGTCACAGAATGATTTCAACTCAGAGGATGCATATCAACTCAAATATTCTCTATCGTTACCACTTTGCCCTTTTTAAATTGACGTTTACTCATTTGTCAAGACCAAATCTCAGGCAGATATCATTAAGTAACAGAATTAATTCACCTCTAGAGAGAGTTGTTTCATTTCTAGATACAGTTTAAGATCATCTATTTTCAACAAATATGTTACTGTTCTTTCATCACCATGGAGCTTGTAGCCAAAATCAGTTTGCAGCAATTGGCTGTGTTATGGGAGCAAACTAGCGTAGAACAGCAGAGGGAATAAGAATGTTTGTGAAAAATCCCATTGTTAATTTTAATATTTATTGTTTCTACTGTGTGTAGTCTGCTATTTAATGTAACACAGTTTCTTCACATGAGCTACACCAAACTCCAAAAGTCAAGGATTAAATTGGTAGATTCCCAGGATTTTCTGAATCCAATCATGAGGTACACAGCCATGTTTCCTTACATAAGATGACTTGGTTTAATAGTAAGATTTCCTTGCAACCATAGGAACCCTTAGCACATTCTGTCTGTTCAGTTGGCAACAGATTGTTCCCTGTGTCTGTCAATTTTGTTGGCTGTTGCTGCAGTTATAACTTTGTACATTACTGGCAGACAAGTGATTGCCCTATTATTCTTTGCCAATTGGTGGCAAAGAAATATAGGTGGTGGCTCATGATGCTTTTTTCCTGGTGAGTCCAGATTAAAAAAATCACATGCAAGCCTGTCATCTTAACAACATTAATATCATTAAAATTTGAAGAAAAATCAATGTCACAAAAATTAAAAGTAGGATTTTGTTTAAGCATTAAACCTTAAAATCGTATTGCCTTAACAGAATCACAAGTACCCTGGGATTTGGATGAGACACATTGCGCATAGTTACAAATAAACAATAACAATAACGCTATAATTACCATTCAGAGTGTTTAGAAAAAATACATCAACTCTTTAAATATAGGCCTACATTGTATGTTATGGCTCAATCTGCAAACATGTCAGCAAATTTGATCTACAGGTACATGTTTGAGAGGCTACATGACATTTAACCTGCATCTTCTAAATAACTTTGCAGGTTCTGTGTATTATTCTCTAAAGTTCGTAAATTCCTGGAGAATTTTAAAAAGAGCTTTTGATTTCAAAATAAAAGATCAATGTTATGGCATCTGTAAAATAAAATAAAATAAAATAACCCTAAAATGGCTTGAACTTGTTTGCAGAGAAAATGTGTTGACCAGTGTTATTAATAGAATGACACAAAATACATAAAATGATATTAATACATCAATATTTCAGGCAAAATATAATTTGAGAATATGCAGAATTCTATACTTTATATAGTGTATTGTCAAGTTACTAATGTGAGAAATTGGTTATATTTTGTTGAATTCTCCTTTTGGTAGTTGTGTAATGAGTAGGACCAGAGGGGGTGTTATTTTGGCATCAATATTAAAAAATAAAATTTGTAGTTTGTTTTTTACTGATGAAAAAGTTCTCTATTGCTCTGGGGCAAAAAATTATATTTTTCATGCGCTGTTTTGTTGCCTTGTTAATTGAAAATTGAACTGTGTATTGTAAAGGGATAGGGGTAGTAATTCTGGAGCTCAAGAAAATATGTTCAGATCATACTTCTTCCCTATAAGTCACATACAGTTTTTTGATGACAAAATTTTCTTAACTGCCTCATCCACTCATCCCACTCCATTTCCTTCTCCTGGCATTCCCCTCTCACTGATGACAGCCCACACCCTGTACCTCTCCCTTGCCTGGGCACTCCCCATCAAGGATTGCATTGAATTAATTTTATAAACACGTCTGTGATGATGTTTTGTGATTGAGTAACTTGTATGTTTTTTCTCTACTGCTCTAAAGTGTTTGTACAAAATTCAGTAGTAATTTCTGTTATGGCTTGCAAGTTTTTGTTGAATGTGCGTGTATTCATACACCTTTAGATAATTTATTTCATTTCCCAGGAAAACTTCCTAATTCACCTTCATAATTATTTGGTATACATGAATTACATCCTGTGCCTATGTTCATGAAATTATTATTTATTTATTGTATTTAACAGATATTAGTCCATTACAAAATATGATTTTACAAAAGTGGTTTCACACATAACTTGCAGCAGAAGACACAATAGCTTATAAAAAATATTACAAATAATTTTTTTAACTTTTATAGGAATTCTTATAAATGATTACAAGAGTATTCAAAACTCAGAACAGAATGCAACAAACTTTCAATATCCATTACATCAGCTTTCAAAATTTCAACTTTCAGTCAGTTGACACAATTAGACATTCCTTGTAATGAATTATTCAGTGAATAGGTAGAACTAAAGTTTTTAATAACAAAAGTATAATTTGATTTTGTAATCCTGTTAGGAACTTTGAATTTTATGTATTATAAGGCAGACAATTTTTTGATGCAATATTTTATATACAAATTTTAAATCATTAGAAAGAGAGAATATAAGCGAAGAAAATGTAAGGAAGGAATAACACTGCAAATGAATTGTAAATATAAACAGGCCTGCTATGAAAAAACGTTTTTTGAAACTTCAACTGTCCCTCATGTATTTTTGTATGCTGAAATCGAAAATGTAACTAGAAATGCTCCATCATGCACAGTTTTTTCACAAATTGACTTTTATTGTGCAGTAGGTCACTGGCAGCTTTCTGTCTTTAGCATACAGTTTAGTGATGCCATCGATGAATTGGGATAAAATTTGCAGTTTTTCTCCAGAAGGCAATACATACCTTTTCACTCACGGCATCTGTAAAATGGTGATTCAATTTCTGCAGTTTTCTCTTCACATAGCAAAATGCATGTTTGCCATATGTTTGAGGTATGAGAAGAGGGTATGAGACTGAATAAAAGACGACCTCCTCTTTTTGAAGTGAAGCCTCTTGTGAATGGTTTGACTTTCTTATTATTTAGTGGAAGTTACATCACAGATTGTATAGAAAATTGTCTTGAAGAGAATGTTAAAACTTTTTGCCTGACAGCTGTTAATATTTTCATGTTCAATAAAATCATAATTTTTGTCACTGCCATCTTCATTTTCAGATATAGCATTGTCTCTTTCTTTCCGGTTCTCCTCCTATAATAGGTCATCCTTGTCAATCAGTTCATCATGAAACAAAATCTCAACCATGATTCGTATGCATCTTCACATGCATCTCACTTACTGCAATGCCAATTATTAACTTCTTTGGGTGTTCTCTTTTCCAGCCCATTCTTAAATTGATCCAATTTGCCAGCTAATCTGTGGTGGATGTCAATAATACTTCCCTGAATCTAATTAAATATTATAGTTTGGCTTGGTATCTATTGCATTTGCAGCTTATTTCAAGATTCAAGTTTCTTGACATGGAAAGGCAGTGTAAAAACATAATCCCAACCATCTAGTGTTGATCTGTAAATACAAGACAACCCCTTATTTTTCAAATGACATATTTAGGAAGAAACCTGTCTTGTTTTCGGGAAAATGCAGTGATTATTTTGTGAATTGTTGTTTTTGACTTACTTATTTACAAAAAGTAAACTTCCTTAATACTAGAAATGCGTATATCTGCCAATCTTTTTATATTCATCTTTTGCCCACATAAAAATGATTTGGATGTTTTCTTTGATCACCATTACATTTAAACCACACTGAATCATTTCAGCTCATTGATCACTTGGATTTCTTTTGAGAAGTGGCAGAAGTCTGGAGACTATTGAAGCACTTCGATTATTTTTTTTATTTGCAATTGTTAGACCTAGACTCGAAAAGGTATCTGTTGTATTGTTTCCTGATAGCATTGGTGCTTGAAAAATGTCAGACAATTTGCTAAATTTTTAAATTTTAAATTTACTGATATTTATCCACCTCATGGAATCAATAATGAATTCTTTTACAATTTTATGCCCGACAGTCTTGATAGTGGCAGAAAATTGCGACCCATTATTTTTTTTAATTAAAATTATTCAAGGAAGTGTTTATGCATCCTGTTTGTTGTCTCAATATTCCTTTTTGACTCCTCAGTACTATTCTTGTTCCTTCAGTGTTTTTTATAATCCTATAACAACAAATATGTTCACAAATCTAGTTTATTTAAAATTTTGGAGTTAACTAACAGTTTTTTAGCTCATTGTGATTTGAATTTAGATGCATCGCAGTTGACTCTATAAACTCCCTTGTTGGGGAATATTATTATGTTAACACCTATTTTGAAAATTAAATTGTAATTCAGATAGAACTTTAATGGGTTAAGCTGCTGGAGACTTCATGTAAAAATAAAATAAATAAAAATAAGTAGTCTGAACTAAATTGTTATATATAAAGAATGGATTTTCATTCACTATCAAACCCTAATATGCATGCACAATGGCAAATGCTATCAAAATAGCCAAACATGCCATTGATAAGTTCATTGAACTGATCTGCGAGAGGCAGATGCAAACATTTTCCTTATGGTATATCGAGTAGTAGAGACCACCTACCTAGTTCTGTGGCCTACCTATAGTTCTGTGTCACGAAGTTACAAAAAGTTGATGCAGTTCTGTATTGTTTTCTTTCCAGCAACTGAAGACTATCCAGTCATTTGACTTTATTCCTGTGAAAGTGGAACCACAAGAGGTCTAGTATTTATTCGTCAAATGCATGTGTACCATAATTGTAAAGGTCAAGATAGAAGACTCTCCTATTGTGTCATTTTTACTTCTCCGTATACGTACGTATATATCAGTAGTATAGGGAAAGTTATGTAATGCTGCGCGAAAAAGCAGCGGATTTCCATCAGAAAAACTTTTCTTTACAGGGCCATGGTAACGAAAAAGTGGATAAATCCAGTTGCTAAATTTAGAAAAAAAATCCTCTAACCCTTGGTGCAGCCAGAATCCACGTTTTATGGCTCCTTGATACCGAAAAATTGATTTACGACAAGCCGTCCATGTCTGAACAACGCTGGCGACTAAACCGTTCAGCCAATTTTCTCCAAAACTGATATTCCTCGATCGATCTGGCTGGTGTTGTGGCCCCTTGAGTTTGAAACTGATATTTCAATTTTGGGAGATACTTTACATGATGATTTTCCCCCTATTTTAGCAACTCCATTTATCCACTTTTTCGTTACCAGAGCCCTATAATAAGAGGTTTTCTGCCGAAAATCCGCCGTTTTTTCGCGCAGCGTAACATAACTTTCCCTAAACTATTTATACTCCGGATATTCGTACGTATACGGTAAACTAAAAATTGTATCTTCACAATAATTGTGAAGATACAATTATTGTAGTTATAGGAAGAGGGCGAAAATTTTTAATTTTTGCAAAATTGTGCATTTCAGCGAACATTCGACATGCACCATTCTTTTAAGCTTCCTTTATGCATGTAAAGTCACAATTTAATAAAAAATGTACGGTTTTTAAGAAAAACGGTTTAAAGAAAATAAAAATTGCCTATGTATGACATTTCGCAAAAAAATGCATATTTTTGAAAAATCGGACCTGACCTAATTGCAGATCTGTTTTTGATAAACACATTTAAGAAAAAAATGTATCTTCATAATTTTAGTTGTAGAAAGGCGCCAAAAAATTTGATTTTTTTCAATTTCGAAAATTTACGAATTTTTAACCAACATGAGACCTGCGACATTCTCTTAAACGCCCTTTAGACTGTCTAACAACAAAATTTAATTAAAATTGTTGGCGCCATTATTTTTGAAAATACTCCATGTGCGTCACGTATAGTACCCCCCAAAATTAAAATTTCGATTTCAAATCCAAGGGGTCACGACGTCAGCGAGATCTATCGGGAATATCAGTTTTAGAGAAGATCGGCAGAACTGTTTAGCCACTAGCGTTGCATTTAAAATTCCGTGTAATATTGTGACGCAAACTGGTGCCTGAAGCTCATTGGCTAAAGTCGTAAACAATGCACAATAGCTCACCCATGTCTTCCCATCATGGGTGTATGTTATGTGATATGGGGTGAAGGTTCTTTGTTGTCCGCAGGATGAGGGTGAAAACTGTAATGCTGTCGACGAAGCGTCGCCAGCTGCACGTGCACAGGCCGATGACAATAGGAATGGTTCCGGTGAGTCAGTAAGCAAAGACAACTGTTGCACCCGCACATTTTCTAGATCCCCTTATTACCTACTCCCAATTCCTTTACTAACACTGGTAGAATTTATGAAAAATGATAGGAACGAGCGTTGTTGACAAAATCTGGTTTCAGAATTATTCACTCCCGTGCTATAGAAACTATTTTGCATTGATACAGGAGATAAAGATTTGATATAATAGTCCTGTCGGAAAAATAATCAATCCTCTTACTTCTCTCGAAATGAGGGCTCAGGGAACGTGCGCCGATAATAATCCACGGTGTAAGAGAATGGGTGTTTCAATTTGCTTTTTATCTCGTGAAATCAATATGAGATTAGTTCCTCACTTCTTCCTGCTGTGCGATAGACTGGACTTGGGTCTTGTGATGTCATGCGCGCATATTTAGTGTTTTTTATATGTACTCGTAAATTTTGTAAGTTTATTAAGAAATATAAAATATATTTACTGTATTATAAATATATTTATTGCATTATGTTAAATATACGCGAGTATTTTTATTTTCAAAACAAATCACCGTTAAGGTTCTATGAAAAATATACAATAAATAATATACAATAGGTATGTAGGTAAGGAATATTACGTTGGTTGTTAAGATATTACAATATTTATTTTACAAGATTGTACCAATTACTGACAGCGTAAAAATAATTTTAGTACGTACTGCATTCACAACATCAATTCTCTTTGATAGTAATTGCTTACAGTTTTTTGGAAAAGTAAACTTTGCTGTTATATTTTGTTTTTTTTCTGGGGCACAACTTCTACTCTTGCCCTTTGAATATCTTCAGGCTTCGGGATGAAAAGCGAAGTTACTTGTTAAGATTAACAAGAATCACTACGAATATCACACATCGTCACAAAACATTTTCGTCTCATTTTCCCAAATTACTATATTTATTATAGAAGATTATAACGTACTCTCGGCGTTTAGAACGAAACGACACGATGTCAGTTGCTCTCATTGCCCAAAAGTGCCTCTCTTGCACCAAAAAAAACTTGTGTATTTCGCAGCGCTATATAAGAGAACTGAGAACTAGCCTCAGAAAATTTGTTTTATTCAGAGACCTGACATATCTATTATCTTACACCATGATAGCTAAACAGAGCACCATATTTCTCTCGGTGGTTGGTACGTTATGCTTTGTCGAGCTTTTCGCAGCCTCGTCCTCGCAGCACACTACTCAAGATCCCGAGCTTCATAATAAAATCCAGCTCGAGCAGTGGCGGTTGGGGTCCCAAGAAACTGGGGGTTGCAACTCCATCGAATGACGGGGATGTGATTCCCAAAATGCGGGACATTAATATTATGAAACAAAATATTTTTTTGTAAATTAATTGAAATACCTATTAAGATATATTGAGTCAGTTGAGACCATTCATACACAAAAATGATCCAGGTTTCGACAGTATGATAAAGACGCTATAGCACTTAGCAACAATCTCTTTAGTTTGTTCACCCCAACCACAACGCTTATCATACACATTGTCACTCGAGATCTGCCATACGCTCGTATTCTCAACGACGCTCGTGAACTGGATGACTGTCGGAAAAGGCACGTGCCGGCATACACAGAATTGAAAACAAACAGAAAGAGGGACTTTTTTTCAAGGGTGTCACAAAAGAAATTGCACTCATCAAATGTGCATTTCCCATCAACAAATCTAACATCAAAATAAAATATTTTCGTCGTACAACCTAAATAATGCATTGAATACAGAGTATCTGAAATAATGCATTGTCTGAACTTGTGTACATTCTATAGCACACGAATGTATAAAATTAAGATGCAGATAGACTCGGACGAGTACAGAAATTTGGTATTTCCCTCGCAGACCGACAAAGCCGGCGCTCCCGTCGCCCCTCCGTGCAGCGTCGCCCCCACCGTCCCTTTCTGCTCTGAGTGGCCCCGGTCTGTGATGTAAGCATGTGGCGATTCCTATGTACTCGTTGCGGAATTAAAACGCATGGGAAATGGCCAAAGGTTCGCAATGTTGATGCAAAGGGACACGCGGCCAATCAGATAGGTCATGCTTCGCAGCATTGAACGCTCATAAGTGCGTGGTATCACATCGGTGCGCTGTCTGAGACCGCCGCCTGTCTAACCGGAAATTATCCCTGCAAACTATTGTAAATACAATTGAATGGGTTATTTAATCATGTAAATAATCATATGCGATTGTAGAAGGACAGTTACTATTTTGAAATTACAGACACTTAAATTGTTATTTATATAGATAATGATTTACTCCTTTTCTTATTTTAGCAGAAGACACGGCACCTATTAGCCACTCTGGAGGCTTCAATGGCGGGAGTATTGCTGAAGAAGAGGAGAATGAGGAGAAGGAAGTAGTAAATGTGGGAGCGAAAGGAAGGGGTGGGAGCGGCCAGAAAAGGTACCGTAGCTGATCAGTGAAATACCAATAGTGCTTGAGAATGGTACTGGCTTTTTCGTACTAGTTTTCTAATCTTTTTAGTGGCCAAGCTTTTCGGTTTTGCCGCACGGTCTTCCCAGCTGCCATCTATTGCCGCCCAAAACACACTATTTTTCCAGTCTTCTCAATTTCTCGCTCCCCTAACGGTAGAATTGAAATATGACATTAGGAACATTATTAATGTGTGTGTGCGCGCATGCGTGAGTCAGTGAGTGACCGCACAGATTCCACAGGCGTGCCCTTTTATGAAGGTATGAGGTCGTGCCGTAGGTCAGAGGTAAGGCGTTATGACTTACAAGGTCCACCACGTTACTCTTGGAGCACAACGTCGCTACCTTTCGCCTGACGCTGAAACCTCTCTAATCCTGCGCTGCGCTCCAGTGTTGCCTGTTGCCTCTGCCTCCAGCTACCCTCACATGGCGTAGTAAAATCCACTAAAGTTTAAAATAAACCGCCACACTATTAAATATTCTAACAGATTTCAACAGTTAATTATATTTGGGTTTTTAGTTTCTTGGCGCGTGGGGTCTTGTCTTCTCAATGGAATATCTCATGGTAAATCGCGTCGTTCTCCGTCGTGCGTAATGCGTCGACCTCGCGCTCTAGTTGCGTTGTTCTCGCTTCCGAATACTATTAACAACTGAGTGTTTCAGAGAAGCGGCAAGCCCTGACGCAGGGGTGAAGCCGCTCGCTCATTTGTTGTTGCCCACGTTACGCGAGCACAAGTGCATAGTCTGTAGTTTAAGGTTAATTATTTACAAAACTAAACGATGAAGATAATAAATACTATTTTGGCAAATTCAGTGTGTACTTTACATATGGGATAATGTCCCAGCGTAATAGCAACGAGGACTGAATCATCCTTTATAAGTGTTTTTACTACGCTTAGTTACATTTGAATAAATGTACTTCACAATAACCCAGGGGACTATTTTTCTTTTGTGGTAAACAATTAATTTTTAAATTTAACATTTAAAAACTACGAAAATCTCGACCAAAATCCCCCGAAATAAATTAGCCCCCGAAAACATCCACTAAAGAAAAAACAACTAAATTTAGGGGGAGACCCCAAATCTGGCAACACTGTTGCGCTCCACGCTTCAGTTATTTTGTATAAATGTATCTGCAAAAGGAAATATTTGTGTGTTTTGTAATTTTGTTATATACAATTGATATTAAAAAACATTTAAAAACTAGGAAAACATCAAATACCCCCCCAAATAAATTTGCCTCCCGAAAACATCCAGTAGAGACAAAAAACAACTAAAATGTGGGGGAAGGCCACTAACCTGGCAACACTGTTACGCCCTGCGCCTTAGCCAATGGTGTTCGCGTTGGCTCAGACAGTGGCGTTGTGCGTGCGCAGGCTGGAGTGCCACGAGTGCGGGCGCACCTTCTCCTGCAAGGACTCGCTCAACTACCACGTGCGCGGCCATGGCGAGAGACCCTACCGGTGCGGCGCCTGCCCAAAGGTAAGGATGTAGCGCTGGCCTCTCTCCACACAGGTCTCCCAATGTGTTTTGCTATATTTGTGTGGAATATAAACTACAAAAATAGACAAGAAATATTACAAACTTTATAGAAAAAATATGAAGCATGGTACAAAACAGGGTGATCAAGATAAGTCGTGGTATGGACATTTTGTGTGGAGTCTCCGTCAGCACTAAACTGGAAAACTGAAAAGTTTAGAACTTGATGCACCGATGGTATGGCGAGAACCCAAAAACCATCAGGATAATTATTATTTTTGTGCTGTCAATATCAAAGAGTTCAGTAGTTACCAAAAAACTGGCAGTTACATGATTTGGAATCAACAATGCGACCTGTGCCAAATAGATCCTGATGTTATCATACCAGTGTCACCGTACTACCTTTAATTCATGTGTCTGATAGTAAGGATATACAGATTCTGGGAGGTAATTAAGTTTGCCAAAACAGTAGCTGAATGTTTAGTACCCAGACTTTAAGGAAAGAAATGTCTGACACCAGAAGCGAAAATAACATATTACAGGACCAGAGAGGCAAACTTCCTATCATACTTCAGTGAAAATGGAGACTTCGTGAGCTGTTCTAACCTTTCCTGAACATCTTGTTAATGTGTTTCAGAATATGAACCTGTAGATTGGCAGCTTGATCCATCAGTCCCAATTCGCCACTAAACAAAAATTAATGTAAAATTATGTTTAAATGTTCTTATAAAACCTTTGATACATGCGGGCCATACACCAATGGGCTACATGCGTGGAATTCAAAATGGTCAACTTTTTATTTGGGCAATAAAGTTGATACGAAATCGTACACACCAGCCCTAAGGAAGATCACGACAAGATGGTCGAAACGTCGGCAACACAGACTTCGACGCGGAGTCACCCGGCAAGCCAAGGTCATTTACATGGATACACCAAGTACCGATGTTTTCTCTGCTTGTAGAATATTCTAGCAAAGCAGCAGTACTGGGAAAAGTGACATTGCCGCCAAGGGAAAATATCTCAAAAGGTGCAGCAAATATCATGAACGACCTATTGGTTGCCAAAGAAAATATTGTTCTCCCTCCCCAACACAATGTTGGGATTAATGAAGCAATTTGTGAGAGTGCTAAATAAGGATGGTGATTTCTTCAAATACTTTAGCAGATTCTTCCCGGGACTGAGTATGAAAAAATTAAAATCTCCCGTATTTGATGGACTCCGAAATCGGAAATTGATCAAATGTACCAAATTTTCATTACTGATATTGAATCTTCTGCTTGGCACAGCTTTGTCATTGTTGTCAAGAACTTTTTGATTAATCATAAATCAGCAAATTATGCAGAACTGGTGCAAGAATTGCTTTTAAACTTTAAAAATTTGGGTGCATCTATGAGCGTTAAGGTACACGCTCTCCATATAGGCAAATTTCCAGAAAATCTTGACAATATGAGTGTGGAACAAGGCGAGCGGTTCCATCAAGAAATAAAGGTGATGGAATACTGAATTCAGGGCAGATACGATAGACACATGATGGCAGACTGCTGGTGCGTTGGACTCTTCTCTAATATTTATCTCACCAACAGTGTAAACATTGCCCCAACAATGCACCGATAATTGAAAATGTTAATATAAAAAAATGGATGGACGTATACGTGTATTCGTGTTCCAGCTGAATACTTTAACGCCGGAACAATGACATTTCAACAATACTTAATACCCATTATTACTGGGAAATTGCATGGGTAAAGTAATACTGTGGGGGTAAGACCCCTAGGAGAGTGAGTGACCATTTCCTTGCATCATGGTACAACGTATGGTTGAAGTGCAGTTTGTGATACCATTCATTCACGCGCGAGTATACATGGAGGAAAAAACTCGTAGGGCTGCAGGAGGCAAGAAAATGGAGGCTTTCCTGGAAAACAAAAAAATATACACGGCAAATTATTTTCAAGATTTATCCCCGAATAATGTGTTGATTATGCGTTGATCAGACTCAAAGATCTTAAATGTTAACGAGGGGACGAAGGTGTGAACCCTGTCCTGGAACTGCGTAGCGATGCGTCACTCTCCGCGGGAAAGTGGGGTCGGCCGCGCACACTGGCGGCGCCGCGAGTGACTCTTCTCGCAATCGACTGCGCGCGAGAACGAATCGAATCACCCACTGTATTATACTGCGATTTTTGTAGGAAGAGCTCTGAAGATAACTCAAATCCCATCTTCGCGATGGAATATGTCACGGCATTTCGTATCATTCACAGTCGTTCCGCTAGATTTCGCACGATCGCGACCGTATGAAGCAGTGCTTGCGATCATGCGACTTCTACCGGCAAGACCGAGAAAAGACGCGAAATGCCGTGACATATTCCATCGCGAAGATGGGATTTGAGTTATCTTCAGAGCTCTTCCTACAAAAATCGCAGTATAGGCCTCATTCACAATGCAAACTTAAACGTAACGTAGCCGCAAAACCTAGAAATGTGTTATTAAGCGAAACCATTCGCAATGCCTTGACGTAACCGTTGACGTAAGACCGTAAACTTAAGAGTTCGCAAGCTCCAAGCTTTTACGTTACGTTTACGTCGGAATTCTACCTAAGACCAATCAGAGAACAGCATGGAAGTTCGATTTCAGATAGTGTTCAGGTAGTTTGCGGTTATGTCATTGTTATCGTAATGTAAAGAACTAGTTTACGAACGCTTTTCATGCGTGTAGTGAATTCAATGTAAGAATTTGGACAATTTTTATTGCGACTTTAACCTGAGATGGCGAATAAACTAATTATGTCCGACGAATTACTCATGAATTTAGTTCATGAGAATCCTTGTTTATAAGATGAAGGAAATGTGAGCACTACTACAACATCTACTCGCATGTATTTAAAGGCAAATCGATAGGAATCTCGAAGAAAAAGCTAGAAACCATGGTGGAAAGATTTTTTTCACCATGTAAGAGACGAATCGAACAAGTTTCAGTACATTGAATTCTGATTGGTTCAGGCGAAACTTACATTCGTCATTGTGAACGCTTGTTTTTTCTTGTAAATTTTGCGGCTAAGTTTACAGAATTACGTTACGTTTAAGTTTGCATTGTGAATGAGGCCTTATTAATTTGCCTCGTGTCCTTTGCTGCTCCGCAGGCGTTCCTTCAGCGCAGCGCGCTCGCCAACCACGAGCGCACTCACACGGGCGAGCGGCCCTTCCGCTGCACGCACTGCCCCAAGGCGTTCTCCCAGTCGTCCACGTGGCGGCAGCACGAGCGCGAGAACCACGCGGCGCCCGCCGACCGCCCGGCCTTCCCCTGCGGCCTCTGCGGCAAGGTGTTCGGCCGGCGCAGCTCGCTCGACCGCCACATGCTCACGCACACGGGCGAGCGGCCCTACCACTGCCCCTACTGCCCCAGGTGCGCCATGCCCCCCTCATTTCTGCCCTCGCTCCCACTTTCACCCTCACTGACTCCTCCTCACTCTCTCCCATTCACGTACTGTGTCTCATTCCCTTCCCCACCCCGTTACACTTGTACTCCCCCTCTCTCATCCCCCCTAGTTCGCACCCCAATTCGAGTTCTTGCAAGTCTCTCATGGCCCCTCTGACTCATTCCTATTTTCACTTACTCCTTATGCCTTCCATTCCATGTCACTCTGTCCTTCAAGTATTTACTTTCGTTTCCTTCCTTTGTCAGTCTCTCCCGCTTAACTCCTATTCATCATCTCTCTGTTCATTCCTTCTCTCATTTCCTCCTCTCACTCTCTCTCATTCACGTACTTAATCTCTCATTCCCTTCTGGCTCATTCCTACTTTTCTCATTCCCTTCCCCTCTTGTTCCCTCTCCCCACTTCATTCCTGCCCCCTCCCGCTCATTCCTACTCTCATAATCTATCCCACCAACCTCCTCTCATTATCTCATTCATTCTCTTCTTCCCTGCACCCCCTGGCTCACTCCCACATTCATTCTCGTGCTCTCCCTCCAAAAAAACCCTGCATCTCATTGCGGGATTGTTTCTCCCCATCGTGGTTTCTGTGTCATTCCTTTTTCCTCGGGTTCTTCTCTCGCCTCATGCTGTCTCTTTCATTCTTATTTTCTTCCCTATTTTTCCTCGTTCTTTTCATGCTCTTCCTCATCGCTTCCTTTCATTCTTTCACCCTTCTATTTCCATCTCTTTCACTCGCTCCCTTTTTGAACCTTGTTCTTACTTCGTCCCTCTCTCTGTTTACATTTTCGTCTCTACTTCTGTCTCTCTTCACTCATGATATTTCGTCTACCCCCCTCGCTCTCTCTCATTGCCAGTTGTTCTTACTCTCCTCCCATTTTACTGTTTTCCTCTTGTCACCCCCTTCACTCTTGTCTGTTCATCCCCCCTTCCTCATTCTTTTATTCTAATGTATTTATGCCATATTTTGCGTATTTTATTGCCTCAATGAGTTTCTTACAATAGTTTGTATGCACCACAGGCTTTACTTAATGTTTTGCCCAGACTGCGACTTCTAATCACGAGGGTCTCTGGCCCGAGCGGTTGTAAGTCGCCCTCAGGGTAAAAATCATTTACTTCACGCCCTAAGAACATAAATAACAATAATGCTTACGTGCCATCCTATTTTGAGTATTTTTATTGCATGCATTATCTATTGAGTATAGTCCCTTCGTGACTTCCTGTTGAGTATATTAATTTAATTTTAACAATGATATTTGATGTTTTCATGATCATTCACACTATGTAGTTCTGAAAAACTATGACAAGTCCTGTACCTCAGCTTCTGAGTCTTCTCGATCAGGATTCTTCTTCCAGTTTCCCCGATCCTTGAGCAAATGGTGAAATGGCCCCTTGTTTTGCCTTTGAACATCAATGTAGCCTAACTGTCTGTGCACGTTTTGTTGAGCTCTGTAGGGAATATAGATATTGACATAATCGTTCCCCATTTTATTCCTGCTGTAAGTCGATTCCTTCACTTAGAATTCTAAGGATAGTAAACCCGAATCCATCGCTGATTTGCCTTTGCAAATAGTTTTCATTACTCCGGGGTGAATGTTTTCTCATCAGTTGTCACACTTCCTTCTCTATTCAGAATTCAACTTGTATAAGGGTCAGTATAGGGTCCCCAGAATTTCACATAACGTGGCACAATATACTTATCCCTATAGGTTTAGACTGTTATTGTCGGTAAATAAATGTTTTTTGTATGCCAGCACTATAAACGACCTTTCCTTTTGCAAGAAATAGTTCATAATCATGCTCAAAATGATTGCGTCATCACACGTTCAGTCAATCGTGTGTGTGGGGGGGTAAACGGAACAGCCGACCACCGTTTTCTCTTCAAATATCCCGTGTCACACAGATGTCAAATACCGGAGACGTCAGAAGAAAGTTGTTTCGCCAAATTAAGTTCGATTCTCTTATAAATTTATAATGCTATTATACACCCATCGTCATAAAAAAAGCTGTGAAGGAGCCGAGAAGGACGAGGCGGATTGCAATCATTGTTGGCAGGCAGGTAGAGGTTACCACGCATACGAAATGATCACACTTTCACATTTGTAGGACTCGTATTTACTGCGCTGTCCGGCCACACGCGTCCAGACATCGTGGCATGAAGTTGTACAGATCTTTAATGGAGTCCAGTGCTACTCCATGCCATGCGGCCTGCACCTGAAGCGCGGAGTTCTTGCAGATTGGTGGGTAGGGGTGGGGTCCTGTTCGTACGCTCCTTAGCACCCCCAACATTCTCGATGGGGGGAAATGATCTGGCAATGCGGCTGGTCCATGGCAGAGTATCCACTGCTGCAAGGCATGCTCGGGAGATGGCTGCGGTTTGCGGACGCGCGTTGTCATGTTGAAATAGGAAATGGGCGTGGACGTTCACGAACGGCAGAGCCACCGGTTGAAGGATCTCCTGAACGTACCGTGCGGCTGTCATGGTGCCCCTGAGGAACACTAACGGTGAACAGGCACCATAGGACATCGCGCCCCATACCATCACACCAGGGTGGCGAGATGTGTGATGGAATACCACAAACCGCTCGTCGTGGCGCTCCCCCCCACTCCGCCTCCAGACACGGACCCGCTGGCCAACGCCATTAAGACAGAAGCGGGACTCGTCGCTGAAGATGACCCCCTGCCAGTCTGCATGGCCCCAGGTCCGTCGTTCCCTACACCAGGCGAGTCTGTAGCGAATTTGCTCTGGTGTGAGGGGCAGGCGTCGTAACGGGTCAGCGTACTGGCGAGTCCTGAATTGTGCTACTGCCTGCCAATGGTATTAGCACAGGATGTGACAGTGCAGGCTGCGCAGCCCGCTGAATAGCACTAATCATTGCCGTTGGATCTGTTCGTGCATGGCGGACAATCCGTCGGTCCTCTGTCCTCGTGGTACATGGCGGACGTCCAGATCCTTCATGTCGTGTGTGCATTCTTTCCTCAATCCATTGCCGCCAGCAGCGGGTAATGGTGGTGTCCGCACGACCGGTATGGCGCGCAATACGACGACAGGCCCAACCAGCATCCCGCAGATCCACGATGCGGCCCGTTTAAAAAGCTTCTATATGGACAACCGGCTGTTGAACGCGTCGCCTGGGAAGAGTGTACATGTAGGTGACGCTCTGGCGACGTTACCCAATGTCCAGTGGCCGGCGCAGGCCCTCTAATCTCGCCCGGTGGGCACGATGTCATGCCCCAACTACCGACCATCCATTGCGCGGCCGACCGAAAAAAGCGAAATACTTGGCTTAGCTAATGGTCGACAAAATACCTACCGTGTTTGCAGCGGATCAGTAGGATCCTTCAGTGTGCAGCATTTTTATGACGATGGGTGTACAAAAAATATGCAACTCTTTGGAAATGTTTATTGCATTCGTAAAAATTTGAAAACTGGCTCCTAACGTTGCTCGTTTTTAAAACGTGCTCATACATTGAAGCTTCTCATTATAAACTAATTGCATAAACTACTATTGTGTTTTTTTGCCATCCTCTTTGAAGTACTTTGAGTGGCGTTTTTGTATGCGATTGTGCGAGTGTATGTGTCCGCAGGACGTTCGCGTGGCTGGGCAGCCTGACGGCGCACGAGCGCACGCACACGCCCGACGACCGGCCGTTCCCGTGCCCGCACTGCGGGCGCGCGTTCGCGCACCGCGGCGCGCGCGACAACCACGCGCGCACGCACACGGGCGAGAAGCCCTTCGCGTGCACCACGTGCGGCGCGCGCTTCACGCAGGCGGGCCACCTGCGGCAGCACGCGTCCACGCACGAGCCGGTCGAGGCGCGCGCCTTCTGCTGCGTGCAGTGCGGCAAGCGGTTCGCGCGCAAGAGCGAGCTGGCGACGCACACGCGCACGCACACGGGCGAGCGGCCCTTCGCGTGCCCGCACTGCCCCAAGACGTTCGCCGCCGCCGGCAACTTGGCCACGCACGCGCGCAAGCACGCCGCGGAGACCGCGGGAGCCGACCGCCCGCCGCCGCCCGAGCGCACGCTGCCCTGCCCCCATTGCCCGCGTCTCTTCGCGCGCACCAGCGACCTCTACCGCCACGCCGCCAAGGCGCACCAGCCCCACGGGCTCGGACCCGCCCCCTTCTCCGCCCTCGACCCCGCCCAGGGCCCCGCCCCCGATCCCTCCGTCGACTCCACCCAGGGCCTCGCCCAGGACCCCGCCCAAAGCCCCTCTCACATTCCCGATGACAACCCTGCCAGCGGCTCAGGCCAGGGCGACGGCTGCGTCTCCGACCTCTCCGACGGTCCTGCACACGCCCACGTCCAAGCCTACACCAACAGCCCCGACCACGCGACCGGCGGGGCGGAGTGTTCCGCCGTGGTCAAGACTGAAGCCGCCGAGTCCGAAGAGTCGGACGATCAGGAGATCGTGGCGGAATCTGTGATCGTCAAAGCCGAGAGTCTCGACCCCGTCTGGGACGAGGACGACCTCGATACAGAGGGTGCAGACACGGTCGAGTCGGGGAGGGAAGGCCCTGAGGAGGCAGAGGACGCGGAGATTGGTGGGGCAATGAGCGAAAAGGTGATTAAAAGAGAATATGAAGAGACTGATGGGACAGAGGGAGATCCGTCTTATGTGACAGGTCTTTGAGATGGTGTCGGAAAGAATCCTGCGTACCAGCTTTGGATGGGAGATAAGAGGTAGCGTGAGCAGAGAGAGATAATGGGAAAGATTCCAAAGCGCAGGAAGGATGTATTGTCATTGAGCTGTCTTCATTCAGGTTCATCTCAACAAGTCAGACAAGCTTCATGGATTGCAAACAGTTATACAGGAGGTTTGAGAAACTACTCAGATGTGAGGGTCAGCAGTAACTGAGCTAAAAGGAAATGACGTGTTAGCTGAAGATTAGGACAAGGAGACAGCGTGTATATCAAGTCATGATGGAATCAGTGTGCAGAAAACGGGTTCAAGAGTATGTATCACAACCAAAGAACAGCTTTTGGAAAAAAGGAGGCTCTCTGTAAGACGCAGAACTCCACCCATTAAGGTTGAGGAGAACACTCGTAAACCTAGGTGAACAGGGAAGCAGCTTCTGATCATTATCATTCTCATGAGAAACACTTAGATGTGTACACATTCACAATGGCAATTATCAGTACATACTTTAAGTACCAAAGTTCAAAAAACAAACTGTAACCGTGCGTTGTCGGAACAGAAAGAATGATCTTCAACATAATCCCAATGAGAAAAGCATTTTTGGGCGTCCATTTTTTTAAATTTTGAGAGAAACCTTATTTTCTTTGTGGCATACTTTCAAGTTATTGCTTGCAAAATGGCAGCTGATGAGGCATGTGTGAGAGATACACGTGATATATAAGCAGTAAATATAACATAAGAAAACTCAAGGTATATGAGTAGGTATTTAAAAGGGAGAAGGGTGATTGGTAAATATAGTAAAAAGGATTTTTGGTGCCTATTGATGGGAGAGCAATGCCTTTGCTCAAATTATAATCCTGCTCAGTGTATCATGGGTTCTTGTGTGGGTTGTGACGAAATATTCTGTCACCACTTTAATGCAAACGTACTGAATTATATGTTTACGAAACTGAAGACATCCGGCATCTTCTGCTAAAAACTGATACAAACCATTTTTTGTGTGTGTGCACCTATTTAACAGATTCAATATAGTTTTTCAAATGTGAATTGTTTTCTATCTCAGAGTTACTGGTGCCTGAGAATCTCATTATTGCCGTTCATGTTTATTTTCTCTGTGATTAGTTATATTCCAGTCATTGCCATGTATTACTCGTTCATTATACATTTGCGGCCGGCAGAATTGAGTACTATTGTTTTGAAAGAGAGGGCCCATACACACATCCTAGAATGCACGAATAGTTATGACGTTTAACAGCATTTGACCAATGCTGACGCAGCCGAGACAGTCCGGGAGAATGTGCTTCTTTTGTTTTTGTAGTTTCTGTGAAGTTGCGGAAAAATCAAATCCACTTCGGTATGCGAGGTTCGTTATGGCAGTAAATTAATTATAAATAATGTAGTGAACTATTGACGCGAGGAATACAAAAAGCAGTTATTAATACCGTAAGAAAGGCCTATGGACAAAGTATACATACTTTGGTTTTTCTTTCTTGGAGTTTGAGGGTGTGTCATCAAAATAGAATATCTCACGGTATTTCGCGTCGTTCTCGGTTATGCCGCTAAGAGTCGCATAATCGCCAGCATTGCTCGATACAGTCGCGATCATGCGACTCCTAGCGGTACAATCAAGAACGACAGGAAATTCCGTGAGATATTCCATTTTATTGACACCCCCGTGCGCCGAAGAAAAAAAACGAAATATACGATCTTGCCCGCTTCTATACACTGCCATTCCCTGCAAGACCGGGCCTGTACAGCACCCTCTCCACACGGGTGCTGGCCTGTATCGCGCTCACCGCCCTCTATATCATATCTAATCGATCAGTATCTACTGTACACGTGCGATTCTCATTCAGGAGGTGGTGACCTCATGTAACGGATTGCAGCGCTCCGTCTGCAAATGTAAAGTGAACGTGTGATAATGGTATCAAAGCACATCTCTTGATTGGCGTGTCATGTAGAATATCAAGATAGATATTAACTATGTATTACAAAGGCTCTATACATGTACATAACATTTCTGACAACTGTGTGTAAATTCTTGGCAAATATATTAAGTTAAAATAGACTCCTATGAAAATAACTGAATGAAGTTTTTTGAAGTGCTATTTGCTGTTGTGAAAATATTTCAGAAAACAACATCGTGCTTGATTTATTTGTTTATTTTCATAAGTATTGTTCATTATGGTGATATATTTAAGTTTCTTCAGTTATATTCCAGTGTCTTCAGTTTATTTTTGTTTCAACCACAGAATTCTAATTGTATGGCTGCAGGATAATTAATTACTTTTCCTTAATAAAATGGTTGTGATACATTTCAATACTTGACATTAATTTTTTTTGTAAAGTATATGTTCCTAATATTTGTGATAATAAATTAAATTGACTGACACATGAACTGCTTTGCTTACAAAAAAGATTTATCTTTAATGAAGAGGAGCAAATTTATAAAAAAAAAAGGATGTGAAAATGAGTACCATGGAATTTCTATGTAAATTTGAGGATGTTACAGAATTATTATTTATTTAAATGTTTGTTTACAATAAATAGTTTTCAAATGGATCTGTGGTGTGTTTGATTTCTCCTTATAAATATCCTTAAATTGAAATAATATAAATGTGAATGTCTGCAAGACTTAATATTATTTTAATAATAGCCAAGTTAAGAGAAAATATACATTGGGAGAATTTATTTTAGAAACATTTCACTAACAGCATTTAATAAATAAATAAAATATATTTAATTGTTGGCCAATACTTAAACCAATTCCAAATATTTATATTTTCAATTCATTAGAGGATCAAAAAGAAATAAAAAATGGAATAATAAAATACAAAGGGACATATATGAAATAAATATTCAATAAAAGTGTACAGTTTGAATTAGAAAATCATCAACCATAACTAGAAATAAGTGTTTGAGATTGGAAGAAACCGTGAAGGAGATACATTTTCATTGTTGCGGCAGAAAGTATTATTCTTTCATGAAGAACATGAGAGGGGTTAAGGGCACCAATTCATAGCTAATTTATCTATGAAAATATATTTTATTATATAGGAGGGAATATTTTTGTCAACAAAACTTGAAAAAACGCTCTTTTTTTCTGTATTCAAAATTCAACTAGAATATGGTTTAGGATAGAGATCACAGAATTATGAAAAGGTGCACAAATTTCACTTCTCCCCATAGCTCGTCACACATAGTTTTAAACTGTTTTTGACGTAAATAAATAAAATAAATGCATTTTCTAGGGACCCTAAGCCTCTACTTACAGTCCTGAAGTAGACTTGATCCAAATAACTGCAACCTCGTTGATATCTGTTGGAAATTATCAGGGTTTTGAAGTGCAGAATGTAGATCCATGTATAGTAGGGCCATGCATTTTTTAACAAAAATACGGGATACATGATATTTCTGTATCCTGTGAAATCACAAAGCAGACAAATAAAAGGATATTCTCTTTTATTTTATATTTTATTACAACACAGGTTGACAACAATTTTTACTAGTAGTTATACTTCGGTTTTTTCTTTCTTGGCGCACGGGGATGTGTCAATAAAATGAAATATCTCACGGTATTTCACGTCATTCGCTGTTGGGCCGCTACTAGTCGCATGATCGCGACTATCAAGCAGTGCTGGCGATCATGCGACTCCTGGCGGCACAATGGAGATCGACGCGAAATACCGTGAGATATTCCCTTTTATTGACACCCCCCGTGCTGGGGCGTGTGAGATATAGGAGATAATTTTGATGCTCAACTTATGCATATTTACAAACCATGGATCTAGATCAAAGAAATTATTAAAATATATATACTTTTTTAAAATTGAAAGATCCACAATTCGCAAGAGAGGCGTTAGAATTAAGAATTCGCGAGAGAGAATTTAGTATTCCAGAAGAATTTAATAGAAATAAAACCGCGTCTGGAATATCTCTCTAACAATTAGTGGTGTCACAGAATGGCACAGAGTTTCCCGTATTAGTTTTCTGTTTCGTTTGGTCTCGGCTTGCTTTTCGGACTTGCCAATACTCTTGATAGCTGCCATCTATTGCCACCCAAACTACATTTTTTTTAAGTTTTCGGTTTTACAATAGTAGAACAAAACTATTATTTTAAGAATATAAAAAAAACAATTAAACCTTGCCCTAAATGGCAATTTTCGTTGAAAAATTTGGAGCCGTTTCAAGAAAATGGCGTTTAAGCGCTACTGTAAATGCGACATTTGAAGCTCTTTTTCAAAGAAAATTTTTGAGTTTCGAAAAACTGCTTTGGAAGTCATTTGAAGCACTTACACTCACAAACTTAATAGTGTTTACAAATTACTGGAAATGTGCATTTTAACCGTATGAGAGAACTTAAAATAAAATACATTTTTTGTAATTTTTTTAGAGAGCAAGAGTAAGTAAGAGTGCAATTAGCACTTTTTTGTAGGGATAGTGCTAAATGTGCTCTATGAGATGACTTTAACGTCATATTCCTCTATTCTTTTGTTTTTCAAAAATTGCAAAAATGTATTTTTTTGGACTTGTCTCTCACGTCGTTAATATTTACATTAGTGGCAATTTGTTCACATTATTATATTAACATTTGCTTTAAATAATGTCAAAGAAAGTTTCTCGAAAATTAAATAGTTTTCTGTGAAAACTAGCTCAAAATTTCGTATTTTCAGAAACGCTCAAACGCTATTTTCTCAAATATGGCCTTAATTTTTTTGTCCAAACTTTTCGAACGCATAGTGCTAATTACACTCTTTAATATGGCGTAAAGTTAATTTTGGGGTATTTTTTTTGTTTTTTTCAAAAATTACACAAATGTATTTTTTTTTAGTTTTCTCTTGTACCCAATCAGCTCGCATTACCAGAAAAAACATTCAACTGTTTAATCACAAAGTACAACCAACCCTTGCTTCAGAAAACCGGGAATAATAACAATTGTTTCTTAACTCATGAAAGTGATAAATGTTTATTTTGAATAAGCGATAAACTAGAAATAGCAAAAAACATTTTATGTGACTCGTCCTCTATTTAGTCCTCTATTAAGGCTGATTTACACGCTACTAGTACTGGTGTGCCAGTTACGAGTTTGCCAGCATCTGGACCGCGCCAGCGCTCTGTGCGACTGGCAATAGTTGTTTACACAGTGCTAGTAATGGCATGCAAGATGATATATTTTTCTCGCTGCTGTTAACTTATGTATACTCTTTGCGACGTGCTGCTGATAAGTTTTCGGCGCTCAAACAACAGTGTGCAAAGCAAATGTTCCGTAAACATTTTATCCAATTCACTTAATTTACCTTTGAGAAGTTATCTATCCCCATTTTATTTGCAACTGCCAGAAATGCGGCATTTCTGGCCTCGCGGTTCTTGTAAAAACTATCCCACAAATGTTCCGATGCTGTATATAATCAGTCAAACTTGTCATTTCGTTCTTCCGTTATTCAAGAGAACTTCTGTTCCCCAATCACTTTTATAAATAATAATAATAATAATAATAATAATAATAATAATAATAATAATAATAATATCTCCACCTAGGGAGTACACGACCTTGCAGTTGGTGGTGGGGCTTGAGTACCCCCATGAGCCTTAAAGCTATGTCAGTGGTAGCCTAGCTACCGGTAGGGCCTCCCTTGCTGAATAGGTTGAAGGTGAGGGTCAGACGAAGAAATACTCCATTTTGAGGAGAGTGGGAAGTAAGTAGAGAGGGAAGGGTCATGAACCTTTGGACTTCCTGTTGTCGGCCCATAGAGGGTACAGGAGAGAAACTGGGTTGGCACACCAGGCCACTGATTAGAGTGGGGGCCCGAACCTTGCATTAGCCAGCGAAGGAGGCTGCCTTCAGCAGTCAGTGAAAATCCCGTAGGGTTTAGTAATGCCGACTGGCGATCGGAGGGACCCCTTGCTGGGCCCTGCGGGGGGATGCCCGAGGCCACTGTGGGTCGCAGTGACGGATGGCAGGAAACCCCGAGGGTTAAGTGTGATCTGTGAACTCGAACTTACGTCCTGCGAATCTTCAATTCAAACCAATGAGCAAAATGGATAGAACAAGCAATGTAATGAACCTTAACGTGCCTTGTTTTACCAATGTCCCATACCTGCTCAGAAACCGAGCTAATGTCACCTTGTCGACGTCTGGCCATCCCACGGATGTTAGTCCCAAGGACCCAGAGCCGGCAGTAGCTCGAAGCCATCGCCAGAGATGGACCCGGGATGAATTAAAGGAGGTGATATGGTGCTTTTACTATGCAAAAGCGAAAAATGGGGGCTCAGAAATAGAAGTTTTCAAGGTATGGAGAGAGCGGAACCCAGATATCAGACCTACCCTTGACTCAAAGAAGCTTGCCAGTCAACGACGATACATACTCAGTAGTGGAAAATTCACAGCAGAACAACTTGCTGACATTGAGAGAAATGCGGAGTATGTACTTCGCTCGAACAATCCACATGACGAACATGTAGAACTTGAAAATGATGATCCCGTGGAAGGTTCATCTCTTTCCGGTGAAACATACGTCAGTGGTGAAAATTCATCTGGCAATGAATTACACGATAAGGACATAATGCGAAATCTCCTTCGGCGCGAGATAGAAGAGTTTGTCAACTTCCGCTCGAATCTCGTGAACCGTTGAGGAGAATATACGAAACTGCCAAAGCTAAAAGAGTGATAGAAACAGTGAATTCTGTCTTAAATGAGGTGGTGGAGACCCCAGGCAGAGATCTAGATATTACTGAAATCAATCACATCATATATGCAACTGGATATCTAGTATCTCAGATAATTTTGGGGCCAGCCAAGAACACCGACGGCCGACAGCAAAACAGAGTAAACAGCTCTGTACCCCCATGGATGAACAGAATTATGAAACGGATAGCCGACACCCGGCGCGAAATATCAACTCTTAGCTGAGGCATCTTCTAAATCAACGCACACCTCTAAAGTTCAACGAAAAATATTCAATGTTGAACAAAAATACCAAATTGAAAATGACACCAGCAGGCTAATGGTAGTTGAGAAGCTAAAAGAGAAAATTCAAGCATGGGCTCAAAGAATTAGACGTTACAAACGTAGAATAGATTTCCGTGTACAGAACCGGTTGTTTGAAACAGACGCGAAGAGATTCTATCGCAATCTGACTCGAAAACCGAATGGCAAAGCTGTTACTCCTTCAAAAGATGACGTCGAAGCATTTTGGGCTGGAATCTGGGAGGAGAGCAGATCCTACAACAAAGACGCATATTGGCTTCAATCTGAAGTTGATGCTGCCGATGAACTTGTAGAAACAGTGGAAGATGTTCACCAATTCTCGGAAGAGGACCTCTTCCAAGCAATTAAGAACATGGGAAACTGGAAGTCCCCCGGGATTGATAAGATCCAGATTTATTGGATTAAGAAATTAACAGCAATACATTCTCATCTAGCAAAGGCTGTTAATAAAATTTTTGAAACCCCAAAGGAAATCCCGGAATGGCTCACACGCGGCATCACGTATTTGCTACCCAAAGTGGGAGACAGCTCTTTGGCGAAGAACTACAGGCCAATTACGTGTCTGCCAGTCCTGTACAAAGTTATAACTTCAGCCATAGCTGACAAAATGTACAGACATCTAGATAAGAATCATCTAATGCCAGCTGAACAAAAGGATGTCGTAAAAGCTCTTAAGACTGTAAGGAAATCTTGCTACTGAATAAAGTCATCTTGAATGATGTAAAGAAACGCAAACGTAATTTGAGCATGGCTTGGATTGACTACCAAAAGGCCTTTGATAGTGCACCACACGATTGGATTTTGAAGACCCTGGAGATCTATCGATTTTATCCTAGACTTAGTGAATTTCGCAAGGCTAGTATGAAGTCGTGGAGTACCAGGTTACTAATCCACAGCGGAAAGGAAGCAGTAGAAACCAGAAGTATTCAGATTAACAAGGGTATTTTTCAAGGAGATTCACTATCCCCCTCGCTTTTTTGCATTAGTTTGATCCCACTATCGAGGAACAGTTGTCGCAAGGTGACTTTGGTTTTAAGCTCCATGGTGATGAAAGGCCAGTATCACATTTGTTTTACATGGATGATCTGAAAGTGTTTGCTAAGAATGAAGCGATTCTCTCCCAAATGCTGTCTGTCGTGAATGACTTTTAGCAATGACATCGGCATGAAATTGGTTTTGACAAGTGTGCAAAAATCAATTTAAAAAGAGGGAAACTCACAACGTCTGAGAACATTGAAATTGATACGCACACTGTGATTCAAGATCTTGAGCCAGGTAAAACTTACAAATATCTGGGCATTGAAGAATGTGAAACCATCTCGAATGACAGAATGAAAGAGAGAATTCGTAGGGAGTATTATAGGAGAGTGAGACTGGTCCTGCAGTCCGCTCTGAATTCCAGGAATAAAATTTCTGCAATAGGTAGTTTGGCGGTACCTGTAGCCGAATACAGTTTTGGACTAGTGGACTGGACTGAGCATAAAATTCGCACCATGGATCGAAAAACCAGAAAACTGCTAACAATGCATCATGTTGCCCACCCTCGAGCTGATATACATAGACTTTATGTGTCACGTAAGGAAGGAGGAAGAGGCCTCAGACAAATTGAGGCCTCCTGGCACAGCGCAATAGTCGGGTTGGGGAAGTATGTAGTCAGCCATCAAGATGACCCTCTAATGAGGCAGGTCATGAAATCTGACCGAAGAATGGGAAACAGAGGCATTGTTAGTGTAGCAAGAAGTATTGCGAAGAAAACTAGGCAAGGCACGTCGAATAACACAGACACTGAACTTCTGATGCTGCTAAACATGAAGTGTGAGACACAAAAAATGTTAAAGAAATCGTGGAGAGACAAACCACTCCACGGACAATACCTAAAAAGAATGGACAAGGTGCAGATCAATAAAGATCAATCATTTGTGTGGCTTAAAAGGGGAGAATGAAGCCAGAATCGGAAGCACTTGTAATAGCTGCCCAAGATCAGGCCTTGAGAACACGACATTATGATAAAGCGGTTCTCAAAATTTCCCAAGATGATAAATGCCGCATTTGCCTGGAGCAAGTAGAAACCATTGATCATATTGTCTCAGCTTGTCCAATCCTAGCAAAGACCGAATACCTTGAAAAGACACGACAGGGTGTGTAGCTTACCTCCACTGGCAGATCTGTACCGCCCTCGAAGTTCCAAACACATGCCCCAAGTGGTACGAACACTCACCGAAACCGGTGACGTCTGTTGGATTGTGTACGATATTGTACGACCAACAAATTCAAACTGATCGCACGATAGCGGCAACAAACCGGATATAGTGATCCGGATTTGGCGAAAAAATCGTGTTTACTTATCGATGTTGCTGTACCTTGCGATCAAAACGTCGTTATCCAAGGAGGCAGAGAAACGTCTTAAATACAAGGGTTTGGAAATAAAGATCAGCCGAATGTGGTGCGTAAAAGCACATGTCGTCCCGATAGTTATCGGAGCTCTGGGATTTGTTCCGCAGAATTTGAGTAAGAACTTGTCTAAACTCCCATGGTAATTCAAAGACTGGGAAGTGCAAGAAATTGCTTTATGTGGAACAGCCCACATTTTGCGTAAAGTATTGTAGAGGCACTGATTGTCACCGATCTGCTCCTTAGGTAGCTGGTTGCAACCTGGAGTAGATTTTATATTCAGCGCCGACTCATAAGATCATTTAGTCGTGATGTAATGGAATAATAATAATATATAAGCTTACGTTGATCACCGTCAAGAATAAGCAGTGATAAACCACGATTGGGACCATCGGGGCATCTCCGTGACGGACACCGTGGTGGTGAGGAGAGCGTGAGCATACCAGTAACCAAATACTCTTGTTCAGCTGGCATCGCCAGTGACTGGAGCGAAGGTCTTGTCAGTCACTAGCAACAAGGGCTTACACGTTTGCCAGTCACCACTTGCCAGGTGCTGGCAACCTCAACTGGCACGTTTACTGGCAACGTGTAAATCAGCCTTTAGTCTTTAAGGACTCGTGACATAAATAACTAATAAGCAACAGGTCCTCTAAAAATTTCCTTTAAGGACAAGCCGGAAGGTTAACTACGCGGCTCCCCTCGCAGTTAACCTTCCGGCCGAGAGAGGAATTAATATTAAAAAGTTTTTTTTTTACATGGTTAAATGCCATCGGGAGCCCTAGGCAAACGCCTAGGGCTCCCGCGTTCGCTGCGGCAGTACCCAGAGAATATATAACCGGCAGTACCTATTAGATAACATAGGCGGTGCCTTTTGGATAATCCATCACTGGCCGAGAGTGTGGGAGCATGTTGTTCGGCCCT